>JACEVL010000506.1:503627-1033633 GCA_020284085.1 Aporrectodea caliginosa
ATAATTCTGTCCCTTTAACTAGCAATTATTTAGCATTTTACTATACAACAGTGTGACCTTAACGTAAGATTTTCGAATAAATTGTTCGATTTTCGTCAAAAACTAGTGTAATATCTAATGGTTTCCTATAGCAATCATCTTCTCAAAGTTCCCAGGCAAGTAGCCTACATAGTCCAACAGAACGCACACAACCGTCGTTCAAGGTCTTTGGCCTTCTTCATCCTGTTGCATTTATCCTTCATCATCATCTAGATTCTAGTCCAACAGCCTCTGTCTGTCTTCGTCGTCTTCTCATCTGCCATTTCTTCTTTCTGCTAAGGCAGGAGTCCCTCTCCTCTCGTGTCCTTATTATGACCAACAGAACATTTTCTTCTCCTATAGTATGAAAATAATGTTGGCAAACATTTATTCTCAGTAATTTACTATGCTGATTTCGAATATTTTTTGTTTCTGTCGTTTTTGACACTTATGCACTAACTGATGAAGGAATTCGATCAAGTGTAACTATTAAAATAATAGGCACGCATAATGTAATACATTATGCATGGGTCCATAGTGTAGTGGTAACATCACTGGCGTGAAGAGCAGTAGGTAGCGGGATCACTTCCCATAACCTCCCAAAGGTTTACTCAGCCTATCATTCGCGAGATGCGCGTTGGTAAAATGAGATGTAGGACGTGATGGGCGCCTTGCATGGCTGCCGTATACAGTTAAATTCGACTCCTGTAATAACTTGTAATCATACGTTCATACTGATTTGTAATCACACTGCGTAATTGTCAGTTTGAAAATATTAAACGGAGTATTATTAATAGGCCTATGTTTGAAATCATTTACAAGTGTTGATTCCAAATATTTTTATATTACTGTATTTTTTAATGTTTTAAGACTTAATTTTAAGTAATACATTTATAAAATAAAGTGGCGGCTATGAAAAACTAAAATCTGTTGGACGTTTACAATCATACATGTACACGTAGGAAGGAAAGAATTTGGTTTGTCCAACAGCAGGCCTTTGATAAACTTCGTAAGCTGAAATCAAATGCTTTGTTTGCCATTGTATCTGACAATTATTGTATTTCGATTCTCTAAAGCAAAATGCTTTCCTTGCGAAACTTGTTATAGGTCTAATATTTAACTTTCGATTTCATAGGAAGGAATCCGCATAAGAAATAATCCTAGCACGAACCTTAAATTGATATAAAATATAGTGTTTTGGGAACTCCATCAACTTACCAATTTCCATACAATGGTAAGATAACCTTTGGATTTATTGCTTACCTCTAGACCAGTGTTTCTTAACCAGTGTTCGACCGAACCCCTGGGGTTCGGTGAGCCAGTGCCAGAGGTTCGGCAGAGGTCCTCTGAAATATATACAAATTCAGGGTCAGTGAGTGTGAGTGAAAAATCATTTGCTACTTTATTTTTATTTTTCGACTTTTATTTAATAAAATAGTTAACTGTTAGTGGTTCGTGTATTGAATGTATTAATATTGTATCACATTTTGGTACAATTTTTTCCTTTTGTTCCCATTAGTTAAAAATTATTGTTCAAACTTGAGGGGTTCGGTGAGTGGTCATGGATTTCTCTTGGGGTTCGGCTCCCTTGAAAAGGTTAAGGACCACTGATCTAGACTATAGTTTGTTAGTGGGTCCATTTTAATGAAGCCGTTGTGGTCTACATCAGTCGTGGTCTACCCCAATATGTTGCTAAGATATCTACGTTGATACATAGCGGCTACAGGCACTTCAGAATTATTGCGTCATATTTTGTTGTAACTAAGTGTGTGATGCAAATCTGTTAATGCTACTTTTTGCTCTATTAATAGGATAACGTGGACGATATTTTGTTGAAGGCAGCAACATCAAAGCCAAGGTAATGCATTCCAGTGTCTAAACGAGGCAGAAGCTTTCGTACACAAACTGGTTTTCGAATCACTCCTTTTATTTCGTATAGGCCTACTAGTAAACGGAGTACGAAACGGTCTCTATGAGGCTAAGGTGAGGCTGAGGTGAGGCTGGGGTGAGGCTGAGGTGAGGCTGAGGTGAGGCTGGGGTGAGGCTGAGGTGAGGCTGAGGTGAGGCTGGGGTGAGGCTGAGGTGAGGCTGAGGTGAGACTGAGGTGAGGCTGAGGTGAGGCTGAGGTGAGACTGAGGTGAGGCTGAGGTGAGGCTAAGGTGAGGCTGAGGTGAGGCTGAGGTGAGGCTGAGGTGAGGCTGAGGTGACTGCAGTGGCGTCATTAATTCGTATTCATGACGCTGCATGGTGGCACTGCTCTAGGCTACTTCAGCGCAGCATTTGACACAGTGGATCATGAGAGTCATCTCGTAGAAAATGATAAATCTGCCTGTAAAGCGGATACACTCTTCCCGTGATGAAGGGACGCTTACAGTCATGGGAGTCCGTAGGAATTTTTATAGGGGAGCAAAGTTTTAAATTGTTATAGCACGGGGACTAACGAGGGTGCCGAAAGCAACCGATGGCCAAAAGACGTCAACTAAATAAATAATGGTCAAGGACTTTCCTAAATAATTAAGTGTTTGTCGCATTAAAAATCGTATTGTAATAATCATAATAATCAAAAGATTTTATTTTTTAACATATGCGCAAAATCCTGGGGAGCAAATGCTTCTTCTTAGTCCCCCTGTGGTAGCCCATGCTTACAGTAGCTATTGCAAGGGTTCGTTATTGAAACGATGTAAATAAAAAGTGTAGGCCTACAATCAAAGGGGCGAATTAACATTTGTGCACGTTAACAAATAAGCAGAATAATAAGAATGAAAATGAGTTGGTTGAAAATATAAAGGCGTATGACAAAAACCCAAAGTCAGATGGCGAAGAAATAGGCGTTAGCTCAGGCTATTAGAGAGTGACACAGAGACTGAAAAGTGTGCCAATCTCCACAATTCAGTTTTGACTTCCCGAAGGCACCTGTTGCGATGTCGTCACGACACCCGCAACCTTCGTTCTCTTCCCCTCACTATCCTCTCACGATGGATTTTCATCCCTCCCGTCTTCTAACAGGACAGAACAAATTAACGTGCAACATTATCATTGAAAGGATGGTATTGAATTTAGGAAATTGTCCAACATTATACGTTATACCTCAGTCAATTATTTGTTTCATTCGTGCATACCGAGTAGGTCATTTATAGTGCCAGCGCTTAGGTGCGTTCGACCATCCTCAATTGCTCGTTCCTACAGAAAACATCCATTCTGGCGGTGTTTCTGTTGTGTGGTGTTTGGCTGGAATGACCAGATTGTTGGCGACAAGGGAGGCTGGCTTTGGACATACAGATCATTCTGATTCCAGAAGAACAGTCTATCATCTGGGTTTTCTGAGGTCACCTGCAGGCGATTGGACGATTGAACGACCACACTGCTGCGCGTTCGCCTGACTACTCTAACTAAGTCTTAGTCTCTTAAGTAAGGCTTAAGTCGTCTGAAGATCAGGACAAGCTCCATCGAACCATCATGTACTGAGAGGCATCCGACGGATCTTCACAGACCTCAGAGTCTTGAGGAGACTTGAGGCGGTTTAACTGTTAACTTAAGACACGTAGAGCGGAAGATCAGCATGGACGCGGAATCGATTCCGCTACTCACTGAACTCAGTCTTTCATTCGCCAGATGGCGTTCGTAAATGAGCAGTAGGACCTGATGGACACCTTGCATGTCTGCCAAACAGTTAAATTCGACTGCTGTAATAATTTGTGATAATCCGTTCGCACTATGAATTGTGATCATACTGCGGTGTGTCAGTTTGAATCAATAAACGAAGATCATTATTACTATAATTATTGTTGTTACTATTATTATTACTGTCGACCGTGGTGCGCATTGAAGACACATATATCTAAAGAACGGTCTTCCATGGTCTATACAATAGCAGACTGTTTCAAAGGTCAGCCTAGAAATCCTTTCGGTCTAGGTTTCTAATCCCCGCATAGACCTGGTTTATAGTTTTGTAAGAGTGAACAAATGAGAAATATTACTCTTGCCTTTTGAAGTGTGAGTTTAGCGTTGGTGGATGAGACAAATCTAGTTGGAGCATGGATCTGAATGAAAGTCCCAAGTAACGGAATGAAGATGACGAAGAAGATAAAGCTGGTGAGATACTCGAGTAGAAGCGAGGAGCAGTAAGAAAGAATGATAAATGAACGCGCACAAAGTTAATCGAAGGCAGATGGAAGAGAACAAGAAGCAGACATGAGAATAGACAAATATTACACATCGCTATAAAGCTTCCTCTTTCAGAAATGCTAACATCAAGATCTTATGTTTATCTGATAGCCCCGAACTTTTCAAAGGCGTTCGATTCAGTTAGACGCACCTATCTAGCTGAGCAGCTTGCCGAAATGCCTATCCCGATAATATAATTATATAATATATATATATAACTGAGTTATTGGTTTTCTCGACTGGCGGCAACATAGAAGATAGTTCTCAGGCACAACTTATCTGCCGTTGAAATCAATGCTAGAATCGTACTGGTCTGGGCCTAGTCAACTTTATTATAACAATACAGTTACAGCTGAGATACAGCTCATTGCATCTGTACTCGTTGCGCTTGGGTGCATACAGGCCTCGAGTATAAAACCGGCAGCAAATGTCCTCTCTCTAGTAGGTCGGCTGGGCATTCTGTGATACAGCGGTGTACGTGGAGGCCATCATAAACAATGGAAAATATTCACCATTCAACCGTCTCTTCGCCCTGTTTCTTCGAAAGTAAAACATTCAGGCGAGATCGTTGAGGGAGAAGCCCCTTAGTCTTCGGCGGGCGGTGTGGCCATAGTCCGCGATTATTTATTGGTCGATGAATGCACAATCCCAGAACTTCCAGACGACATTAAGCTTCTATGGGTTCGCGTCCAGTCACCGTCAGCCATCATAGAACGAGTATGCTCATTATTACGAATATTAATATTTGTATACAACCTGGAACATGCTTCCCTCTCACATACGTTGTGCCCCGCACCTACGACACTTAAAAAAATGCTGCATGCCTTCCTGATTAATGGAAATTAGCTATAACCTACCCTGCCGGATATTCTTTTTCACTGTTAGTTAAGGTTTTCGTTTTTTCTTTATTTTCATAGTATTTTGAATTGTGTTAATCATGTACTGTGTACTATGTACTATACTGTTTGCATTGCTGTATGAAACTTGATGTTGCACTGTTTGTCAAGGATTTAGCTATCACTAATTCAAATTACTGAAATGTTGTTTTAGGTGTCCCTAGTTAGCGGGATCTTGATCCCTTTTGGGACTCCTCTTGCGGCCAATCCTGATATTTTATGTTGAAATGTTATGTGATTTTATTTGACATGGCTTCAATAAAAGTGTTTTGATTGATTGATTGATTGATTGATAAATTGACGAATATTGACGAATATTGAAACTGGCCAACGAATTTTTTTTTTTTAATTTCCAATCTTAGTTCCTCAAAATTTGGGATTGATTTTAAGAAATTCAGTGCCAAAAACTAGAGTTAAGAACAGTTACATGTCACAGTTATTTATCTTATTTCAGTAAAACTTCACTTAGAATAGCGCCGTAAAACCACTGCACATATTCTTAAATTAAGCTTAATAGTCTTAAATTTGTTCGTAAAGAAAACGGAAACAGTTACGTCAACAACGAAAACAGTGACGACGTCAAAGAATACTTACGAATATTTACGAATATTAAAAATGCCCTAATATTGGTGAATATTTGCGAATATTAAAGCCTCAAGGCACGAACTCTCGCTCTATGTCAGGCATCAGCCTCGTCTGGAGCCCTTTACCATCCTCCCCGTCCGACATACAAAACCCGGAACACTTCTGGAATGGCTCGAAAGATCTGTTACCGGGTACTGATCTTAATCGGCGGGATGATGGTGCGCTATTTACAGTCGGGGGTGATTTCGATCACTTTAGCATTGCTGATGTTGCAGAGCGAACCGGTCTGCATCCTGCGGTTACAGAGCCCACCCGAGGTGGAAACATTCTGGATATGTTCATGGTGTCAATACCCAATTTGTACAAAATCAAGGTCATCACCTCGGTGATTAGTACTGACCACAAGTCCATAGTCGCTTACCTTGAGGATCCACCTACTGACAACAACAAGCAAATGATCAAGCTATCCTACTGGAAGCGCTCGTGTAATCAGCATGCTAGTCTGCTACGCAGTTTCCGCGACGATACTGCATGGTGTGTGCCCATATGCGTCTGATGACCCTCAGGATGCTTGGGATTTATTTTTACGAAGATGCCTGGGTCAGGCTGATAGAATCTATCCGATTCGCGAGGTTACCATAACCTCCACAGACCCTGCCTTTATAACAACTGAAATCAAGTACCTTCTCCGCCAAAAAATCGACTGATGAGGAAAGGCAGGATAGAAAAACCGTAAACTTTAGCCCGGAGAGTTGCACGAGCAATCTCCAAAGTAGTTTCGAAATCTTTGGAGGGTATTAACCCAAGACATGGAACCAGAGATCTGTGGCATCGAGATAACAAAATAATCAAGAAACCTACAAGCAAGACAACACCCTCGTCCGCTGATGCAGAGGCACTTAACAGCTACTTCGCCGAAATCTCCATGGACCACCAGTATGTGATGCCATGCCTGAAATCGACGGTCGATAACAAACAAGAAACAGACACAGAACAGCAAATTTCAGCATTTTAGATCAGCTGCATCAGCTACCCTCGTGACACCCGGCCTTTTCTTTTCGCTGGTGCCTCGTGTTCGCCGAACCAATTCAAGCCTCTCTCTCCAGTCTCCACTCCTTCTCACCATACCCTTCCAACAAGGGACTTCAAGGGACTCGACGTCGGCCTCGTACAGTTCTTCGTTTTATGAGAAATAGCCCATTAATGTCTTAACGATTATCTGACGTGGATATAAGATTCGATGTTGTTTTGTTCGGCAGCTGCTTGTTTACAGACGAATGACACACTGAACTCATTAGATTGTAACTATAGCTGCGGTTTGTCAGCTGGTGATTTCATTAAACGAATATACAATACAATACAATACAATCACACTTCTGAGGGGTCGGACGGACTGACGCATGGTTCCTCTGCGGGTTAGGTTCGAAAGAGCGACAACTCAAAAGAGCGACGTAACAAAAGAGCGACAAATGGGCAGCAGTTTTAAAAGAGCGACACAAATATTGATGATTTGAAAGAGCGACATAACGAAAGAGCGACACATCAAAAGAGTGACGAATTGGTTATTATCGTAATTGGTAATAGACTAGGGGTCGTGTATTCGTAGCCAGAAATTATTTGTTATTGTTTATCTAAGAGCTGCTTCACTTTCTACTAGAGAGAGTTTTGTTTGTGTTTATTTAGAGGTTCGTTATGAACGACTTCTAAGGACTATAGGTGCCAATTCCAGCCATTGTATTTGTATTTTGATGTACCAGTTGCCACCACCCGTGGGAGAGGAAGACCACCGCGCATTCCACGACGTCATCCACCACGATTTCCCCAGAATTGTGGAGTGTTCACAATCTTCAAGCTCATAACCTCCCAAGAACAAACAACAGCTTGGAGGCTTGGCACAGGAGATTCGAGACTGTAGTGGCGCGTTACCACCTGGGAGTGTTCTCGACGATAAGAGAATTCATAAAAGAGAACCACCGCACAGATCAAGAGGTCGAGAGACTTATTGCAGGGAACATTGCAGTAAAGAGGAAGAAAGAGCAACACCTAAGAGAAGAGAGGATTGCAACTGTTGTGGGGAGACATGGCACTATCCCTCTCGATGACTACCTTCGAGGGATTGCCCACAATATGCACTTGACCTCATGTCATAGAGGTGTTGTTGTTGTAGAATCCGACACTGAATGACACTTTTTTAGACTTATAACCTAGGGGTAATGACACTTTATTAGACTTATAGTCTAGGTGTAATGTTTTGACTTCATAGAGTGAAGAATCAGAAATATATTTGTCGCTCTTTCGTTATGTCGCTCTTTTGAATTATTTTTAATTTTAAAGGTTGTCGCTCTTTTGATACGGCATTTATGTCGCTCTTCTGTTACGTCGCTCTTTTGAGTTGTCGCTCTTTTGAACCGCTCCCTTCCTCTGCCTATGTGCTCCGGGATACGTTGGCCGTCTGATGGTACTCATTAACAATTCTCTCTGTTCCTCACATGTTCCTGAACAGTGGAAAACGGCACTCAGCCGTCCACAGTCGAAGGTTGCTTCTCTGAAATGCCCGGCTGACTTTCGACCAATCTCAGTTCTACCAATCCTCTGGAGACTGGTTGAACGGATTCTGGTTTGAACCTACCTTTACCCCAGCTTCAACGACATGCCGCTACCGCTGACACTGGCGGACCAATATGCGTTTCGTCCGACTGGGTCAACAACGGTGGCGCTGGTAGCAGTCCTCCATAACATTACCGAGCTACTGACGACCAATGAGCATGTTGTTGTTACATCTATGGACTACACGAAGGCGTTTGATTGCATCAGGCATGCATTTCTGCTATCGTTGAAAACCTCTCAAAGTTGGACAGACCTGACAGTATATTTAATTGGCTTGCCAATTTTACCTGAATGGTAGAAAACATGCAACCTGTCTTGAGGGGATTGCCTCAACGGTTAAAAGAAAAAATACTAATGTCGTTAAGGGCCCGGCGAAGTATATCATCGGCACTTCCGACCAACGCCCTGTGAACGCTCTTAATAGGCTGCTGAAGTACGCTGATGACTCCTATCTGCTCATCGGCTCGAAGTAACAACATCGCCTATAGTGAGCTTCAGCATATGCTAACCTGGGCAACAAGCAAAAACTTGTATATAAACTCACTGAAGATCCGGGAGATGGTTGTGGTGAGGCGATCGCAAGCCTCCCTGGCCGAGTGTTACTAGGGTCGTGAAAGCTACCTCAATTAAAGTTCTGGGCGTCACTATTGATGAGCACCTAACTGTCTCGGAGCACGTCGACAGGATTCTGTGCTCCTGCTCTTGCTCACTCTATTCTCTGCGAGTGCTGCGAGCTCATGGAATGCCCAGACGGGCTTTACATATCGTAACGTGAGCTCCCACTAATGCGCGCCTGCTGTACGCCTCTCCGGCCTGGTGGGGACTGTTAAACGCCGGTGTCACGAAATAGAGTATCACCCATACATGAGTATCCCCTCAGCGAAATGGAGTATTCGGTTTAGTTTGCAATTTTGCCGGTTTCTAAGTGTATTCAGTCGTACTGTTTGGATTTATTTTACACATAAAATATTTTAAGTTGCGCATCTTTAGTTTGTACGTCGACCTGAAATTAATTTCCTTCGTTTTTGGTGATTTTGACTGGATTCTCGTCTTGGCTATCGTGATGCGTATGACGATGGGGGATAGAATGGTTTATCCCCCGGATACTCTAAACCGGTTTATTCCATCCGGGGGATAAATTCATTCATCCCCCCGGATAGTCTTAGGACGGATACTCTATTTCGTGATACCGGCGAGGTCGATCGTATTGAATGGTTTCTTGGACAGGTCAAGCGGGCTGGATTGCTTCCCCTTGATGCCCCAACAGCGAACAGTAATGCTGAGGTGGCTGATGCTACTCTCTTCGCTGCTGATATTAGGGACAGTGATCATGTCTTATGTAAGTTCTTTCAAGAGCGGCCTGTAAGCAAATATAATTTGCGCTCTAGGCCTCATCCATTTGAACTTACTAGTAAGAACAAGAAGAGTTTCATATCACGCATGCTGTTTAAGACTGCGTACTAGACTAAACCTGCCATCTCCTGTTAATGGTAACTGTTGGGTTTTGACGACAGGATTAGTCTCAATAAACGAGTATATGATATGATCCAAATTAAATCCATCACATCCTTCCAACAAGATGATCAAGTACGCGGATGACAGTCACTTCCTAAGGGAGCAGGACAATACCCCCCCCGGACAAAACCCCCCGGACAAAACCCCCCGGACAAAACCCCCGGACAAAACCCCCGGTATAAAACCCCCCGGACAAAACCCCCCGTATAAAACTGAACAGGTGTTAAAGGGTAGGTAGAGCCTAGAGATTCTGATCAACAGCACATTGAAGAGGTGCTAATTAATCAAGTAAATAATGAGGGTAGGTGCTAATTAATCAAGTAAATAATGAGGGTAGGTGCTAATTAATCAAGTAAATAATGAGGGTAGGTGCTAATTAATCAAGTAAATAATGAGGGTAGGTAGAGCCTAGAGATTCCGATCAACAGCACATTGAAGAGGTGCTAATTAATCAAGTAAATAATGAGGGTAGGTAGAGCCTAGAGATTCCGATCAACAGCACATTGAAGAGGTGCTAATTAATCAAGTAAATAATGAGGGTAGGTGCTAATTAATCAAGTAAATAATGAGGGTAGGTAGAGCCTAGAGATTCAGCTCCTTAATCAGGTGTTAATTAATGTAACAAGAGCAGAGCCTAGACAGTTAATTCCAGTAGTCAGGGTAGGTAGAGCTATGAAGACCGTCTGAGTATAAAGGGCAGTGAAAATTTCATAGACAGTACAGTATTTGAAAAACTTTAGACAGAAAGCAGGCATGGAGTTTGTAGTATCAGATAATGGAAAACGTAAAGTTATATATAACGGCTACGTTTTTGTAAAGCAGAAACAGTTAGCTAATGGTATTACATCGTACGAGTGTGAGAAGCGCAGACAAAATAAAGAGAAACAGGGCGATTAGAAATAACGTTGCCAAAAGAACAGGATAATACTTGGTAGACTCGTAACTATAATAGTGAGCCATTTGACTATAAATTCCACCATTTTGCTTGTCGAAATATGTTAGCTTGAAAAAAATGTCCAAACAATACACATGTCATTGCATCATTACCTGCAGTATAAAGTAGCCGCTTGCTTGAAATCTTTTTAGACTATCTAGTCAATATTTTATTGTCAAAAGTTGTGAGTGGGGGTTTTGTCCGGGGGGGTTTTATACCGGGGGGTTTTGTCCAGGGAGGTTTTGTCCGGGGGTTTTGTCCGGGGGTTTTGTCCGGGGGTATTGTCCTAGACTCCTTCCTAAAACAGCGAACTGGTGATGTCGGAGATAGACCGCGTCTCGGCATGGGCAGAAACATACAATCTGCAATTGGATCATGCCAAGATCCAAGAAATGATAGTCCGATGGCCCAGGAAAAGCTAGGTGAAGGCGAAGCCAGAGTCATGCCGGGGTTTATCAGGGTACAAAACATGAAAATTGTAGGAGTCACACTAACCGAACAACTCCGTTTTGACGTGCACGTTAAAAATATCAGCATCTTGGTCAGACAGCCAATGTACTCTATCTGTGTCTTAGTCGCCGACAGGTTTTGTCGGGCCCTAAACGATAGGCGATGTCGTTGGAGCCACTATGGTGGCACGGATGCTATACGCGGTCCACGTCTGGTGGTGTTCGTGGGCCAGGAGGGTCGGAAACGGTTCCAGGCCACAATACAACGATTGTTGAGAGAAAGGTATCTGCCTGACTCCTGCCAAAGCTTCGAACAGCTTTTGTCAGAGCGCCGACCCTCGTCTCTTCTTGGACATTATACATGACCCAGCATACGTTCTACACGGACTACCAACCCAATAAAACCAGCTATATACTCTTTACGTCCACGAACCTACAATAGAAAAACCTAAGATAGATAAGGATTGATCCAAACACGGTAGTCTAGATAGTATGGCTAGTTAAGCATTTGTTAGAAGTTAGGCTCACTCGTATCACAAATACCAGAACTATGTAAACCAAGTGCGGTTTGGCAATTGGTACAATAAAGGATATACTTACTTACTTACTTACTTTGTAAAATAAGACGGAAAGATGAGACGAAAAGAGAAAAGCGGAGACGGAGGCAAATGGAAGAGGACAAGAAGCAGAGGTGAAAAGAGACAAAAATTGTAGGAAAATTAATACTTGCCCGTGTCTAGATGAAATAAATTAGATTAAAGTAGTCATGTTGATGCCGAAGGAATATCAGTAAATAGAATTGGCCGAAAGGACGAAAACGAGAAGAAACAACCATTTTAAATTTCGAGAGATATATGTTAACCGTTTCGTGTCAGCTTTTTCCGTCCAATAAACATAATAATATGCATGCCATGGGACGTAATGCAGAAAGGTTTAGGCCACATATATTATATGTGGCCTAAACCTTTCTGCATTACGTCCAATGGCATGCATGTAGCTGACTTAGAATAATAATTTTCTCTTAAAACATTAGATAAAAGAATAAATTAATATTGTTGCAAATGCTAGTTCCATAAAGTTAATCTGCAGTTAATTTTTGAACGAAAACAGGAACGTCAAGCGTTAAATGGTGTATGATATCTCTTTGATAACTTACATGATCACATGGAGTGAGAAAACAATAATTGTTAGAAGTGTAATTATTAATTCAATTCATGTAACACAATGCGGGTCAATTGATTTTAGCCTCTTCATTTTAGAATGAATCAATCGGATGAATTCCAGCCGAAGACGAAGGAAGACTTTCGAAATTATGTGAAAGAAAATGTGCTTTTTGACAGAGTGAGAAATACCTACACAGAAATGCATACGGTGCAAAGTGTTAAGTTTGTATATGAAAAGGCAAGTAATATTATTCATCCAATGCAGTACGAGTGACTGTACGACCTCATCTGATGTAATATTATCTAATCTACTCTGGTGACTTCTATAGCGCCTTTATCTTAATGCACACTGCATTAATCGATGGAGTGTGCATTATTCAAGTGACAGCAAAGTCAACAACATAATCAGTCAAAGAAGTTCGATCGATATCTGATAAGTCCGACAAGACCAGACGCTAAGCTATGCATTTATTCATTCTGAGCATTTATATAGCGCCCCTTCAAGAACCTACCTAGGAGCGCTTTCAGTCCAGCCACGACTAAAAAAAAGACTTGGGCGACTTGTAAAACACTGTCGGGTGCCGACGGGTGGACTACAAAGAAAGAGCGGAGCTCAAGCGGGAGGTCGCGCTGCAACGTCAGACATTGGGCGGAAAAGATCACATAAGTAAGATGGAGCACAGCCAAGAATGCAATGAGAAACGAGAGCAGCAATTCAGTATGAAATCCGCTGAGACACAGGCAGCCAATGCAACACATCACGTATGTATGTAGAGACAGAGGCGAATTTAGTAAGCCACCCAATAAGCTTAGCAGCCGGGCTCAGAACTCGATCTAGTCGCCCTAGGACCCCAAAGAGAAGGACAACAGTATTAGATTAGAGTAGACCAAAGCTACGATCCTGTCCATCGATGACATTCTCCTTGACCTATTTGGCTGCATTCTATGATGTTCAGCACGACAAAGTCATGCCCCTGACAGTTTGAAATTTACCTGCATCTTCGTACTCAGTCACTTCGTACCAACTAAGTTACTTGAGCTTCAACTATATATAATATTGTACTGAGCTGATATACACTGTTTTGTACCGGTTTCGCTCCCGTTTATTCTGTATGCCACTTCTCTAGACGCATTACTTGCTGACAACTTTCGACACATTACTTTACATTCTGACAAAACTATACCTGTTTTCTGTTTGCACTGTTTTCTACTAAATTCTATACCTGATACTTTTCTAGACTACAACTTCTATGATGTTTCTTACAAATGTGTAATCCCGCTCTCCTCAGATAGTTGCTTTTAATTTCGGGATTCCAAGCTGACAGCTTATAATAAATTTCTAAACCTCTCTAAACTCCGATTTTTTTATTTACTACAAGGCATCAATTTCATACACTTCATTGGCTTACGTTTGTTCAAATGGGTTCATTTCTTTGTTATCGGCTCGAATGTAACACAGTTCAGGCAAAATGTTCATTCCTTCGTGTCTCTTTCCGACCTTCTTCAAGCCATACACAAATCAATTCACGTTCCCGTGAACAATCACATATCGTGTGCCTCGAAATGTCTTGTTTTCACTAGCTAATGCCCTGGTTAGCAGTCGACTTGACTATTGCAACTAATTTCCTGCTGGTAATGTATACACCAAGACACTTAATGTAGCGCCTCTTCGTAGGCCTAGCTCACAAAAGCGCTGCAGCAGGTCTATCTCGCTGATTTTAAGCAAGTGCCTTTTAAGAGAGTGTGAAAAAGTTTTCTGAACAGAGCCAAATGCAACAGAGCGTAGATGCAATGAAAGAATGTTCCAAGAGGATGGTTCAATGGTTCCGCGACAACTCGTCTACAGACTTTTCGTCTACGACACTTCGTCTACAGACACTTTATCTACAGACATTTCGCCTACAAGACAGTGTATCTGCCTACAAGTGTATCTGTATCCATTGGGGCTAATCAACAGAGGCCGTTTTCTTATAGTTTCGCTTAATCGTGCTAAATATTCTCAGGAATCCAGCTTCTAATTACTGAAAAGAATATTTTCATCAATCCAACTTCTATTGAATGGAAACTTAGTTTCATCCATCCATCCAGCTTGGTATCCAGCTTCTATTTATGGGAAAAATTATTTCGATCAATTATTAAATCAATTATTAAAAATTATTTCGATCAACAGCTTCTATTTCAACACAGGAATGTTGTAATCAATCCCACTTCCATTTAAGGAAACAGTTTTTTCATCAATCCAGCTTTCATTTTAAAGTGACAATATCAAATAACTTCGAAGACGAAATGTCTTTCGTAGAAATGTCTGTAGACGAAGTGTTGTAGACGAAAAGTCTGTAGACGAATTGTCGTGACACCTGGTCCAATACATAAGAATAGTTACTGGCACGACGGGCTCGAATTGAAGTTTGGAAAGGTGTTTTTTAAATATACCGCAAAGTTTGGCCGTGCATTTGTGGCTACCAGTCATTCATATTTAAGGTTGCTGGTAAATTTTGTTTGTTTGATAAAGATGTCTAATTTGAATCACAGATTAAACAGTGGTGTGGGTTTGATCATGACGAATTGACCATTATGGAAGTCTTGAGGAAAATGGACAACCTGGTCGACGAAAGTGATCCAGATGTAAGTCAGTTCAATCCATTGCATGTCAGCTTAGAGGATTGGAGGATATAAAGTCCATCCACAATAATATTATTTCGATACAGCTTCACTTTCCATCGACAGTTTGCATTTTTCTTGACTTTTATAATAATTAATAAAACGTGACACAGCGCATATGCTTGGTAATTTTTTATGGTTTTTATTAAATTGTATTCTAGTTTTTATTCTGTGTATTGCATTTTATTGAATAGGCTTGTATAAAGTATTCTGCTGAATTGAATACAGCATCACAATTTACCTGAACCACCTTCGCCCACAATGAACAGCAGCCCATAAAAATCAACATATCCGGTCAGATGAACGAGTGGACCAGGGACGCAGCTTCATCGAACAATACATTTGGACGAATGGCCGTGATCTGAGTCAGAACGAGCTCTGCGTGCCCAGCTTCTACGCCCTGCGTCAGATCATCTGACGCAGCGCGTAGAAGCTGGGCATGCAGAGCAAGTTAGTGTTACGCCAAGATTAATTGCTCTGTAAGGCCATCGAAGTCACGGACGACATGATGTGGTCCCCAGTCTCGAAACTTCGTCGCTGTCGTCGATTTGTTCACCTCTGCTCGAGCCTTTCATGTCTAGAGACGTATGCGATGTACTTTTGCCAGATTCACTCTCCGCCAATCTGAGGACATTCAAGCCTATACTATTGCAACGACAGTTGTCGGTGCTTTGACAAGACCATCAAGTGCCTCATATGAGGTTTAGCAAAAAGTCTATAAGATATGGCCATATACATACATATGGGTGACATTTTAATTTATAGCCGGACTTCATCGGCATATTAGTGAATCGATTCCATGCTCGTTGTTGACTGGGTCAAATCGGCTGAGCAAGATAGGGCTTACGTAATAAACATGCTTAAAGCAATGGAATCGGTGTCCAAGTTGACTTAAGTTATCTAAGTCAATAACAACCTCAGTAGACCTATTTGTTCATGTATACAGGAATATATAGGATTCAACCTAGAGGTTTAGCAATTAGCAAAAAGTCTATAAGATATGCGATTGCATCCCAGAATCCACTCTGAATCTTTCTATTCTTGCCTCAAAACTATCCTTTTCAGCCGTGCTGGGGTCGGGAGCGCTCCTGAGTAGTAACCTTGAAGGGGCGCTATATAAATCTTTGTAATGAATGTAATGAATATGCTGAGTCGAATGAGAAAGATATAGCGATATTAGTATCATCCACGCCTACACACAACGAACAGATAAGCAGCAGCTGCCCCAGCAGTGTCACAAAATTACCAGATCGGTGTGTAATGAATGCAATAATATCATCATATTGTTATTATGATTTATGATGTATCAATTTACCGAGATTTTTTAAGGCAGATACGGCAATTAATAAATAAATAAAGTGACATTTATCTATAAACTGTAAGTTTCTACCTGTAAAGTCTTGAAAGTCAAACGCTCACAGGTTGAAATGGATAATTTTTTATTAAACAACCGATACAATAGACCGACCCCTATTTGACCAGATGTTCGGTTTTCATGAATATGCAGCTATAGTTTGTTTAAAGATCTGAAGTTTGTATAGGCCTATTCAAATATTTAACAAAATGTGATGCATTCTACAGGTTGATGTTCCAAATTCTGTCCACGCCTTCCAAACGGCTGAAAGAATTCGAAAAGTCTATCCAGACAACGAATGGCTTCAATTAACTGGATTGATTCATGATCTCGGCAAGTTGCTTGCTGTATGGGGAGAACCACAGGTGAGTGCATATTGGATCGATGAGCTACAATCTGCAATCGGTTCTTAATGCAGCTGTCAGACTTATTGCCCGTCTCCCGCGATTCTCCCATATCTCTACATTCATGTTTGAACAACTACATTGGCTTCCTCCTACTGCACGCATCCAGTTAAAGCTACTTGTCCTCATTTGCCGATCCTACCTAGGTCTTGCTCCGAAATACCTCTGTGACTCAATAGTATACGTCGGCCTACTTCGGGTGCTTCCCTTCGCCCGCTACGCTCTTCGGATTGTCTTGACCTTTTTGTTCCTCATGTGGGAACGACCATAGCCCAATCCCGTGCCTTTGCCTGCATTGGCCCTTCTCTATGGAATCAATTCCCCTCCTTTGTTCGCACCACCATACTATGTGGTTGACCTAACATCTTTTCGTTACCTCAAAACTTGTCTTTATTCTCGAGGAATTTCGCACTGGGAGCGCCTCTGATTCGTGTTCACTGTGAGAGACGCTTTATAAATCTTTAAATACAATACAATATCGAAGTAGTAGAGTGTACAAGAAAATTGAGGAATTTTCTTAAGTCATTTATTCTGTCCTCTGTAGCTGCATTCCCTAGCCAGTTTCTCTCTTGCCATCTCCTGGAACTATGTCCATGTAGACCAGATCTGCCCATACACAGTGAGAAGAGGACAATTTCACGTAGTTATATACCTGTCTACCGTAGAATGTCGAATATATTGGCACGTGTATGTGTGCCTGGAAAGCCCGTTGCTCATGGTACTGTGACAAAAATAGGAATCATGTGTGTTATTATTATAGTTGTGTGCCTTAGGGGACTTTATTTGGCGTCGTTTAGGTAATTAAGTGCAATTAATTGTGTAATTAGTGTTGGTTAAAAATCGTGAAAATTCTCATGTAAATGGTAAAGAGAACCCCTGTTTTGGCACCGGTTCAATTATATTGAACCGGTGCATGTCCTTTTGAACCAAATGAGAGATTAACGTTATGGTTCTGGTTCAACTTGGTGCATTTGAACCGTTTAATATGTATGAGCCAAGGTGTTTGGTTAACGGTTAAAATTTACCACCATGCTTAAAGGGTTCTGGAACATTCTTTACCAAGGCGATTTGAACCAATTTAAGGTATATAAAGGGCAACTTTCCTGTAGAGAGAAAGCACAAGAGAGTACACAGAGAGTAGTACAGTAGAGACAGTACAGTACAGTAGAGTTTTGGGTTGAGTTACTTGTCGTGTTTTAGTTGGTTAGGTTCGTCGTGAGTTGTTTGAGTTAGTTGTTTAGTCTTAAAGCGTTGTTTAGTACATTGTCGTTTGGAAATCATTAAACGAATCTGAATCGCTTCTTCGTGAGTTGTTGCCTGGACGTCAATTTGTTTAAGCCTCTAAGCCAAAAAGCTGGAGCCGAATTCACTGAGCGCCACTTTCCAAAGACTCGGGTTACTCGGAGATCCTGGTGAAAGTTAAGTTGAACTCGGTCTGGATATTTTGGGTGCGGTGAAACAGAACCTCTACCCCTTCCGTCCTGCTTTGGGAAAGTCACAGCAGAGAGGGCAGATACACTCAAAGGAGTTCCGCCACAAGTTTGGTACCAGAAGTGGGGTACCGTTTCTGAATTGACTTTGTTCTTCTGGCAACTGAGCAAGCGAACTACGACAACGAGATGATGGATGACGAGGACACAATCGCCTACCATCCGCTGGAGTTTGCAACGGAGCCTATGCGTCAACCGGAAACTTCGACGCCGGCTTTCAGCAGAACCAGGTACGAGACGAAGAGAGACTCAATTTCGCTCTTCGAACAGATTGGGTTTGACGAGCCCCGATCTATGGAAACGAATCTTCGAGCAACGGAAAGACCGGAACGACCGAGTGAAAAGAAACCGTCGGGAACGAATCTTCGACTAACAGAACGACCGAGTGAGAGGACACCATTGAAGGCTTCTGGTGTCGCGAAAGAACCAAAGAAACTGCCAATGAAACCAGGGAAATTCGACGGCACGGGCTCCTTCGAATCCTTCTTGACTCAATTCGAGGTTTGTGCAAGACACAATGGTTGGTCGGCTACGGACAGGGTGGACTTCCTGCGTTGCGCCTTGGATAAGGCGGCGACTCAACTCTTGTGGGATTTTGGGTCACGTGAAGATGTCACGTACGAGGAACTAGTCGGACGTTTGCGACAACGCTATGGAACTGATGGACAAGCGGAAACCTTCAGGACACAGTTGTATTATCGTCGACAAAGAGCGGACGAAACTCTGAGTAACCTTCTCCACGACATACGACGTCTGGTGGTGTTGGCATATCCCGTGCCTTCTAATGAAACTACGGAAATCGTCGCTCGCGACGCCTTTCTTGAAGCCATGCGAGATCGGGAATTGGCGTTAAAGGTTCGCGAACGTGAGCCTAAGACTTTGGATGAGGCTTACCGCACCGCTTTACGCCTTGAAGCTTATCAACAGACTGCGGAGAGTGACGATCGTCGGAGACCTTCCAATCGTGTACGGGGGACAGCGGAGACCGATTTCAGCAGCCAGTTCCAGTCACAGCTGGACCGATTCTGGACGAAGCAGTGTGAGGCTCAACGCCGATTTCAACAAGAAATGGAGGCGAGAATGGACCGACACTTCGAAGAGTTACGGAATTCATCGTCATACAACCATCCTTCGCCGCGCAACCCTGGGAACAACCATTCCTCGTCGGCCGCTACTTCGACGAATGATGCCAGCCGGAAATCCACTCTGACGTGTTATGGGTGTGGCCGGACGGGCCATATCGCTCGGAACTGCTGGAAGAATCGTCAGCAGCGTCGCCGTCCTGACAATGCAACAGTTGGAGACACGCCAGCATCAGCCTCAGAAGGAGAAGAAATTGCCGTGAACCACACGACGCGTCCTCAGGTAACCAATCGAGCTAGCAACAACGCCATCTTCATTCGTGGTTCCATCGGAGGAAGAAATCAACTTTGTCTGATCGACACCGGTTCCGAGGTAAGCCTGGTACCATTCTCTGATGTCAAGGGTATGGAACGGCAGCCATGTACTCGGATCCTTATGGCGGCTAACGGGTCTGAAATTAGAGTCCTGGGTGAGATTACAACCCCGATTAAGATATGGAGGGGCTTTGCCATAACCACCACCTTCCTAGTATCTGACCAAATAGGAGAGCCAATGCTAGGGATGGACTGGTTAAGACAACACCGATGCCGTTTGGGTTTTGGTTCGGGAGCTTTGTTTGTCGGGCGCAGGAGAATTCCATTGGTAAAGGGAAATGGGGATACCTGGTGCCGTAGAGTAATTGTAGCAGAGGAAGTAGTTGTGCCTCCGAAATGCCAGCATAATGTTAATGCCAAGACTCTTTTTGAGGATTTGTCAACGAGCGCTCCGGCGTGGATGACAGAAGCTCGGGTAATAAGGCCTGGGGTTCATGTGGCCAGGGTCTTGGTGGGTGAGGACTTAGACTCCACTCAGATAAGAGTAATTAACCTAACTGCCGAGCCTGTTAAGTTAGAAAAAGACCAACTGCTGAGCGGATTGCACCCGGTAGAAATAGAGTTTGAAGCTCTGGACAATCGAAATAAGGAAAAGGAAGGGAGCGCCGCTGAGGTCTTAATGAAAGACTTAGATGAAGAGGTGCCAAAGGATGCAAGAAAACGCTTACAGGAGATTGTGGAAGAATACGAAGATGTATTTTCCATGGGTGACGAAGACTTAGGACACACTTCAGTTAGTAGACATAGGATTGAGACAGAAGGGGCCACTCCAGTGCGCGAACCATTGAGGAGACAGCCTTTCATGTACCGGACCATAATTGATGAGCAAGTAGATCAAATGATAGCGAACGGGATCGTGGAACCTACCCAGAGCGAGTGGGCGTCCAATGTTGTGCTTGCTAAAAAGAAAGATGGAACGATGAGGTTCTGCGTAGATTATAGGAAGCTGAATGAGAAAACAAAGAAAGATTCCTATCCGCTACCCCGAGTAGAAGACTGTCTTGATGCTTTGGCTGGGGCAAGCTGGTTTAGCACCCTAGATCTCCGGAGTGGGTATCATCAGGTTGCTATGGAGCCCAAAGATGCTCACAAAACAGCTTTCGTCACCAGAAAAGGAATATTCAGGTGGAAGGTAATGCCATTTGGGCTGTGTAATGCACCTGCTACATTCCAACGTCTCATGGATATTGTGCTTTCAGGGCTAAACTTCGAAGCCTGTCTTGTATATCTAGACGATGTGATAATTTTTGGAAAAGATTTGGAGCAGCACTTTTCGAGATTGGAACAAGTCCTACAGCGTTTGAGAGTAGCAAATTTAAAGCTGAAAACCAGTAAGTGTAAGTTGTTACGAAGAAAGGTGGAATTTTTAGGACATGTAGTAACGCCAGAGGGTGTGGCGGTGGATCCGTCGAAGGTGTGCCAGGTGGAAAATTGGCCGATTCCAGAGAAGCTAGGAGAGGTTAGAGGATTTCTCGGGCTCTGCTCCTATTATAGGAAGTTTGTTCATGGTTTTTCTTCACTGGCGGCTCCTCTCTTCGCGCTTACGAAGAAAGGACAGTCTTTCTTGTGGAGCCAAGAATGCCAGGTAGCGTTCGAAACTTTGAAGAGGGTTTTGACGACAGCACCCATACTGGCCATGCCAAGGGATAAAGAAGGTTATGTCCTGGATTGTGACGCTTCCGATATTGGAATCGGAGCGGTATTGTCACAGATAATTGATGGAGAAGAACGGGTTATTGCATACGGGAGTCGTCTTCTGTCTGCTGCGGAACAGAAATACTGCATAACTCGGAAAGAACTGCTTGCAGTGGTATATTTTACAAAGTATTACCGACAATATCTGCTAGGACGACCATTCCGTTTAAGGACTGATCACGCCGCTCTTCAATGGCTGCGGCGGACGCCCGAGCCCATTGGACAGCAGGGGCGTTGGCTTGAACGGCTGGCGGAATTTAATTTTCAGATTATTCATCGTCCAGGTCAAAGGCATGGAAACGCTGATGCGCTTTCCAGGAAACCATGTCGTCAATGTGGTGACGAGGGAGAGGCTTTGGTAGTAGCATCTACTGAAGAAGTAGTAGAACCAGTTGTGCAAACTGTTGCTGAAGGAGCAAATCCAATGGCTGTAGCACAAGCAGAAGATCCAGATCTGCGTATCGTTAAAGCTTGGTTGGACAGAGATGGACAGATGCCTGAGTTAGCAGAGGTACTGTTTGAGAATGCGTCAGTTAAGGTATACTGGCACCAGAAAGACAGTTTGTTTCTTAAAGACGGTGTCCTATATAGGAAGAGATTGGATGGAGTGGAACAACTGTTATTGCCAAAGGCTTTGCGAGTAGACTTTTTAAGGAAGGCTCACACTGGTATAACAGGTGGACATTTGGGAATCCGCAGGACACGGTGGCAGATAAGACGAAGAGCGTATTGGGTGGGCTGGTCACGTGATGTGAAACAGTTTTGCCAGCGTTGCCCGCAGTGTTGTCAGTACAGGAGAGGTAATCCTCCGCGACAAGGACCCTTACAACCGCTACCATGTGGGGAACCTTGGGAGCGGATCAGTATCGATGTGACTGGACCACATCCACGGAGTCGAAGGGGTAAGGTGTACATACTTACCATGATGGACAATTTTACGAAGTATGTGGAGGCAGTGGCGATACCCAACCAAGAGGCTGCAACAGTTGCTGAGGCTTTGGTGAACACAGTGATAGTCCGGTATGGGGCGCCCTTACAGATCTTGACCGACAGGGGTACTAATTTTGAAGGGCACCTGTTTAAAGAACTTTGCCGCCTATTAGAAATAGATAAGGTTCGGACCACCAGTTACCATCCTAGTGGGAATGGGCTCATTGAGCGCTTTCACCGTACCTTAAATGCCATGATAGGTAAGGTGGTTAGCCGCCATCAACGTGACTGGGAAGAACATCTTCCTCACGTTCTCGCAGCATATCGCTCATCGGTCCACGAGGTAACTGGATTTTCGCCAAACTTCCTCCTCTTTGCAAGAGAAAACCGCGCTCCACTTGACTTGGTGTATGGTAGACCGTCGGACGCCTGGCCAACAGGTGCCACTTATGTCAGCTACGTCGAAGAAATGGCTGATCGTATGGAAACGGCCTACCGTGAAGTAAGAGAAATATTGCAGAAATCAGCTGAACGAAGAAAGCATGGTTATGATCTTCGTGTTCGAGAAGCAGTATTTAAAGAAGGAGACAAAGTCTGGTACTTCTCTCATCGACGTTACAAGGGACGGAGTCCGAAATGGGAAAAAGCTTATAGTGGTCCATACACTGTATTGAGGCGGTGTGGTGCGATCAACTACGTTTTACAGCGTTCAAAGAATAGTCCGTCTTTTGTAGCACATGTAGACAAGCTAAAGCTGTTTTGGACAGACGCAATAGATAACAGTGAAAATGAGGGTGGAAAGAAAGACAATGCCACCAGTAAGAGTCAACAAAGACAAAAGAAAGATGGGCAGATGGATAAAGCAAAGACAGTGGAAGGCTTTATTAACGCGGATCAACAAGAAGAAAGTTGCAATGAGCGTCTACGACCACGTAGATCGGTAAGAAAACCGATCCGGTTTCAATAAATAGCTCAATGGTGCTGAGAACCACTGCAGAACTACTGTGAGTGACGTCATAAAGAATGGAACACTTGGGTCAGAATTCTAGCGTTGCTAATGGCAACCCTTGGTTTTACGCGTTGTAGTTGAACCAAACCACAGTTGATATTGATAATCGTGAAAATTGGTCATTTTAAGAAAATGGATGACTCCAAACGTTATCTTTGCGAAGTCTGTGGACTATGGTGTGCAACTGCCAATTCTGTAAGGCGACATGTGTTCAGACGTCATACTAGACGTGTAAGAAAAGTTATTTCTATGTCAGGTAAAGTTCAAACAGTTGGTTCTTCTTCAAGCGAGTCTAACATGACCGTTCAACCACAAGCAGTTGTTGGAGCTAACATGGAGCTGACGCTTGCTTCTCGTTCAGAAGCTGAAGGATTTTCTGGGTGGTTGGATAACACAGAGACAATTGATCAATCAATTCTGGGTAATGACACTCCGATGATTTGTGATGCCGTTAAGTTGGAACCTGCCATGCTACCAGAAAGTTTTGATCCGTCGATGCTACCAGAAAGTTTTGATCCGTCGATGCTACCAGAAAGTTTTGATCCGTTCCTTTCATCATGTATGCTGGACAACGGTCTTGATCCGTTGTTTCCGTTGGTGGAACCTTCTGTGATGACCGAAAGTTTTGATACCTTATTTCCGTCAGGTATGTGGGACAATGTTACTTCAACAGAGATGAAAGTAATTTCAGTAAAAGAGGAGTTGGATCTTGATCCATTTCTCGGTTTTTCTGATGCATATTCTTTGCCCTTTGGGGTAGATAAACCAGACTTGGAAGAAATTGTAGCAAGTGCTGTTACGGCGGTACATCATTTAAGCTGGTCAGTCTTCGAAAGAAATATGAATTCACGATTTCCATTTTGTGCATCATGGGTTTTTGAATCTGTGTTCAATGGTGCGCGTCGTGCTGTTGTCCGAAAGTCTGTTACAGTACAACCATTTGTCTCGTCGATTTCGGATGCACGCCAGGCTGTTGTTACCAATGTGAACTATGGGAAAACTGTGCCGATTCCTGTTGTCACATCTTTGGTTTCGTCAGAGTACCTACTTCCTCCTGTGGACCATCCTCCTGAACCTTACGAAATAGTCGAAATAAGTTCTGATTCTGAAGAAGAAGCTGTTGATGGAAGAAATTAACGCGTCACTGATGTGAACATTCCGAAAGGAACATTGAAAAGTAAACTTTCCTCGGGTGACTTTGTGCTGTCATCTTCTTATCATGGAATTTTCTACAAAGTGGTAA
Source organism: Aporrectodea caliginosa (assembly GCA_020284085.1). Lineage (NCBI taxonomy): Eukaryota > Metazoa > Annelida > Clitellata > Crassiclitellata > Lumbricidae > Aporrectodea > Aporrectodea caliginosa. The sequence goes on from JACEVL010000506.1 coordinate 528,202, forward strand.
AACAAACTGTTATTATCATGTGAAAAAAAATTACCAGGGAATCAGGGTGATCAGGTTGAAATGAAAATTTGAAAGCAGATATTGCGTATGTTATGTTGTTATGCTTTGTTCAGTAGATTGGACAAATTTCATTGCAGGGATTCTACTGGATGGACTGTGCACAAAAATTTCATGTGGTGAAGTTAATCTTCCGTTGTGACCTTAGAAAGGTCGTACGTTTTTTTTAAATGAATTGATTTATGAAGAATCATTAATTGAATCGCCAATTTTATATGGCTTCTTTCTTGCAGGACTTTAGTTTCTAAGCTAACTTTAAGCTTGTTATAATCATTGTGTAGTTAGGTGTTTCTACGAAGTTTTGACTTTCCTAACACTTTTAGAGCAACTCTATGTAGGTGGAACGATTTGAAGTTATTCGATTCCTTCTGTTGTCTTGAAAACAATTTCCCTTCTATTTAATTTTGGATGAGTGATTGCTAAGAATACGGCGATTTAATTCTCATATTATGATTATATAGCATAGTATCCGAAAGGGGACTTCGGATTTTTGTCGTGCCGGGGGAATTGTGACAAAAATAGGAATCATGTGTGTTATTATTTAGTTGTGTGCCTTAGGGGACTTTATTTGGCGTCGTTAAGTGCAATTTAGGTAATTAAGTGCAATTAATTGTGTAATTAGTGTTGGTTAAAAATCGTGAAAATTCTCATGTAAATGGTAAAGAGAACCCCTGTTTTGGCACCGGTTCAATTATATTGAACCGGTGCATGTCCTTTTGAACCAAATGAGAGATTAACGTTATGGTTCTGGTTCAACTTGGTGCATTTGAACCGTTTAATATGTATGAGCCAAGGTGTTTGGTTAACGGTTAAAATTTACCACCATGCTTAAAGGGTTCTGGAACATTCTTTACCAAGGCGATTTGAACCAATTTAAGGTATATAAAGGGCAACTTTCCTGTAGAGAAAGCACAAGAGAGTACACAGAGAGTAGTACAGTAGAGACAGTACAGTACAGTAGAGTTTTGGGTTGAGTTACTTGTCGTGTTTTAGTTGGTTAGGTTCGTCGTGAGTTGTTTGAGTTAGTTGTTTAGTCTTAAAGCGTTGTTTAGTACATTGTCGTTTGGAAATCATTAAACGAATCTGAATCGCTTCTTCGTGAGTTGTTGCCTGGACGTCAATTTGTTTAAGCCTCTAAGCCAAAAAGCTGGAGCCGAATTCACTGAGCGCCACTTTCCAAAGACTCGGGTTACTCGGAGATCCTGGTGAAAGTTAAGTTGAACTCGGTCTGGATATTTTGGGTGCGGTGAAACAGAACCTCTACCCCTTCCGTCCTGCTTTGGGAAAGTCACAGCAGAGAGGGCAGATACACTCAAAGAAGTTCCGCCACAGTACGGCCACAGCACTATGTGTAGGTCTATATTTTTTTATTGAAAATAAATAATATTAGACAAATGAGCAAAATAATGGTAAGCGTCGGTTCGCAATTGTAGACTGGTCAAATTTATCGGTGATGAAACTAATCAATTCTGACCAATCTTACTCTGCTGTTTAAGAATAAGTTATATGAGTAAAAACAGATTTTAACTCTAGTTTATGTGACTCAGAGAGTTTCGCTTAATAAAGAAATGTTTGTAAATATTTGGTGCATTTTCGTATGAGGTGTAGTTTTGTAACAACACTGCAAATAGTTTGTGCTTAGTCAAATAGTGTGTGCTGATTGGCTAAACCTCTTCCTGTGTTATGAATCACTTAAGCCCAGAGTTGTTGAGTGCTCCATTTAAATGTCAGTGTCAGTAATTGTTTGCTGATTAGAATGCCGTGAAAATTTGTAAATAGTGCAAATAACTTATGTTATTTGTGCGGTAAAAGTAGTCCAGTTATTACGAAAGCTGTTATTTTGGGAGAAGATTGGCGAATATGTGGGCTACACATATTTGTTGCAACATTTGTCAGCTCCGGAACTGGTTAAATCGACACCTGTTGCTGTGCCTATGAGATGAAGAGATCCAACTAATCTTGTGACAATTGCTATTTTTGTATTGAGCCACCCCTTCAGCAGGGAAGCTCCAAGTTGAAAAATAGATTGTAAACTACCCTGATATACCGTCTGCAATTCGTCCAATACCTCGTGGAGAAGGACTCTTCATTCCTGAGCCACCAGCACAATTTTCACTGGAATATGAAGAGAAAGAATCAAATGATGACAGAGATAATTCTCCTGATCTCTCAACATCAGAACTCTTAAATAAATACTTAGAACACTTATATTTATATTAAAATAATGTCTTGATAAAATGATAGTAAAGTTCTGCTTTAACATTTCTTTTTAACTATCGAACTTTCCATTTCTTAGTGTTCGGGATCTTAGAGTCATCCTTGACTCAACACTCCACTTAATACTTCGAATGGCTGCAATTTATCGGACGTCCTTGTTTCACTTTATGAATATTTGACAGCTTCGCTCTACTCTCGATTCAGCATCACTGATACAGATCCTTATTCTGCTCTAAAGTGAAAGCTTATCTCTTCCATTCTACGTATGTCTTCAGTGTGTACTTCTGAATTTCGTAATGGAGCATTATCGAATTACAGTCGTGTTATTCCAAATGTAAGCCCTATGCACTTTGTTTACACCGTTCAACTTCACGATATCCTTCACTGACCACGTTGAAACCATATGGAAATCAGCCCACTTTCATATTCAGGATATATACCGTACGTAGATTCAAATCTTACATTCTTCGAATTGTCTTATTCTCTCTTGCAACTGTTATAATATCTTGCCGTCTCGACTACTGCAAGTAGTCTGCAACTCACTTTTCACTGAGATTGCTAAAAGAGATTTGCACAAAACGCAAATGGTTCAAAATTCTCTGACAAGTTCCATAGCAAAAATCCCACGTTTCAACATATTAAACCAGCATTGCATTCAATGTTTTGACTGCTCAGCAAGCAAAGAATTCAGTTTAAAATCAGTCTTCTATTTTTAAAACATTGCACTCAAATCAGTTTACCTATCTCCGTTCCTCGCACACTCCTCGTATACGAACAAATATTGCACTCGATCACGGATAACCTGAGTAATTTTGCTGTGCCTCTCACTCTCATATTGCTGGTCTCCCGAGCGTTCTCATTGGCTGGTGCGAATCTTTGGAATTAAATGCCCAGTGTTTGTGCGCTCTATCGTTTCCCTAATCTCATTCTGTACATCTAAGATTAAAACTATATGTTTCACCTTGTTTACCATCCATAGCTTGAAGGGTGTTTTCTGTAACATCAGCTAGATTTCAACCAAGCTTCTTTCATGCATTATGACTTTGACCATGGTTATACTTGAAGCGATCATCAATAATTGATATTGTGTGACTTTTATAGCAGCGCTATAGAAGTCTTTAAATTAGATTAGATAGAAGATGCACGTGGCACCTCATGAGAAGCTGAAGCATATAGTGTTTGATTTAAAGATTAAGATAAGATATAGTGTTGACTTCATAGTATCTGAGACACCTGCAAAAACTCAGTTGGCATAATCGAAGCAAAAGCAGTCAAGAGAGTAAGCAGACTATGATCTGAGACATGTCTTTGTGCGGTCGACCTATGTGACGTATTGCCCTGATATGATGGAGACAATATTTGCACAGGTTTGTTATGTGGGGTCGAAAATCTCGAAATACCTCATTGCTGTCATTAACATAATAAGCTGTGCAATACCATGGCACATGCGATACAAACATAGAACATCGCTAGACCTAGTTTTGAAGAAGACGATAGTATAGTCTTTATGCATTTAGAAGGTAATTAAATTTAGAGGTAATTAAATTGTACTGAATGCTAATAGAATTTATTCGTTCTAATTTGGCTGCATGTTTCTGTTGTATTTTGTACGTAATTTCGTAATTTGATTGACATTTTATAGAGTTCGGTTGTTGGTGATACGTTTCCTGTTGGCTGCGCTTTTTCTGACAAAATAGTTTTCGGCACAAACAGTTTCATAGACAACGAAGATTATCATCATCCCATTTACAGGTATGAATTGGGTCAGTCATAATATACAAGTATCTTGTTTGTTATCAACGATGACCGACGCGTGTGTTTTAGTAACATTTATTTGTTACACGCAATAAACCTAACAGAAGAAAATCATTGTCTTTTAAGCCAATCTTGATAGGGGCCGTCCATAAATGACGTTACGCACTTGGGGGGTGTCGGGGGTCGGAAATTTGTGACGATGTGTGACATGGGGTGGGTCTGAGAAGTGTGACGTCACACCAGGTCTATGTTATTAAATTTAACAATTAACAACAATTTAATTTTATTAATGACAGCACTAATTTTGAGGATTAAATTTTAATTATTTTTAAAATTATTTTAATGTATACGGGCACCATTATTAATAATTTTCTAATTATTTCAATATTTGGTCACCGTTAGATTTTAAAATATTCATGCTTTCCATATTTGTTCCATGAAGGAGCATTTTGCTTCGCCATGGAAATTTGGTTTTAGGGGGCGGGGTCAGAGCTTTGTGACGTCATTTTCATAGGGTGGTGTTATTTTTTGTGACGTAGTGTGACGAGGGGGTTAAAAATCGTCCAAAATTGCGTGATGTCATTTATGGACGGCCCTAGGCAGCTAATGGTATCAAGTGTAAACAGCGGAAATCAGGAATCGTGCTACAGCGGGCAAGCTGCAAGCAACATCCTACAATTAAATTGGTTTACCAGTAAAAGGACAGAGGTGAAGAACTAGAAAGCTTTAAACTCTAATCAGGTCCTAATAACTAAGATAAGTTTACCCTAATGGTGAACATAACAACCCAACGGTTTTCATGGAGTTGTCCATAAACGATACAGAAGAACAGATGCCAAACTTTCTACAGGAATAGGTAAGAAACGCTATCAACAAAATTCGAAAGGATAAAGCACCAGGCATGGATGGAATCACAACTTAACTACTTCAAGGAGAAGGAGAAACAGTTGTTAAAGCTCTTGTTACTAAGTTTCAACAAGATGAAGAAATACCGGAAGACTGGGCAAATTCGACAAAGAAAAGAACATCCGTTACACTTCAAACATTACAGCGCATTACAGAAAATCGTTTTTACCAAAATTATACAAAACAGAATGAAGCAATATGCAGATAGCATGAAGAAGAACAAGCCAGGTTTAGGGCAGGAAGAGGCACAATTGATCAACTATTCACAGTGAAACAGATACCTGGAAAAGCATAGAACACAACCAGAAAGTCTTCATCAAATTCATAGACTAAAAACAGGCATTCGACAGCATATGGCGTGTTGGAATGTGGAGAGTGATGCAAAATGCAGGAATACCAGAGCAACTGATCAAACTTGTACAAGCGATATTTCTAAAATTATCAAGTGCTATAAAAGTAGGTTGAAAGATCACATAAAATCAAATCAAATCAAATTTATTCGAATCGATTCCATGAACAGTGGGTACAATGTACACGTGTGAATACAGTTATTAACAGTTTACATTTCGTAAGCGCCATTAATAAGAAACAAAAATTGAAGAAGTTATAGTCTAACAGGTTAAGTAATAAAAATCGATTCGTGGGGAGAAGAAGCCCAATGGGCTTATCTAGTCTTCCCCACTAGTCTATCTAGTCTTCCCTCCCCATAAAAACGGGGGTAGGACGGTAGGACAAGGATGTATCTTATCCCCATATCTATTTAACCTAGTATTAGAATCAGTAATGTCACGCAGTCTTAACAACACCGATGCAGGAATCAAATTAAATCTGGTATATGGAAAAACTGCGTTGCCCGATGTGCAGTCCTGCACGGGAAGGACTAAGTGACTAAGTAAGTGACTGGTATATAATGATTATAATCTCCGATTTGCTCACGACATTGGCCTCCTCTTTAGAAACTGGCCAGAACTACAAGATCAATCAATCAATCAACATGTTTATTTTGCAACCAAATTAACAAAATCATCAGGTTTACATATAAAATTCAACACGGCTACAAAAAAGGAGGCCCTAAAGGGATAAAGAATCCCGCTAAGTAGGGACACCAAATTACAGATTACATTAGAAAATTAATGGTGGCCTTTAAAGAGAGATTATAATTGAAAACATACTTGCAGAGACCAAGTGAATGTTAAAGTAAAAAAAACAGAAAAGAAACTAAATGAACCAAAAACAGGAAAACAAGAAAAGGAAAGCGAAACTGAAACAGTTGCTCAACACTGTTAAGTCAATATACAATATAAAACAAAAATACTTAACTAGCTTACAAGTAGAGATTAGGTAGGTCTACTACCATGCACAAGAATCGGGCGAAAGGTCAGACAAGGTCGTTTGTAATACAGTACATTGTATAAGGTAGGTGCTTAATTTCTTTTTGAATACCCAGATGCTGGGGGATAAGCGAATTTCCATAGGAATTTTTTCCCAAATCACTACTCCAATTGATTTAATAGAGATACAACGACACAGACAGTGCTGGGTATAATACTTCTTAAATGTACTTCAAAATGCAACAGTATGTAAATGCACTTGGAGACTGTTTCACGAAGTTGGTTCAACACAGGAGAAGGTACGGTGAACTTGAGTTGAAATGCGGAAGCGCGGCACCTGCTTATCTCCAATCTCCAGCAAAGCACAGCGAATGCCGATCCAGTTGACTCACCATTGCAACACAGAGCTCCTTGATGTATGCCAGGAAAGTGCTGACAGTTGATGCATGTGCGAGCGAGATTGTCTTAAAAGAAAATCGCTCTTCAACACGAGTCCAGTGCGCTTCCCTCGCACATATTGAGATATACGCGAATACTTCCGCTTGTTGGCAACGGTGGTGTAAATACGACAGCTGGACCAACTTGTGCTATAGGGTTCTGTGATTGCGTTGATGTGGCCGTAATACGAGTTATAACTTTCCACGGCAAGATAGCGATTTAAACAGCTGGGCTAGGTTTTTGAAAGACACTACATTTCTGATTCTGACTTTCTGCAGCTAATCAGATTCTGGATAGGCATTTACGTCGCCCCAGCCATCATATTATATTCGTTTATTATAACCATACAGGTTAACAAACAGCAACCAGGTACACTCGACAGTTAATGAATGAAAAAGAATTGAATAATGCCTATAGGGAGACCAAGAGAATTGAGTAATTGGAGACCTTAAAATGTTCTTATAGAGGACCCGCGGGATTCAGATTCTGTGACACGAAAGGTTGCGGAAAGGTTGCAGGTTAACCCTAGGGCTACCAAGCTTTTTTTGTAACACTGGCTACCAAGGGGGGGGGTGGTTACCACCCCCTGGATTTCGTGTTTGGTTTTACATATCATAACTTGTAATATAGCAATGGATTCAGCATTCATTTCTGCACAGAATGGTATATTTAGTTGTACATTATGTGAATGCACCTCGAAATTACATCACTTTTAACAACGGAACCCATTAATTAGCAATATTGTATATTATTGCGTACATTTTGTACTTTTTGGATAAACAAATATAAGATTATGTGTGTTTTGAAACTAATCTATGTATAAAAGACACACACAATCATCCCTACACATGTTTGTATAGTATAAATGTACATCCATACATATATATCCATACATATATATCGGTTTACGTTGTAATGCTGTATTCAGCCATTTTCACACAGATTACGCGTATTATTATTTATTTTGATCACTTCCGGTATTCAAAAGACAAAGATGTAGGTATAACAATGAAGCCCTACATTCCCTCTAAAGAATGGTATCTTTGTTTCTCTTCCAGGAAGACAAATGAATACGCTACAGACAAAAACTAAGGGGAAGTGCTTCCATTCAGCCATTTTTCACTCATATTACGCGTATTATTATTTATTTTGATCACTTCCGGTTTTCATAAGACAAAGATGTAGGTACGCAAATGAAGCCCTACATTCCCTCTAAAGAATGGTATAATTGTTTCTCTTCTAGGAAGAATAGTCAATAAGCTATAGTCGAAAAACTAAGGGGTGGTATCCACCCCTGGTGCCTCGGGTATATCAGGTATAACTTTTGAATGGCGTGGGCTACCACCATGATGTTTACCTCAAAATATGCGCCAATGAATCTGCTACAGCTACCTAAAATGCAAAAATCTATTCCATACGGGAAAAAAATTATGCATAAAAACGTAGGGGGTGGCAACCACCCCCCCCCTTGGTAGCCCGAGGGTTAAAGGTGATGAAGCACTGTGCATGGTGTGGCCGGGCTGTTATAATGACGCATAAGGCGCAGAAAGGTTAAAAGGTGATGAAGCACTGTGCATTAATTAACATGATGGCACTAGTTATGGAATTATACGATTCGATTATATTCTGTTTTTAAAGTATGAGGTACCTATTTTTCGCTTCATGTTGTTCGAGATTTTTGTTTTGCTAATAAGGTTAAAGTTGATTTCACGTTAAACGTTAAACTTTCAAGTTATTTGTTAACTTGCAGAGAAAAACTTGGAATGTACAGTGAGAACTGTGGTCTGCAATCTGTCTTAATGTCCTGGGGACATGACGGTACGACTGTTATTTATTAATTTTATATTCATATTTGGGGACTTTCTATTCTACCTTTAAATATATTAACCGTGGTGCGGCCATACTGTTAGCCTATATGACGCATAAGGCAAGCCTAAAAACACGATTCATTCATTCATACCGAACATTTGTATAGCGCCCCTTCAAGGAAACTACTCAGCGGCGCTCCCGACTCCAGCACGGCCAAAAAGAACGGTTTTAAGGTGAGAAAAGAACGTGGGAGAGAAGGTCCTAGGAACAAGGCGAAGCTCCAGAGGAAGGCCATTCCAGGTCGAGGGGCCCCCCACCGAGAAAGCGCGATTCTGCATAGTGGAGGTTCGAGCAAAAGGGACAAGTAGGAGTGCCTGTTCAGATGAGCGGAGGGATCGAGAGCCCCTAGCACTAAGGACGACTCAGAGCTCACGAAGATAGGCAGGAGCGAAACCTAGTAAGCAGGGCCAGACTAGGGCAGCTGTTCTGTACGCAATCCGCTGCTCAGAGGGGAGCCAGTGGAGAACGTCGAGCATGTATCCAGAGATATGGTCATATTTTGGTATGCGGCCAATAAGGCGGGCAGCAGAACGCATGATCCGATCCAAGCACCCCAGTCGAACAGCCGGGAGGCCAGCATAAAGTGAACAACAGTAATCAAGTCTGGTTGTGACAAAGGCATGGGCAAGAGTGGAAGTAGCAGTAGCAGTGAGTGAACGGGCGACAGTGCGAAGCTGACGCAATTGGTAGAAGCAGTCACGGCTAAGGAGGTTGATATGGGGAGCAAAGGAGAGTTCTCGGTCCAATGTGACGCCCAGGTCGCGCACAACAGAGGAGAAGGTGAAAAGAGGAAAGGCGGCAGCGAGGGCGACCATGTCTAGCTTAGCCAGTTGCTGGCGGGTGCCCAGCCAGATGAACTGGGTTTAGCAGAGTTTAGCCGCAGCCGGTTGGACGACATCCAGGTCTCAAGGGCTCCCATGATCGAGCTCATAGCCCGAAAAGTTGAATTTAGTTAAAATGACGATATATATATAAGTTATGACAAGATACTCTTTTAACTAAATTCCATAATCATAATTATATGGACAGACATAGATAAAAGCTCAGAATGAGCAGTTCTGATTTTCTTAGTTGTAATGACGACATTTTATATAGCTGTGTCAGCAGTTAGCTAGATTCCACTTCTAGTGCGTTTCACAATTGAAATGTTCAGCGTAATGGCTAAGAGTTATGCTACGTAATAGGTAACATTACAATTGTTTTGAAGCGTGAACACGTTTGACCTCCTGATTACATTTCGAGAGACTGATCCAAGCACGCGTTCCAGCGACCCAAAAGACCCGATTACAGTAGTCTTAGACTCTTAGTTGCTGGTATGAATACATTCGCAGACTGATGATCGCGGCAGCATTCAATTAAGATCGTCTTACAGCAACTTGATGCGATCTGTGAGTTATATAGACGTAAAAGTCCCAGAAAGCAACTAGGCTATTGGGCTGCATAAATTGAAATATTTAGGCTGCTTCAAGCTGTTTTAGGAGGAACTTTTGAATTCTTAAAACAGATCATTTTTAGCAGAATTACATACAACTTTTGGCTAGTTTAAGCCGCAGTTGTTTTCCAGACGGTCCGAGCATCAATGGGAAGCATATAAACTTCGGTGTGGGACCAATGGCGTAGGCGTACCGTACGGGGGGCAGAGGGGCGAGTCGCCCCGGGCGGTACTTGAGCAGGGGCGGCAAAATAGGGTTGAAGAAAAATAAAAGAAGGAGTGAATGCAGAAAAAATTGAAAAGTATAAGAAAAAGTAATAAAAGTAGACAAAGAAGGAAGGAAAGGAAGAAAAATAATCCAATAAATAGCATACAGTGGCGTAATGAGGGGCGGGGGCGGCATTCGGGCGCAGGACAGGGCGGCTTCTGACGACCCAATTATAGTATAGTAAGAGAAAAAAAAGTCATCAGAAATTTTGGCGGAAGTAATATAGAAAATTTTCCGGAAATTTCCAAAATGAAGTGCTAAGGGCGGCATTTTGGGCCGTCGCCCCGGGCGGCATTTAAGCTCCGTATACGCCACTGTGTGGGACTCATTTATAAGCTACATCTGGAGAGATAATTATATACCTAGCAGCATGCGCATTAGGGTCTTAGCCTTTCTCTCCCTATTTTCAGTAAGCACTCAAAAACTGTTCGCTTCGATCGCGGTTTTATGCTGTCCAGTAGGAAGTGCTGCTGATAAATTTCCTTACAGGCGGCGGTATAGCCTACAACTTTTCGATTAGAATTACGATACAGCAATTCTGTCACATTGGCACCTTACGTGTAAGAACAATTACTATTAGCTTAGATAAGTTACCTATAATTGGCGTGTTCATTTTACAATCAGAATACCTGTATCGAGTCCTACGCAACCACGGGAGCTGTCATCTACCAGAAGAAGCGCTGTACATCATTCGCTTTCATTCGTTTTATCCGTGGCATACAAGTGGCGACTATCATCATTTATGCGATGACAAAGACCTCGAAATGCTGAAGTGGGTTAAAGAATTCAAGTAAGTATACTCTTTTCTGGATCGCTCAATTAACATTTTTATTATCTTATTAGGGCCTACTTCTTGTCGATGTTGCTGTTCTCCATAATAATAATAATAATAATAATAATAATAATAATAATAATAATAATAATAATAATAATAATAATAATAATAATAATAATAATAATATTGATGATGCTGCCTCAGCTGCAACCACTTCAGAATAATCTGATCTGCCATTTTAATTAAAATTATGTCTAACAGACAACAATCTTAGCAGGAGCTGCCGTTGAGCAGGTTGCCAAACATAAATCAACCCACTATACGAGATTGTTTGAAACTATTATGGAAACTCTTTGCCCCGCTAATTCTGCTGCAAGTAAGTAGTAACTTCCATTGCGCCAGTGACTGATTAGTTTAATAATTTTAATTAAAATGGCAGATCAGATTATTCTGAAGTGGCTGCAATAACAGCGATAACATTCTCGTCGAAAACCCAGTCAATTATCTCGAAATGGAGCAAACAACTGCATCAACCGATGGCGCATCAAAACTAAGCTATAATCAGGTCAATATCCCGAAGATCAGTCCGCTAAAACAGAGGTGCAGCCAGTGTTATTTAAGTTAAGTTAACTAAAACTGAAAGTAACTTTGTAGTTAACCGAAAAGTTCTATTTCAGTTAACTAAACTAAAACTGAAACTGAAAAGTTCTGAAAATTGTAACTAAAACTAAACTGAAAAGTACAAAACTTGAACTAAAACTAAACTTGAAAGTTGAAAACTGAATAACTTTTCCTGTCCCGCAAGTCTAGTGGCGGACATGTCTGCAACAGTTAGCGACGAATGCTTCAAACTGCAGCTCAGTAGCATGAAAGCATGAATTTAATCAAATCTGTTGTTCATGCTAATCAAATGAATGCCACTAATAAAAAAAAGACTCAAATGAATGCCACTAATAAAAAAAAGACATCTAATTGTTTCTGTTGATTGTCTACAGAACTAAATTAAAACTGAAAAGTTCTGAAAACTGAAAATAAAACTGAAACTGAAAAGATTTTAAAACTATAACTAAAACTAAACTGGAAAGTTAAAACAAAACTAAAACTCAAACTGAAACTGAAAAGTAAACTGAAACTTAAATAACACTGGGTGCAGCCGATGGTGAGAACGCAGTTTGCCGAAGGATCGGTCCTAACTTGAAACGAAATAATAAAAACAACTTGGCAAACGGATGCATAGAAGAAGAGAGTTCAAAATGAAGGTCAATTGACCGAAAAGATTTCTTCATCAAAAACAGATATAGTTTTAGGTTTGACAGGGGAAAGATAATCAGATGATCATCTGATTGAAGTCATTCACCTAGTCAGTGAGAGACATAGTAGAATTTAAAAAGCGTCTATGTTACGAACGCCCAATTTCCGTGATTTAAGCCATCCAAATTTCTTAGTTGAAGTGGAGTGCCGTGTATGGCTGAAATTCCTGTGCATATCTTTATAGAATGTATATATCTTATCTGTTTCAGCAAATTTGACTTGTACTCGAAGGCTGATGCTGATCCCGATATAAAGAAATTGATTCCTTACTACGAAGCTCTGGCAGAGAAATACCTTCCTGGCAAAATCAAATGGTAGAGAAAAAGCAAATTCCGAAGCGAATATCCGTCTCTGCAAATGCATGATCAGTAGATTTCCTTATAATTATGAAATAATATGTATATCTATTATTTACTCGCAAACTGTTTACGTCTGTACGCTGCGCTTGTTTGAACACGATATCATACTGGTTGTGAAAACACTAATAATGTATTGCTTATCGTTTTTGGAGTTAAATAATTAACCTATACCATGCTTTGAATAGGATAAACAATTTAAAATGCATTTGTCAATATCTACAAGGTCTAAAATAAACAACTATATCTACATTCTATGCTCCTTGTTGGCCTTTCAACGTAAACAGTTTATAATATTATATTAATATAATATTAATGTAATATAATATTCTCAATAAATAGCAAGGCCTATTCCTAATATCTACAGAGGATAAATATATCGGTTACTTCTTCTTTCTTCTTTTTTCTTCTTTTTTCTTCGGTTTCTTCTTTTTCTTCTTTTTTCTTCTGACTTCTTCTTTTTCTTCTGTTTTCTTCGGTTTCTTCGTTCTTCATCATTCTTCTTCTTCATCATCTTCTTCGCCATCACAGCTTCTCTTTCTTCTTCAATGGTTTGCTCAGTTTAGGATATTAAGGTATCCAACGACGGGCCATTCCTTGTTGATCATTTGCGTCTTGCTCTTTGCTTCTGCTGCTTCTCTTTGCAAGCCAATCCGGATACATTGCCTCGGTATATTTGTAAAATACGCGGATGTACAGTAATTGTGATGGCGTATTTCTCCGACGTCAGATTCAGAATAAGAAATATTCCCTACGCCACAGTATTTCTACTCATCATCCGCTCTAAAAAATATTCGTCTGATTATCTGCATCCTTGACTCAATCACTTACGTTGTCCATTGCATCCACATTCAGCGTCGGCGAATTCTATAGACTATGTTAAACAGATAGCGGACAGCAATTGCAGCTTACAACAGTTGCCACTACAAAAACGTAATCCTATCAAATCCGCAACAGAACCGGTAGGCCCTAATGCCAGAACGAAACTGATGGAGGAATACCGAGAATTTTAAAGGGGCCAAGCCATGGAGCGACAGTTACAGCCCAGGTTTTAAGTTGGCGAGTAGTAGACTCCGGATCATCGTTCCAGAAAATCAATAGGCCACTAACAGTCATGAGAAGCACAATAAACAGGGAATTTTGGGGTAGGCCTAATTTTAATCTAGTTTACCCTGTAGCCTAAGTAGTTTAGATAAATACAATGGCTGAGATTTCATAGTATTTATTTGTATTGTCACCAGCTACCTACTTGTGCCTTAGGCTATCATAAATGGTATCTAAAAAAGACTCGCATCAATGTAATCTGTACGGAGCTTGTCCAGTTAAAGTTGATATGCTTCTAGACTTTAAAATGCATTTACCTCATTTGAGATTTTTATAATAATAAGGGGTTTTAAAATGTAAAATAATGGCACCCTGCCAATCTGATAAAGGTCAAAACTGTACAAGTGTACAGGTCAAGAATGAGAGTTAACGGGATAGGCCTAACAATAGAAACGAATCATGAAACAATAAAAATTAAGCGCCAATACTTTTCAAAATTATTGCTGATCATATGTCCATACAATGCAGCAAGTCTTGTTGGCGCTAAATTTGTTTCACATGTGTCAGTTCGACTAAATGTATTGTGTTGTCATTAATTACTGAAGATTTATATAATAATGTGACCTTGCATTAAAAAATCCTCACATAATCGGAAACTTATTTCAATTTTTCAATCAATTTCAATCAATCAGCCGTTTATTGAATCAACAACAGCACAATTAATTAACAATCAGTCATTTAAAAAATGTTAATCTGCTGATGCCGTCAATAGGACAGCCCTAAAGGATAAAATAATCCGCTATTGCAGGGCTGCCCCTTTTCCACATTACATTTACTGATGGCAAGACGATTTTTATGATCATGTAATTATAGAAAATTCAACTTAAATAACAATGTTAGGGCTAAATCATAGCCAAACAACTAAATAACAAAACATTGCAGTACAAGATTTAAAACAAACAAGCAAAAAAATCAAAACAAAACAGATTATAGGCCTAATTCACTCATTCACTCCATCTCTCTTACGTCTAATTATCTCCAATCGATAGATAGCTACCGTTTCTTGCGATCTTTGGCCGTGTTTATATCTGATAAGAAGCTTCTTCTGAATTCAGTACACAGCTCTGTCTATTCCTTGATCTCATTCAGGTCCATACTTAAAACGCATCTCTTTCTCTTTCACCTTGCGTATACCCACCGTAGCCTGGCTTTTGGTTCCCTCATCTATCGGATTTCGACCTCGTTTCTCCAATAGATCATGATTTCTGATGGCGATTTTACCTCTGCTGTCTTAGAGATTATGATAACGACGCTATAGAAGTCATTGGAACACATTGCTCAGTAGTTCAACAAGTTAAACTCTGTCCATATAAGCTTACATCGTAATCGTAGTCCCCAAACGTCTTAAGCGCCACTCGAAAGCCTAGCGCAGGGCACAAGCTTATTCACGAGCGCTGCCTCTAGTCAGAGTGGTCCGAAGGAGGTCCGAGTCCGGTTTTCAGAGGATCAGAGGGTCAGAGCAGGTGTTAAGGCGGGTGTCCTTTAGGTCGAGAATTGGAGGGTAGAGGAACAGAGGAGTCGGGGTAAGAGTTCTGGAAAAGGAGAGACTTTAGTTTCTAGTGGAAAGCCTTGGGGTGATGGATAGAGGAGCCTGAGGCAGATGATGTGGAGGAACCGACATAGTGCGGAATTCATCGATGACATGCTCAACGATGCCTACAGTTCTACATGACTGTTGGATTGGAGGAAATAGCGCAAGCTTAGATACGGTTTGCAAAGCGCCAAAACTTACATACAGACCTGTTACGTGATCTGTTCTATAAGCGACGCACAGTTAACTGCGCCGTAATAGTCAGAATAGAGCCCAAAATGTCTATAAACATTTTACTGTTTTTAATAAAATTTGTTAATGTAGCAAGCTAAACATCGTACCCTTTTGATTGTGTAAGACGTCTGCAAGTAGAATATTTGATAATTTAGCGAATTAATGTTTCTTTGTGGTCAGCGCTAACAAATTTTTAGATTGTTATACGGTCCCTCAAAATGTGCATCCCATAATGCTCAGCTGGGTTAAATAAATTATGATAATTTTCCCGTTACCATGCCGATATTATTCCGAAAGTAGATCCAGCCGGCGCCTATCCGCGGCCCTACGCACAGCGAGCCATATCGATTACTCACTGCACAGCCAAGGAATCTTGCTGCACGGCCTGTGTGCCTGCTAGCAAGGCTGGGTCGGTGGCTGGCTGGCTGGGGTACAGATCCTGGAGCTTCCCTTAGAAATAATTATATGCGTCACTGTGTAGCCGGATCCTTTGTATTGATCGCAATTATGTATACAGGCATGTGATTCTGTGTTAGGGCCAACTTACTCACTCTGGAATAGCTGCCCCAACGAAATAGTTCCGAAAATACAAATGATTTCAATGTTTTGTCCGTAAAAAAATGCAAGCTACTATGTCAGAGCCAAAATTGCCTGTAGTTTCTCTTGAGTTAGGATTTGTTAGAACTGCCAGTAAGTCAGTAACGTTCATGGGGCAAGGAGTGAGAAAAAGGCAGGGTAAGGTCGCCGATAACGGCCCAGTAAATCCTGCAATCGAAATCTTCTAAAGGCTACTTAGAAGCTAATTGTTAGGCGCCAGCTTAATTACGAGCGCTACTGAAAGTCAAAGGTTTTCAGAGATAACATGAAAGCAATCTATTTGGCGGGATAGCAGCGGGTCTATTACAGTGGGTATAGTGTTGAGTGGAATCGTAATCTCCAAACTTCTAAAGCGCACTCGAAAGCCAAGCGCAGGGCACCAGCTCATTCACGAGGGCTATGTCTAGTCAAAGGGGTTGTCCAAAAGAGTAGTCCGAGGGAGGTTTCCAGAGGATCAGAGGGGCACAGCAGATGTTAAGGTGGGTGTCGCTTAGGTTGAGGATTGGAACGTACAGGATCAGCTAGGTGAGTCGGGGTAAGGTGCTTGTAAAGGAGAAGCTTTAGTTTTGAGTGGTAAGCCTTGGGGTGATGGATAGAGGAGCCTGAGGCAGATGATGGTGGTTGATTGGCGATGATGGTGGAGGAACCGAAAAATTGCGGAATTCAGGAGGTAGATCGTTCCAGAGACGTGGTGCAGTATGGGATATTGCTCGGTTGGAGAACTTGAGATGAGTAGTGATCGGAGGTCGAGAAAGAGTGAGAACGGAGGATGATCGGATAGAGCAGGCATGCTGGATGGTGAGGAGTTCGCAGAGATATCTAGGCTGGGAGTATTGTAGGGTGTTGTAGGATAGCGAGAGGACTTTGAAATGGATTCCCTCTGGGATTTTAACCAATGGAGTGATTAATTTGAGGACGGGAATGATGTGATGATACTTGGGCGTTCTGGTTACAGTTCTGGCTATAGTGAGTTTTGGATGAGTTGCAGACGCTTAATTGAGTTGTGTGGATTCAAGATTGAGGAAAATGGAATTGCAGTAGTCGAGCTTTGAGTGGACAATGGATCGTAATAGTTAACTCGAAATTTCAACAGCGCCGACAAAAGCGAAGTCGCGAGAATCAGCTTATTCACATTTCACAGGCGCTCAATCAAAACAGAATCGATATATAGGCAGGGGGGTCAAAAAAATCCAGAGAGTCAGACAGACCGATAGGTAGACGGCTAAGGTGGGTTGTTTTGATGTTTAAACGGCGAGGTAGGTATACGGAGAAGTGGAGGATTCAGGATAGGATTTGTGAAAATAGGCCTACAGTGTTTTCAGTTTCAAGTGAGGTAGCAATGATGGAGGCAGTTTTGAAGTCGAGCTGCATGGGTGACGGGTCGGATGCTGGCATGCTGCGGAGGTCACGATTAATGTGCGTGAAGCAGGAGCGCGAGAGAATGGAGATGTGGTTAGAGAATGAGAGATGTGGATCAAAAGTAGCACCGAGATTGCGGACCAGGGGCATGACAGGTTAATGTAAGAGATGAAGAGTTAGATATAGGCCTATGTGTAGGCCTACTGAAGGGTCTGGGATTTTCTTGATTTTTGGTCAGAAAGGCCTAGGATGCTGAAATCTGTTTCAGAAGGGCTGAGAAAGAGGAGGTCGGACGACATCCATCGAGAGATTAGGGGAATTTATATGCTTATAGCTTGTTTTTGGACGTATAAATACGTCTTGCCCAGGGAAGGGGTTAACTATATTGAGTAATCGTGCAATGGAGGTAGAAAATGAGCTTGGGGGGATATGTAGAGCTGAGTGTCGTCTGCGTAGAGATATAGTGGACAACAAAAGAGGATTTTATGAGATGGCTTAATGGTGTGGTATACAGAATGAAGAGCAGTGGACCCAGGACAGAGCCTTGAGGGACACCCCAGCAGAGCGGGAGGGCTTGCGAAAAGTGGAAAAGCGGGACATTTAACAGGCTGCCACAGAACCTGTAAAGCCTGGAAAGTCATGGAATTAGACTTAACAAATTAATGGCCTGGAAAACCTGAAAGTGTTTTCCAAGAAAAGTCATGGAATTTTAAAAATAGTGGATTTTTAGCTAAGTCATGGACACATAGGAACTTGAAAAATTATTAACTGCTCTAGTATAATTATAACTTCCTATATCTATGGACCAAAATAACAACATCCGGTAAAATGGTCGTCTTATTAATTTTCTTAAACTAAACATAACCATGCACTCTAAAAAAACTTTCTGGATATTGTCAATGCTACATGCATCATTATGGTTTTGTCATTCGAAGAATAGCTACCTTTTACTTATGAATAAATTTGCATTAATTTTTATACATATTTCTATTATTTTTTAATCTCGATAAAATGTTACGTCGATAAAACAGAGAGCAGTTCCTTTTCATTTAAAATTAGTCTTAAAAGTCATCGAAAAAGGTCATGGAAAGTCATGGAATTTGAAATTGTGCTACAATACATCAGTCACATCAGTGTATTGCAGAGTTATTACTTTGGTGAAAAAACTTTGAATTTAATTTTTTGGCGAATGTTCGGCTGGTAATGTGATTGAAAGATAGGGAGTGATAGAGTAATGCTTGGATGTCCTGTGACGGCTCAGGAAAGTACATTTTAATCAAGTTGATGCTTGATTTGAGTGCGTTCAAAGTTGATAAGAATTACTATAGTAGTTAAGTTTGAGAGAAAGCGATGTGGTTTTGAAACTGAGCATGGGTCGAATGTGACATCATTTACAAATATGAATTAAACAGGTGCAAAATAGGTATTAATAATATTATTATTATTATACTACTACTATTATACTGTACTCTTATTATTATTACTAGATGTTTGCCTGTCCTAAGACAGTCAAAAACATTTTGAAAATGTTGAGATGCGTCTTCTCGTGCTATGATTGACATAAGTGTTCTCCCTCTCCTCTGTCTTCCTCCCTTGCTCCCCCGTACTTCCCTGTGGTCCGTCCCTCCTTCCCTCCCTTCAACGTCTGTCCCTCCCTCCCCGCACGTCCCTCGCGGCGATCGTGTGTGGCTGACACGCCCTTCCTCTCCACATCCCCTTATAGAAATGTTGAAGGACCCACATGTCGTGTTGTTCATAATCTCGCGTTGCTACATGACAATGTTTGTGCATGACGTGGACTGATGTAAGCCAATATGGCTTGGCGAAAACCACGTAAAAGGCCATCAGTGTAACACCACGCTTCAGACACACGCACGCACAGAGATTTCTGTTCTATTATATTATTAATTATATAAACATTTTAGTTTCATGGCCCTTACAGCCTGGACTGTTACGGCTTGCTCAGTGACATGGTTTTGCATTTAAGTACTATTCTAAATTAATCAAAGTTCAGTTTTTTCACTACTGATAATTGTGGATGGGAAAAGTTATGATAACGTCACGATAATGTAATGTATGTACTCTGTATACATCATTTGTATTGATGTTATCATTTAGTGATTGCATATGATTGATAGCACATAAAGCAATGCATCGTAACAAAGCACAGTATGTACACATCAATACTCATACACCAGATTCATTCTTCAAAGTCTGTTTGGCCTTTTTTGGAACTCAACTAAGAACTCATCTTTTCCTGGCCTCTAACCAGTGACATTGTTTTGTGTTCTGTTGTCGTACATGACAGGAACTTTGTAGATCCTTCCATCGAGCTGCTTTGGTGGTTGAGCCATTCACCTGGAATCGTCTCCCTTTGCATAGCTGCGTGTTGTGCTAGTTGGCAATATTCTGCATGCATGCACTTTGTACAAACACTTGTAGTAGTAGTAGTTTCAGTTTAACAACACTGTGTGATAACAGAGATCATTAGCGTCGCCTTCCTCCTTTATCCAGGCTTCGGAGTGGCACTACCGGAGTACGAGCAGTGACAGAGTTTTCAAACACTTACTGATTGGACTGCGAGGGCCTTAAGTAGTTATCATGGAGAGGCGCTATATAAATGTTACGTGTGAATGAATGAATTTGTTAAAGAAGTCCTTCTAATTACCGACCATCTCTAAACATATCTTGTCTTTGATCGTTCAGCAGCTTTCACTATGCCAATGATATTTCGGCAGCCTTCGAGGCTTCGATACAACTGATCGCAATATCTTACTCCAACAACTGGTTTCAACCTGGTTCGGTTTTCTTGACACTGCGCTCCTTTGGACTCAATCTATCGCTGTTTCTGCGCTTTCCGTTAAAGCAGTGATAGCCTCATCCCAATCAAACCCTCTCACTTGTAGCATTCCTCAGGGCTTAGACCGCTTTTGGTCATCCTTTACACTCAGACACTTGTAATTCTGGTGGCAGTTTATTCTAAAGGGGTGGACCCTACCAGCATGCCCACGTATGTAGGCAGTACTGGTAGTAGGATCCATATTCCCATCTGCATGGGATCCGTATAGAACCCATAAAGGGCCCTTTATAATGCCCATGGAAATTCTGGCAGAGGAACAGCATCGGCTAGCAACAATTTGAAAATTTAGTGATGAGATTGCAGTGATGGGCACTATTTTTTTAGTTAAACTATGACTATTTTTCAACTAAAATAAAAATGTTTAACTAAAAGTTTGCAACTGATTTTGTAAATAAGTTAACTAATATTTAGTTAAACTTTTTCCAACTTTTTAACAAACTTTTTCACAAACATTTTCACAATGACAGAGGTTAAGTGAACTGTAATAATACACAGCGTCAATGACAATTTCACTTTCTAACTATGTAATGTGTACTAGACTAATAGTCCTAGTTCAGTTCTACAAGAAAATCATGAAGAAAGTTGCTAGTGCAAACGATGATGCATCGTGCAATGCAATGCAGTTCGCTTGACTTGAGTAATAAAACCAGTTCTCATGACAATCATTGCGGAAGATACACGTAGTTGCTGATTTTGTTACTTAAACTTTCTAGCTAATAACTAAACAATATTAGTTAAACTTTTTAGTTAATAACTAAAAAAATATTAGTTAAACTTTGGATTTAACTAAACTATTTTATTTGAGTTAAACTTCTGCCTTAACTAAAAATTTTTAGTTAAACTAAAAGTTTGCAACTTTTTAGTTAACTTTTGCCCATCACTGTGAGATTGTCGACGGATATGCGGAGAAGTGTTACGATGGAAGAGGAGAAGCCGGGTTGAGGGGTGTTGTTGGATTGCGAATAACTGACAAAGATAGGAGAGCTGGGAAGGTTGGGAAGTGTTGTAGGTAAGTTATGTGACTACATGTATTTCTTCAAGTATTTTAAGCCAGTGGGGCGATTTGAGACATGAATGATTTGGTGGAGTTGTGGGTTTTAGTGACCGCATGAGCGAGAGCATTCTGGATAGCTTGGAGGCGGTTTAGGTGGGTGGTACATCTAACATCAAGTGCCTATTCAGGAAAAATGAAATTGCACTATACTGTAGCATGGACTTTGGATGAGGTGATACTAGACGTAGTTTTGAAATCAAGCATACAGAGGATTCTGGTGGTTAGGCTATTCTTAATGATGCTAATTATGACAATTCTTGAGAAAGATGACTTAGCCAACGTTAATTGTTGTTGACGATGATGTGACCACCACGGATGTGATTATGATGGTGAAGTCTAATTTTTGTAATTGAAAGAAGTTCGCTGTTTCAAAATTCTTAATTTAGGCTAGTAGACAGCCTTTTTCCGTCTTAAAATGCAACTGATTCAAGAAGTCAACAATTCGATGACACAAAGATTCAGAGTAAACCACGTGGCATATTTCTTCATTAGTAACATCTAACAGTGGTCACATCATCTGTGTGTAATGCACAAGACAGCAACTGCGATGACACATAATACTATTACTAAGCCTGAGCTAACTAGTGTATAATGGAAGGAATCTTATAACAGAATGTATAATGGCCTATTAATAGGTCCTTTGTTACAATGCAAAGACCTAGATTCTTTTGGTACAAGGTTGGTTAGTAACTGTTTAACAGCACTGTATCATAACAAAGACGATTAGGCCTATAGCTTCACTATAATAGGCCTACTACAGTTCTATCAGAAAATAATGAAGACAGTTGCTAATGCAAACGATGATGCATCATGCAATGCAATGCAGTTCACTTGACTTTGAGTAATAAAACCAATTACTCATGACAATCATTGCAGAAGCTAGTTGCAGAGTTGTGAATTTTTTAGGTAAACTTTTCAGTTAGTAACTAAAAAATATTAGTTAAACTTTAGTTTTAACTAAACTATTTTTCTCCAGTTAAACTTCATCCTTAACTAAAAAATTAAGTTTAACCCAGGTTTAACTAAAAGTTTTCAACTTTTTAGTTAACTTTTGCCCATCACTGGCCTATAGCCTACATGGTGGATGATTGTGTGCTGACCTCATTGGATCCAGGACGGTCTGGAGGCTTTAGAAAGATGTAGGCCTTTACTAGAAGTTCATATATACAAATGGAAAAATACGGTATGTATGTATATGAACATCTAGGTAACAACTTCTGATAACCCATCTTGGTGTAACGTGGTGTAACCAAAGATTGAATTGTCGGGGGTTAATTCCAAAAACGACCGTTGGGGTTAAGGTTAAAACCCCCAGCACAGCTTTCAGTGGTTCAAAGTATCTTTCTTTTGCACGCATCGAAATATTTTCAACATGTGTCAGCTTTAGGATCTTCCGATGAAACAATTGTCTTGCCAGTACACACTCATTTACTCGATCAATGTCACATCTACTGCTGCCGTTGTATTTCCATACATGTCGAAGCTAAGCTACTCTTGCTATGGCTTCTATGGCTTCTATTAGAATTAGATTCATTAGACCTATAAATGAGGCTTTTATCAATTAGCCTATACTATTTATAGAATTGAAATGAGTTTACTGAAGTTTGGATTTTTGCGCAAACAGGAACTTGCCGACTATGAAGAATGTGATGGAGAAACTGAGACAACTAGGCCTAAATTCAGACGATGCGACAGTGAAGCTGAGAAAGCTGATTAATCAAAACCTCGTGGGAATGAGAAATCATGTAGGCCTACTGGTCGAAATACATAATAGAACAGAAATGTCATGAAGTCAACCTTCATGAAGTCAACTGTTATGCTAGAGATTCATTTGTTTTGGTAGGTGGCGCATTGGGCCACTGGCATTGCTATAATCTTACGCCAAGAACTCATTCATTTCGGTAGGTGGCCCTGCTAAGAACATGACCGCCCGTGGATATTGTTTACAAGATTATTGCCCGTCCTAAGAAGGTTTAAAAACAATTTGAAAAAAACCAAATTCAAATCAAATTGTTTTAAAACCGTCACGTAGATTCAAATTTGCGTCTAATGAAAGTTCGGGTGTGCGATTGTCTATGCCCATCATGCGGCCCGCAAGCTGATATCTTTGCCGAAGTTATTTTCACCGTCTTAGGACGGGAAAACATCTAGTTACAATAATAGGTTAAGATCTAGCTTGAATGAACTCTGTAACATCCATTGGTGTGTACTCATTTATATACTTGTTTTTGTTATTATTAGTAAGTCATCTGGTAGTTGATGGGGTTTACTATGTGCTTTTTGTAAATTTTCAATCAGTTACGAATTTTTTTGACACAGTCAATCAATCAATATTCGTTTATTTGCAACAACAGAATGACAGACTAAGCTCAGGATCGAGTACTCGTACAGTTGTACACCCAACAAAACCTGGTGTGCTTCTCGATCAATCGACACATAGTCTGATCCTCTGGTGCAGATCTATTGGGGCATTGTCATCTTTTATTGAAATCATCTTCAAGTTTAAAAGATTCTTCATCCTCTCTCGCTCTCCACCTTCCAATCCTTCAGTTTCTCCTGGTCTTCCTCCGGAGGACCAGTCACTGTCCTCACCTCTACGGGCCGGCATCCTGTCCGCTCTTGCCCGTCTTTTTCTCCAAGTTCTCTGCCCGTATGGAAATCTTCACCTACAACAGCCAGTTGATCGTCATCAACGACCTCAACACAGCGATCCTGAAAATTCAACCCTTCCGTAACCTGCTTGCTTCCTGGATCTCTTCTCTCAGTTTGGCCTCATCTACGTAGCCAAGCCTATTTGTGTTCTGGGGTTGGCTCGATGTCACTATTATGCGGGAGGACTGCGGCATCTCCCACCTCAGAGTGGAACCTCCCTTCATATCTGACCTCCTCCTACCCCATTTCCCACCTCTCCTAGTTCTTAGAAAGATTCCTATTTTCCAGTTGGTTACCTTGACACCAACTAATTAAGGCCCCCTTCAATCCGGCTTCAGGAAGGACCACTCCACTGAAACACTCATCACTCGCCAGGGCCACATTAAGGAGGGGGTGTGCTGCAGCACCTGGGCCCGCAGTTTTGAAGGGCCCGTATTTTTGGAAGAGAAGACATTTTTTAATGTTCTTGTTATTAACTTACTGTTAACTCTAGCAAAATGCTGTAACAAATGAATACGAAGCAATAATTAATTTAATTACTTATAGTTATTTAACATAAATAAATACAAAGTCACAATTAATTTAATTACTTATACTTATTTACCTGACACTAATCATTGCGTGTACAGATAGTAATGTAATGTTAACTGTGTATTGTGTCTAGGCAGTTAATACTCACTAGTCATTAGTAAGCATGTTATAATATGTGCCTGGTGGATCGATGGTTGTCAGAGGGGGCTTTTGGAAGGTAATCACACTCATATTATGACAGCAAGCAGGCTGATGCAGGCTGCAGCCCTGTCACTCGCTAACTAATTGATGTAGTTTTTTTCCTATGTACAACATTGTACACCTACAGCGTTATGTCTGTTGTTAACACAATAAACGAATATATGATGATGATGTCTCTAAGTCGACTGTGCTAGTGCAGTGTTACTGACTTGGCCTTGTTCGACATCAGTGCCGCCTTAACATATTTTTTATGTTCGGTCTTATGCTAGAAAGTTGGATTCTAATAGCAGGTCCATCATTTAGTTGATTTCTATATTTCATTTTTGTTGCAGTATAATATGTGAATTCAGTTTTGCACAAATATGTTGTGGCAAATGACAGTAGCACACCAACTGCATGGATCGCCACAGTTGGGTATTTATTTAGGCTGCTCTGGAAAGTTCGTTGAAACTTTGCTGCCACTGAGAGGCAGACTTTATTTCAAGGAGGTTTTCATAACCTTCAATAAAGAAGGTAGCTGACTTGTCGATGTTATTTTAAAGGAGTTCGAATCCAATTATTGTCATCACTCACAGGAAGAAAGTATTTGACCGAGTTCATTTCTAGGTTGTGAATATGATCCACAATGTTCAATTACAATTTCTTTACGAATATTCCTTTAATTGAGAACAGTTAATTTCAATTAAACAATAATTTACGGCCTGAAAGCAATCTACGTTGTTTGTTTGAACACACGAGGTGAAAAACTTCAGTTTGCGTTAATGTGTCAACCTTTCATCATGTCATCCTTTTATCATGAGCAGTGATAAACACATTCTTTCCTTGAGGTGACAGATTCACCTCGTTAAAGTTTTGCGAAAATGTCTGTAAGGTACACTGCATCCAAAGAGGATTGGTTTGTCTTGTGAATTTATTTTGCTCTTGCAGGAAAGTACAATATTTTTAAAACAGTGATCGAGTTATATACAGTCTTAATCCATAAAAATTAGATTTGAAATTATTTTCAATTAAATTTTCCCATGGAACCCGGTCTGTTCTTCACCTCAGAGTCTGATTTATAATGTAACACATCCAAACCACTTGTATCCAATTTCCTCACTGAAACCTTGTCTTGCCCTCATGGAACCCTGGGTTCCACGGAACACACTTTGGGAAATGCTAGTCTAAATTTTTTGATGTTGTTGACTGCCCTCCTTTGGTTCCATTCGTTTCTCTCTGACGTCTTTGAGCCAACACGCTCTACCTGGACTTATATCTCAAGGCTCGGTTCAGGCATCACTGCTTTATATTGTCTGTACCGATGACTTATCTGGCATGCTCTCAAGGGGGCCCCTGGTCTCGCCTTACCAGTACACCGATGACACCCAAGCCTTTGCCCATGGCCCAGCCAACGCAGCTGCTTTACTGGTCGGGAGGGTCCTTGAGGCCACCATGGCACTGGACCTTTGGATGCCTTCTAACCATCTCTGCCTTAAATAAGATAAAATCCAATTCATCTGGCTTGGTGGTCTAGCCCAACTCGAAAAACCTTGACACTTCTTTCTCTGTCCACTATTCTTCCTCTGGGCGTTATATTGGATCCAGTTCCCTCGTTTACTGGTCATGTCTCCCTCATCTACGTCAACTCCGTACCATCCGTCACTCACTCTCATTCATCGGCAACTTCATCTGTGCTGGTCTCTCTTCAGCCAATACTTAACGCTGCTGCCTGTCATATTGGTGGTCTCTCGAGGTTTGCCCATGTATATCTTCATGCCTTCATTCGGGACTCTCTCCACTGGCTTCCTGTGCCCCAGCACATCCAGTTCAAAATTTTAACTCTTATGTACATGTACAACGGTTTGGTCTGTGTTATTCCTTAATACCTCAAGAGTCAAGACCTTTTGTACCTCAGTCTCTTCACTCCCTGGTCACTCCACTCTCTGCCAGAGGCCTTCTGGTTGTTCCCTGCCTAGAAGTTTTGCTTATGTTGGCCCCTCTAGTAGGAACCATCTTCTGCAAGAATTGCGGCTTAAGCTCCTCAGTCTTTCTCTTCCTCTGTTCCGAAAATGCCTGAAGTCCATTTTATTTGTTACAATTACCCACTACAATTTAGCAAGTAGACCGGTTTTAGGTACCGTTATGCTGGGACATCTGGACATGTAAGAATTTTTCAGTTCAAATTTGACAATTCAAACCTTGAGTATAACCTGCAAGATCTTGAAAGCCTCCCATAATGACTTAGGGAAACTTTTTTGAGACAAAAATCAGACAGATTTTGTTAGAGATTTGTTAGTATATTTGTAAACAATGTGTCAACACAACGTCAGAAACACAATTGCTAAAGTTTATATGCTGAGACTTCAAAATTTAAAAGTACTACAAAAATGTAATTGTTAACCGTGATAAGGTATTAAACACTGCTAGATGAAGTTGTTAGTGATTTCTCAAATGATACAATGATATGATTTGTTTCTACCATGCAACAGAATGTAAAAGCAACTATAGTCAATTAAGCAAATTAAATGTTTAATCAGCAATTAGAGAAGTTTGTTAAACACTAAATGCTTAGAAGCAACATCAGAAACGTTGAACTTGAAGAGAAATGCCTGTTACATCTACAGGCTAAACCATCTATTGTTTCAAAAGTTCTTTGACAGAAGTGACAATGTGATGAGCATTGATACCAAACAACTCCAGCAGTTCTTCCGACTTTCCACTGCGAGGGACACCTGACACTGCTAGACGCTTGACAACAATATCACGCTCACTGGAAAGAGCTGCAGCAACAGCTTCACCAATTCCACCTGTCAAATGAGAAATAATAAAATAATTATCTGGTGCTGCAGTTAAACTAACAGTAAAATATTCAAACTTCATTTCCACATCAAAAGTTAACAAGTGGGTGGTTGCTGCTAGACAGTTTAAGCATCAATCGTTCTACAGGAGACATTGTTCAACTACAATGACTCAGTACTCCAAGTAAAATCTGTGGCTCAGGACCTGAGGCACATCTCCAGCCATATGAAGTTAAGATCATTGACCTTAATTCAGAGAAACAGAATTGAGATGACAAGCTCAAAGAAGATATTCCATCGCAAATGTACAATTAACAATAACCTTCAAGAACCCTCAGCTGAAAGCCATAGAGACATGACCTTAAGAACAATGAGACTTCAACTGTCAGACCAGATTGTTATGCACAGCAAGAAGCTAGTGGGAGTCACCTTATAATAAAAATTCAGGAACTTCTATAGTGCCACTGTAATAATAACGGTCAAGCTAATGGTTGCTACAAGCAAAGTCATTGTGCTTACTAAATTCCAGAGTAAAAGCCAGTCAAAAGCAAAGAACATCTTAGACAACAGAGAAACAGTTTACCAAAGGAATCAGACCAGGAAAAGATGGGTTTTTAGTCAAGATCGAAGGACTTGCACAGACTAGAGAGAGAATGTTTGCCAGAAGAGAGTTCCAAAATCTGGATCCAGCAACTGAAAAGGCAAATCCACCAAGGGCTGTACTTGTCCTTGGCATAGTCAGAATACAACAGTCAGAGGGCCTAATCACGCAGTTATAGGTTTCCGAGTCTTGCACAAGATAATGTGGCTGGCTAAAATGTAGGTTCTTACAGACAAACGACCACTTCTTGAAAATTCTTCACTTTTCTATTGCCAGTGCAATGATTTTACAACTTTATGGGGCATGGTGGTGTAGGGGTATGTACAGTGCCTTGCAGCCAGAGGGCCACCTCAAGCTGCCGCGTAGGGACCCTGGGCAAGTCCTTCACTCGCAATTGCTCATGCGCTTCGGCGTGAAACTCCGATTCAGTGTCCGCACTGTAGTCGGGAGCGCCTGAGTAGAAATCTTGAAGGGGCGCTATAACAAGCGCCCCTAATATATACATATATACATACATACATACAACTGGAGTTAAATGTTGATACTCTGGTTTATTGATGGCTGTGGCCAAGGTGTTTGGACCTTTGAAACTTCATAAAGTTACCCTTTGATATACTACATAACTAGAGATTAGGGCAACAGTGTTGAATGCATCAGATCAGTCTAGAAGACCAAGCTTACTTTTAACACTGAGTCATACTTGTTATGCAAATCGGACTTACAGTACATGTATAAAAAGTTTATGACGGATTCAGTTAACGCTGAATAAGCTGGTTTCCCTAATGCAGCTGTTGTGTGGTGCTCAGAAATTTCAGATTTATATTACATTACATGTGTAGTCAGATAGAGCTTGAAGTACACATCCTTCTTATTTTTAACCTCAGATATATCGAACTGTTAACGATGGTCCCTTGAGGTTTGATAAAATGACGTTTTGCTGTATTATGGCATCAAACAAAGTGAGATTAAGACAGATCCCTTTGACAAAACCAGTTGCAAGAAATTTTTAATACTTTTCATATGAGAGGGCAGTACAAAACTTGGTGTCATCAGCATGCTGCAGACAAGAAATGCCATTTTAAAGATTCAAGATGGCTACTGGAAGACAAAATAATGTAAACAGGAATTTGGAGCATCCCCCAAATTTCAAATTTAGAATTACAAAATCACTGTAGAAATCCACATTTTCTTTTATAAAAGACTTTATTGTAACACCATTCTAAACCATCTTTGAAATAATGTCTTTTAATTCATTTTTGTTATGCTTTGTCAATAAAACCTACATGAGAAAAACAATTATATACTGCAAAATTCCGACGGGCACGTGACCATATTTCTTAAAATGTTTTACTGGCATTTTGGCACAAGCCCCTGGTTTAGATCATCTAAGCCCATGCAGAAATAAACTTGAGCTATGAATTATCTATGGTGGTCAGCACTTTATAGTCAACCAATCAACTTTATTCTAGCTGTTGTTACTTCCGTCAGCAAATTCCATTCTAAGCGGAATAATTTCGAGGTTCAACGATTGCTCGAGTAGTCTATCTCAAGACTGTACTGGCTTCATGGACTACAATGCTTTAATTTCTTTGATATTGGCCTATCGATACTAAATAGGTGTGGTTTCAGCTGCGATTTATTTAACGAGTATTGCCCATAATTATATGACTGGTATGTCTAATTTTCATCAAAGAATGCAGAAGCGCAAAGGCAAGCTCATATCAGGAAGCCAGTACTTTATTTACAATCAGAGTTTATTTCAACGGGGGATGAAATATACTCTCCGCCAGTCTCCGGGGGCGAATTTATTCTTAAACAGATCCGCTAGGGAGAATCTGTTTCGAAGTAGAGTCTCCGGGGGAGACTTTTAAAGGGGAGACTATGTCATAGGATACCGGCCATCCATTTAGCATACATGTACGCAGAAATCTGGAAAAATTGGTCTCCTCCCACCAGAGAACATGAGATGCAGTAAAAAGGGTACAATGGATGCAATTGACAATCTAGCTTTCCCCTAAAACACTTGAGAACAAAAGAAAGACGTCTATCAAAGTTCATCACTAGCATGGTGGTGAATTGTTTAAACAGTTTCTTCAACAGCAAACAAGTTTGCAGGTACATGAAGCCTACTTCAAAGCAGAATAAATGTTCCATAAGCTCTGCCATGCCTAGCATTGCCTATATCTTTGCAAATTCCACTTGGGTTTGTAGCCCACATAATACTTGCCCACAGGTTGCATGCAGCTGTGGCAAACTGTAGTTTACCACAGCTGGCCTAAATCAACAACCACCAGTCTAACATAAAATGTTTCAAAGTTCTTCTTCACGGAAAAAGTAGTTCACAGAATCTTATAAGCTGGAGGCGCAAATTACCTCATTGCCACATCCTTATAATGCAGAAAGTTCTGAGGTGTTACATGCCACCCGCAACCCTGAAACATGTTAAAAATTTTAAGTTTGTAAATGGACAAAAGCACACCTTCAGGATAATGATCCTCCACAACGAGTATCCTGCCTCCAGTTTTCCGAGCACTGAAGATAAGAGCTGAAGTGTCAAGGGGTTTGATGGTGAAGAGATCTATGACGCATATGTTGATTCCAGCAGCTTCTAGTTCCTTTGCAGCTTTTAGTGACTCTTCCAAAGTGACACAAGCACCGACCACTGTCACCTGGTCAGTGTCACTCTGGCGCACAATCTACAGTAACAAATCAAACTATCTAATGTTTATAAGGTTATATGTGCAATGTATGAAAGAAACCAAAAGATCAGTTTCTGTTTGAAATAATTTGTCAATTGAGGTAGATTAAAGATAAGATATGATTTCCTTCAGCAGGTTCAGTAGTCATATTACAGGTACAACATTTCTCTGATCGACTACACTGACCGAGGGTTCCTGAATGGGTAGAATACAAACTCTGCCTAACGCTTTTTCAAATGCCTTTGACACCATGGACTTTCAACTCTATGCTCAAACATCGTACAAGTCACTCGAATAACACCTTGCCTGCATGCTGACTGTTCTGGGCCTGGTAACATAAACATGTGAGTTCAACAAGTGGCACTTGCCAACCTGCAAATGCTGCCACTTGTTTCCCTGTCGATCCTTGATCACAATTGTCTAGTGTCTAGCCATAGCCAGCTATATTGGTTAGTGTATGCTCCATGTACCTCTGTGCTTGTGGTTCTCAGTTCGACTCCTAATGGTGGCTTATTTCAGATATTAAAATCTTGGGTTAGCACGGTCGTGACGCTCATTCAAATGGACAGCGGTGGTCAAGGATATCACCCGACTAATTCCTTGAAAATAAGCCAGGTCGCGGTTGTAAAATCGCTGTTTTATAAACTTGTATATTTACAATTATAAATTTTTTCTTTTCTAGGCTAATCCTGAGCCAATATGTAGACACCCAAGTCTGAACTTTTATAAATCATTACATGCATCTTGCACATACAAGTCTGACAAATCTTGATTTCACAATAATAAATAAAATCAAACCATAATATCGTGGATCGACAACATCCTGAACTGGACCGGACTTGTGGGTGCTGGCCTAATGAACGCGGAACGCGACGGAAAACACTGGGCATTGAGAATCTATTCAAGTGGCGATGTGACATGACATGACATAATTTTCCAATATATTAACACCATTCAAACTAACCTTAGCTTTGCCAACAGCAAACTCTTCATTGTTACTGTAGATGACAGGAACATTTGGTCGGCTAGTTCGAATGTAACATAAGCCCTTTGTATTAGCTGCCAGCTCTACAGCTCTCTCGGTGGAAACAGCATCACTTGGATAGAAGACGGTGCATCCAGGAATGGTTCGGAACATTGCCAGGTCCTCAAGTCCCATCTGCGAAGGACCATCTTCACCTTAGAAAACAATTACATAATCTATTAATAATAAAACAACTTCTATAGTGCCCATGTCTAATTCACAAAAGCAAGCCATAGTAAGGTCAGAGAGGTAGCCTATTTTGTAAAGCAAAAATGTAGAACGGCAATCAGATGACCTATTCAAGGAATTGTCCGAATGAGCACTCTGTCGTTAGTGCGCAGGACAAAAGTGTGCCGTCAACAGCGTGCACCGTCAATTGTGTGCTGACAATAGCACGCATATATCGAGACGTAGAGACATACAAAACCAAAATAACAATTTGTATCTATATATATAATCCAAAGTCTGATTTTTCTGTCCTTCCGTATGTTTGTCTGTCCGGCTAGAGGCTCCGAAACGGAACGGTTTAGCGATTTGAAAAAATTTACAAAACATTATTACGCAAAGTCTAGGTCAACGCGACTATTTTCAGCTCGCAATTTTATTTAAACGCCGATATATGGCCATTTTAAATTTACAACTTTTTCATCGAGGCTATATCTCAATACCGGCCATAGTATATAGCCATTTGTCCACGTCACGCATGCTTAATATGCAATCTTACGTCACGCGCTCAACGCTCTGATTCGCAACCAATCACGATGACCGTTGATTTCAAATCAGAAGTCACGCCCACGGCAGAATTTCTAGGTCATCGGACTTAAAAATTTGCTAATGCAACACTTTTATTAGGGATACAAAATTTTTAACGAACGTTTTCATTTGAATTTCTATAGATCTCAACCCAACTTTATATCAACTCAAAATTTACTCTAAATTCCGATATTTGGACATTTTACGTTTCGATGTGGTCATAGTCTGTTTCAATGACATTGAAAGCTATGCAGAGTATATATATTGCGTAGAGGTAGAATTAAACAATTTCAAGCAAGCGCGTAAATTCGCCAGAGGGATACACGAAAAATGTGCACATCGTTAAATTCAAATTCACGGGCGCTGACGAAGATGTCGTTCAATTCAAATACACGGGCGCTGAGGAAAACCCGGGCGAACGCCGGGTAAAAACTGCTAGTACGCTATAAGTAATAGCCTATGTTCGCCCCGGATTTTTCAGGTGTGAATTAACCAAGTAGTAGTGCGGCATTTTATTATTAACTGTTTTGTAAACGTTTCTATTTCATTGCGATTGCGACCAATATTGCGCAATATCACAAAATTAGTCATAGTAATCTTGTATAGTCAAAATGTCACTGAAGTTTTTGAGCGGTCGCAAGCGTGGGAAAGGAGTGATTGCACGCATTGTAGGCTATATAATCAGTCATTTATTGCTTTCCTGCTCTCTGTGTATTTGTTAAAACATTAGTAAAATATGAAATCGTCTTGTACATTGACACAGGTATCATCATTAGTCAGCAAGTTCCAGTAACTTTAATAATTGATATTTTTATTATGCAATTTGTCAGTTACTTTGGAAAGTCGTGTATTCATGAAGCTGAATGCACCCATGCTTCAAAGGCTTTCAAAACTCTGAGCAAATTGTGAAACAGCGTGTTAGTACAATTTTGCTTATAGTCTTAATTATTGTAACGTAGTAGAATCTAAAATTAACTTAAATAAAAATCCATTAACTATAACTAAAAACTAATGCTAACTATAACTATAACTAAAATTTAAAAAACTGTAACTATAACTAAAATAAAATCTTTAAGGAGAATCACACTGCTATCGGGACGTGTGTGTCAACGACATTGGCTAAATCGTGTATTTAATACTAGTAATTAATAAGACAACAGCGCGCAAATCAGAAAAAATTTATGTCAAATAAAGTAAAGTTAGGTGATAAGGTGAAACAGCAAATAACTCTTTATGTAGTTAATGTTTGTTGAGTGACAGTTTACTAATTAATGTTTGTTAAGTTTTCAGTCTTTGAAATTGAAACATTATGTACGATTCCACGCAGATAGTCGAGCAATGGTTGGTTGCCAAACTATGTTGGAACCAAAGCTACCAGAAGGTCGGTTAAGTCTGATGTACTTTGATATTGATGCCTCAGGCTGTCTAAATTTGACAATTCAAACCCTGGACCTAGTTGAACAATGACAAGTCTTGGGAATCAGGACTGAATTGGTTAAACCTGCTCTGCAGGGTTCTATTGGTTGATCTGCAATCATTATCAAAGCATATGTGAAAAATTAATTGAAGGTGCATAATCTTAGTTCAATATACAATAATAACATTCAAATTCCAATAATTAACATCCAAATTTACTGACACTCACGAAACAAGCCTGAAGTAGGATTTTTCAATTTTTTTAATTTTTATTTAATGAAAACTTGCATTCAATTCTGTTTGAAAAATGCAACATATATGTAAAAATTCCAAGTTTATCCAGAAATATTGTCTGTTGACCATCATGGCCATGAAATTTATAATGCTGTGAAATGATGCAATTATCAGTGGAACTCGGTATTTCCTTAGCAATTAGTAATCACACCCCACACAATCAACAACAACAAATAAATTAAACCAATTGTGTTTCGGTTACTTCTGCATCATCCACATAACCATCTAAGGCATCACTGTCACACTCTGAGAACACTGGATATGCTGAAGGTTAATGAATGCGTCATCTATTATTTGTTTAGAGAGTGATGCCACATTTTAGAACTTGGAAGTCCTCACAAGTAAGTCCCATAGGAACACACTTCAACAATGGAAGGCCAATTGGAAGGTACAAAAGAGGGCATGTTGTTCCAAAAGCTTTACAGCTTTGTGCCATCTGCTGTGCCATCTTGGTTCACCTAATCTATATGAGAGGTGTTTGAAATGATTCCTATTGGGCATATCCATTCTTTGTAGTCTTCCACTGGAAGACATTTTAACTTGGTCCCATCTGCCAAATACACCCAGTTTTTTTAAAGACTTTCTGAAAATGGCTTTCTACTTTAATATTCAAAGTCATATTCCCAACAATTCAGAATTCATTAGAGGTTATCTGTAATGATAGCAAGGGATCAGCTATTACAACGCTCTCCATTTTCAGAAATTACATAATGGTATTTAAAAACATTAGCTAACTTCATTTTATAAATGTTTAGACAGCATTTGCACAACTTCTGCAGGAATAAAACATGCAAGTTAGCACTTGAAGGCACTGCAGTCAGTCAAAACAGAACATATGGCTGACAGTGCATGTTTTTCAATCTACCAAGCTTTGCTTTGGTATATGAACAATGTGAAACTTATATGCAGCTAATTCCTGAATGACTATAATGTTGAGAGTTGTAGAGTGAGACTACAAACTCTGTCTATTCATATGTCTCCCAACATCGAGGACTGGTTCGTATCAATGTGATGACATTGTACATCTCTCCAGCAAATTCCCACAACCTGAGTGAATAGTGAACATGTTAGTGTCAGAGACTGCTAGTTAACATTCCTTTACTCACTGGTGTCCAGTGGCCTATGGGCCATGGTAATAAACTTGTTTCAAGGTGACTTGCTTTTGAGTATTAACAAGTGACTTATGTAGAAACTAAATGGAGATAAATCCAAAGTCTCTTCTATTAACTAACTTCATACTTGATATGAAAATATGTTAGCTTCATACTGACCAATGGAGACGCCAGAATGAGAACCACAGAAATTGGCATCTGTCTGAGAAATTGCTCCCATCCTCAGCTGATCAAACGCACGAGAGAAGAAACAAGCAAAAGTACTGGCAAACGTAACGGTCCTATTACGTGTAGCACAACCAATTGCAATCCCTACAAGATTCTGTTCGGCAATGAAGCATTCCACATACTGTTTAGGATTGACCTCCTGTAATAAACAATCAACAACTGACTGTTCAAGCGCAGCAACAAAAACTTTCACAGAAATAGAAATTTATTGTTTATATTCATGCAGACTATTGGTAGAGATTTAGATTTGGTGGCCAGTTGCCAATTTGGCTCAAATTTCATCTGATAACAGACAGGAGTAAATTATTCCAACATGCATAGTCCCACCCATTGGGACAGACCCAAATTTTTATAAGAAGTTTCAGAAACTGAATTAAAATTGGACACTGTTACACTTGCAAGTTTCCAACTTTCTCAGGAATCAACAATCTATTATGCTTAACTTTTATAGCACAAATGAAAAAACTCACTGAAAAAACTGAGTACATTCAGTTGTTTAAATATATGTATCAGTTATACAAATATTCTGCATAGTTCCCGAGATGCTGTCTGTTGAACACAAAATTTATAATTATGAGAAGATTCAAACTGTCTGTGGCAAGCAAAATGTCTTTAGCAAACCAGTATATATATAACTATATATATCTTCTTCTTTGGGTTCTCTGCCTTGCTAGGCAGGTTTGTACGACTGTACGTCCAATTTCGCCAATCTTCACGTTTTCTTACTCTTTCCTTCAGTTTGCTGTAATCCTCCTCCAACATCCAGTCCAACAACATCATTCTCGGTCTTCCTCTTGTCTTCTTCCCCTCCATTCTTCCCTCAATTATAATTCTTAGAAGGGAGTCTCCCCTCATGATGTGGCCCAACCATTTTCTTTGTCGGCTTCTTATTATCCCTATCATGGGTCTTTTTTCATCCACCATTTGTAGTATGTCCACCTATATATATATACAGGGTGGCGCAAAATAAACCAGACTATTATGGTATTGGATTGGCATTTAATATAACATTGAATGAACTGTAAAATTTCAGAATTTTCTGAATGCGTAAGAAATTTCAGTCAAAGTGATGTTCAATATGTACTCCGTTTGCTGCGATAACCAATGATAATCGCTTGCGAAACTGTCCAATAGCCCGGTTGATAGTGTCCTCGCTGATTTCGTCCCAGCATGCGGTCAGAACTTCTTTCAAATGTTCAATATCTCGAATTCTCTGCCTGTAGACAAGCTGCTGAAGCATTCCCCAGATGGAATAGTCTACTTCGCTTCCATTGTCGTTGTGGGAATTCTCTAATCATTCGAAGCGAACCCCATCCTTTTTCGAGTCTTAACGCACGAATTAACGATTTATCATCAATTGTCAACAGACGCTTCGCCATGACGGTACAAAGAATAGTTAACGCCATAGAATATTTGACGTCATTTTTATTTTATGTAGCGTTCTCATTTTTCTGTGTCATTTCTGTCTAATGATAGTTTTAAGGCGATAATTACTTTGATTATTCAAGCGATGCAATTGCAAAAACTAATAGTCCGGTTTATTTTGCGCCACCCTGTATATATATATATATAATAGTTATATATATATATATATATATATATATATATATATATACTGGTTTGCTAAAATTGTGTACTTTTTGCATTGTAAAATTGTAAGCGCATATTTACATAGCACCTCTTCAAGAAAACTCATCAGCGTTTGGGTCTGTTCCTACCAAACTATACAAGACCACAATCAAACAGTAATGGTCTTCAACTGCTTTTAAAATACAGGCACAGAAAGGAGAATCTCATGTCGCAGATTGTATGACAACCTGTTCTAGAATGACGGCTGACCAACACGAACCTTCCATGCTACATTGTACGGGAAACAAACAGATCAGTGAGATCACCCATCTCAGTGAGATGGCGTAACCAAGGGTTTCAGCGCCTAGGGGCAAGGGTTGATGACTGTGCCTCTTTTAATTTTCTTGTTGACTTTTAATCGTTCTTGTCATAGTACTGTGTACCACTAAAAGCTAATTTTGCTCCCCTCTGGTGCTGCATCCGGGGGCGGCTGCCCCCCCTCTGCCCCCTTCGTTACGCCACTGTTCAAGAGTGAAGAGATCTACAGCCAGGTAAGGATGACACTGGAATACATAGATCTCAAAGTAAGGATGGAGTACAACCGACCAGTCAGTTTTGCATCAGCTTAAGGATCTTAAACTCGGTGAGCCTTCACAATGGCAAACTCTATTGGATGATCCTTACTGGGTCGCAGCTGCAATCAGCAAAGCCCGCTTATGTTTTCGTGCCAGTAACTAAGACTAAAACCGGTTGATAGGGCCTTTCAGGTCAGTGGTCCACATGCCTCGAATGCTCGAACAGAGTTCCTATAACTATTCAGGAAGCCAAAAGACTTTCTGTTTTAAAAAGAAACGGTTAAAACTGTACTTGCTACGTAATCCAGAGCATTAGAATGTGCACTGACAGTAGACAGTTTTGTAAAGCATCCTAGAAGTAGCTTGCTACTGACGATGCTATATAAATCGTAGTATTCACGATTTCAATTACAACCAATGCAGCATGTCTATCTCTCTGTTCCCCTTCCCCAGCTGCTCCTTTACCTAAGATCCAGGCATCACAATCCACTGACAGGACTGTTTGTGTCCGTCTTTTTCTCTGTTGCTGTCTATGAACATGCTTCTCTGTGACCGTTTAAAGACTTGTTCTGTCAATCTGCATGTCTACCCTTCTGTCCACCTGTCTGCTTCCTCTTAATAGATCTTATACCACTTCTACCACTTGCACACATTTGTGACCCAGGTATTCAAAATGAGTTGGATGTTGGCAAATTACATTGCTAGGAAAACAGCAAAATATGATCAGAAGTCACTTTTTGCTCATTTTCAGATTTAATGGAAATATGTTTTTCCACTTCTGATATCTCACATTTGACAAATTCATTGTTTTAATGTGTATTTTGGGATTTCGCAACGGGTATTGTTTTAGTTTTTGTGATTGCATATTAAAATCAATAAAAATTATTTCCAAAAATTGGACACAATCATTCGTAACTTTGTCCAAAAGTAAGGTAGAACAAATATGTTGGTGCCATTCTACAGCAAAAAGTGGTCTTTAAAAATATGTAAAATACTCATATTCTAAAATTTTTGACATGAACACCATTTTGGTTCCTTGGGTCACATTTCTCTTGCATTTCTGTTCAGAATTACTGACCTAGCATGCCTAAGATCCATCAATAAAATACACAGTACATACATTTTTACAGGTATGATTCTGTTAAGATGGCTTGTGATTGCTATCATGATCTCTGTCATGCCTCATCATACATGGCTGACAGGAATAAACTACATTACATAATCTACATTAAAATAAACATCAGACACAATGGTGTAGATATGATAATTATAACACGTTAATAAGCAATTCACAGTCTCAATATCAAACCTATTTACCTAAAAGCAGTGCAGATAAACTAATTGTATTATTATTATCTGGCTTTTGTGGTAGACCATCATGACTGAGTAGTGTCCATATGTCGGAAGTCTTTCTTAGGTTGATAGCAGGTAAACCTTCCTTTGACATGGAGTACAAATTGATAGTAGACTTATGCAGGCTCACACAGTTACAAAATTAGCGATGTCCCTTGTGGCTACTTGAATGATTACTAAAAGTAGGCCATAGTTCGACAGTAGACAATCGAAAGTTCAAATCATTTGTGTAAACCAATGTAGAGTTCATCCACGATACCAAAACAACTTTCACCGATCAGACCAGCCGACAGAACTTGTTTAATTTTGTCGTCAGTCTTAATCATTTCGCTTACGAAAGTTCACAAACTTTTTCTTTAACTCAAGTTCGAGCTAAAGTACACCTGATGCTTAAATCTGAGGATTTGCTAAAATTACCCAAATTTCTTGTTTAAAAAATATCCTTTTGCCACGACCATTTCTTGTTGACCCTTCAACTCATTGTCAAATATGTCGTTCCAAGCGATTTCATGGCTTTGCATTCCCAACTACCAGTCCACATATTTCTGCCTACATGCGCGATGTGTTGCATTGGTTACCTGTGGCCCAACGGATCCCATACCGGGTTGCTGCGTTGGTTTCACGTTGCATCCTTGGCTGTGCTCCATCTTACCTGCGCGACCTCTGCCGCCCGGTGTCCGACGTTGTAGCGCGTCGGGCGCTTCGCTCCGCGACGATGGGCCAACTTCTAATTCCATGGGCTCGCTTGACTGCTAGGCAGCGCCGAGCTTTCTCGGTTGTAGGCCCCTCCATCTGGAATGGCCTACCATCGGAGCTGCGCTTGCTGCCTTTGACTGATCAAACTGGTTTTTATAAATCACTCGTCTTTTTTCTTTTGCCACGGCTGAACTGGGAGCGCCTCTGAGTAGATTTCTTGAAGGGGCGCTATATAAATCTCCAGAATGAATGAATGAACATATTTCTGATTGCATAGTTAGCCAGTTACCTGTCATTTGGTCTTACAAATAATTTCATTATATCTCATATTATAGTGCTGCTTTGTCATTAAACCTAATGCTGCTTGCAAGTAACTAGCTTATAATAAATTCATATGTTAAATTAATTAAGATAAACAAGGCATTTGATAACCCTGGCCTGCTTCAATCTTGTAGTTCATCATGTGCAAACACTGAAGAACTTGTGAAATGTGTAACAGAAGAATGCCTGACCTTGAGTTTGATAGAATAAGTAGAATTTTTTGTGTCTCCATCCAGTGCTAAAACTCTTTTATTATTCTTCCCAAGTTTGGCCAGACCTGTTCCATAGGCAACACGAGTTGCAACCTGTTATAACAAACATATATTCTTAGACAAATAGCAACAGTACAGCAAGACATAAAATACATACCTTAACTAATCCAAATCTGAAATAGTAAATTTCTTAACACAAGTATCTCATGTAAAACTCAAGCCAGTGACAAAGTGAAGCTATGAGCTCAACTAATACATAAATAAAACTTATGTTATATATAGCATGTCTGGGTCCATACTATAATATTTTATAACTTCTCAAATAAAAATTTTTTCCTCATAGAGCAAAAAATTGCCAGAGAGATCTGTGTATATGTGCCAAATTGCTTGCAAAAGTAGGGTTCAAAGGGTTAAGGTGTCCTTGATATCTCAACTTGTAATTCAACGGGACAATTTTGTGCAAATGACTGAATTTTCATTGTTCATGTTTGTATTCTGCTTCAAAATGATAATTATGTGGTAGTCTTCTAAAGGGTAATGGTTGAATCTAGATTCACCTCTTTTTGCAAAAAGTAGCATAGTAAGTCATAATTACTGTAATTATGCTAACTTCCAATATGTGCCTTGTATAGTACATAACAACACATGAAACATTCTAAAGCAAGGTAGCTACCTTTTCTCCCAATTTGTAATTAGGTGGACCAGATAGCTGCAGCTTTCCAAAGGCTATCTCTTTCAAGCCATTCTCTGGCATATTAGGAGAAAGGCCATGCACGCCAAGGTTAGAGATCTGTTTTTCAATCAAAGCCACAAATTCATCAGCTTTACTGCCAATGGGCTTTCCATGCCAGTCATCTTTGTCTTCTATACCAGGCAGGCCTTTTCCTTTGAATGTCTTGGCCAGTATACAG
The DNA here is from genome assembly GCA_020284085.1 of Aporrectodea caliginosa. Lineage (NCBI taxonomy): Eukaryota > Metazoa > Annelida > Clitellata > Crassiclitellata > Lumbricidae > Aporrectodea > Aporrectodea caliginosa. The sequence continues at coordinate 569,581 of JACEVL010000506.1, forward strand.
GTTGGCTGTCCTTTAACAAGAGAGGCTTCATAAAAGGCCTTGCAAAGTCCCTCCACATCATGGCCATCAACAACAAATGTATTCCACCTGAAAATCAAATATGAACACTACAATAAATCCAGTTGGCACCGAAATGCTATCAATATTTAATCCTCAACCATGAATGTATGTATATACAATTATACATTAACCCTCTTGATACATAAAATTTCATCCACTAGGAATGCCACAAATCTGGCTCCTGACAAATGGTCATTTCAGAGATAAATGATTGAGCAAAGGTATTTCGAGTATGACGTATATCCTGGTAATATGCACTCTGGACTAAAGCTTATTATGGACAATTTACATTTACTGCAGATATGTTATGTTGCCACAAGAAGCAGTCTGTTCCTGCAGAACTACAACAAAGATCAAATATACTTTATTTGCGAAGATATATCAACCATAACGTAGCATAGTAGACAGTGGCTTAATAAAATTTGATGTTCAGAGTTGTTTTATCCCATTTTCAAAACATGTCACGTAACTGCACTGCTGAGAAGGGATGGTTGCCCATGTTGAAGGTAATCATACGTATAACTCATTATAATACAGATTTGACGACTTATAAACAGTTACCCAAATGCCTTGAGTCGTTGATCATAAATGTCCACTCGATGTTGTAGAGAAGTAGGTTCACTCTGTCCAAGACGATTGATGTCAAATATTGCTACCAGGTTATCTAGTTTATAGTGACTGGCAAAATGCAAAGCTTCCCACACGGACCCTTCAGCACTCTCTCCATCGCCAATCAAACAAAATACACGATACCTGCACATGACATGATCAGTAAATGTACATAAATATATCAAATCATGAAAACAAGTTCTGGCAAGGAGAAAATTTCGTTTTTTTAATTTCAACACGTAAATTTTTAGATCACACCTGTTTCTCAGAATCTCAGTCTAAATTTATAGACTATTACCAAAGGTAGAGCCCTTCTATATCCAGACTTCCCCACAGCCTGGATGCATAGAATCAATGGCAATCAGTTCAAATTGCATGCACTACATTCTGATCAAAAGTGTACCTGTTAAACTGCTTACAGAGATGGCTATGACCTTTTTGTTCCTCGTGTGAGAACAACCATAGCTCAGTCCCGTGCCTTTGCCTGCATTGGCCCTTCGTTATCAACTTCATCCCTTTGTTTGCTCTACCATACTACCCGGTGGTCCTGCTACATCTTTTCGCTACCTCAAAACTTGTTTTTATTCTCGAGGACTTTCGCACTGGGAGCGCCTCTGATTGGTGTTCACTGTGAGAGGCGCTTATAAATGTTTAAATACAATACAATAGATCCTGAAATGTAAACAACAGCTATGCTGAGGGCTTGTACAACTGTAGTGCTATATACAATCACAGACATTGTAATAATCTCAAGATCGTTACAAACATTCTTACCTACCTAACTACCTAGTTACTATCTTGCTAATCTAATCTTGTGATTACTATACAACCATTATCATAATGCACATCAGTGAAACCAGTCTGGAACCATTGTAAAAGTCCCACTGAACCCAACTGGTTACGAAGGTAAGATATGGTGGGTGACATGAAAAAGCTGCATTACGTAAAGTGCAACTGCGATTGTAGTTATGAAATGAAAACCTAAACTAAACGAACACTATAAGAATGGTGTAGCCTAGAGTAGCCGATTGGTTAGAGCGCTTGTCTTATAATGCAAAGTGTATGGGTTTGAGCCTTCCCAGAGACTGTGTAGAGATCTGTCCAGAGCAATGTCCTTCACTCACAATTGCTCAGAACCATCAATGCCTGATCATTAGATAGTGGTGCTTAATAAATGCATAATTATAATAATAATATGAATGTGAATAATAATATGAATAATAATAGATAGTAGAACCTAATGGCCATCATGGGTTCTCAGGCATCAATGGAGCAGGAAGGCAACAGTGGAATGATGTGGTCAATGTCATGACTTAGATTAGATGGCTTTCCCTGAAGCCAAAATACCCGCCATAAAAGAGACCACTGGCCTCTCCAGATCTGATGGCAAAAGGCCAGATGGAGTTATACCTTGGGTCAGAGGTTGTTGTTTGGCATGGGATATCATGGTGTCGGACACATTCTCAGTATCCTAGGAGCATGTTACACTGCAAATCGCCAGTTCGGCAGCGGAAAGAGCAGTTTGTAATAAGGCATACAAATATGATATATAATTATATATATATATATTCGTTTAATAGTTCTGAATGACAAACCACAATCAGTTACAAACAGTATCAATGAGGATGAAAAAAGATGAAAAAAATGATATTATTGTCTGTACAGAATCCTGGGGATATAGTTAGTATCATCTTTAACCAGGACTCTAAAGTTAAGCGGTCTGGTTCGCAAGTTATACTGGCTCTGAAATGCGGCAGGAAACAGGCTATCTCGCAGTAACACCATTTCATCCCTGTTGCAGTAGAAACCACAAGAAGTTAGCACATGGAGTCATGAGAGTTTGTCCAAGAACTGGGAAGCAACATTTCAGCAGTGACAGGAGACCTGCGTGAGACCAACCATCTGTTCCAACATCTATCAGTTGCTCTTCAAATAGGAAACTCCCTGTCTGTCTCAGGCACTTCTTATTGGAAAAATCTCTACAGACAGATGGCAACCCAAGACAGTTAATAGGTGGAGTTAACGGAAAACAGTCAATTTAATTACCCCGCTTATAAGTTTGATGGTTTTATGAAGAAATACAGTAGTAGTAGAAATAAAAAAATAATGATGTATTACATGGCTGTCTGTTCTGTTAGTAGTTAAGATTTCAATTGCATAACATGTAAATGTACAGCGCAGTGCGTTTGTCAGGCGCTTAATAAAGAAAAGATTATTATTATTATTATTAATGATGATGATGATAATAATAACATCACTTTGTAACATATACAAGTGGCGTAGGGGTATGTTTGGTGCCTTGCAGCCGGAGGGTTGCGGGTTCGAATCCACCTCAAGCCGCCGCGTAGAGGATCCTGGGCAAGTCCTTCACTGCAATTGCTCATGCGCTTCGCGTGAAACTCCGATTCAGTGTCCGCGCTGTAGTCGGGAGCGCCTCTGAGTAGAAATCTTGAAGGGGCGCTATAACAAGTGACCTTAATAAATAAATAAATAATAAATAAATAAATATAGATTATAGAAACGTGAACTGAGGTGCTGCCAGTCAGATGGCAGGTTGTACTGCAGTTAGGTTTACTTAGATTACATTTGATTTAATGCCTGATTTTGACAAGCATGTTATACTCACGCTGCTTCATCAATGTATTTCCCAACATAAGCCATTCCGGCAGCACAGCTCAAGCCTTGACCCAGAGACCCAGTTGCAACATCCACAAACGACAAGCGCTGAATCAAACAAGAACATCCTCTTATCAGCTAAATTATTGCAAAATGAACTTTCTACACTGCATGAAACAACAATTCTTTAACCCTTATATGATGAGCAGAATTTTTACCAAGGTCTAGGGCCTGACGATGAGTGATTTTACAGTATAACGACTATAAAGTAAAAAAATTTGAACTTTTGACATCTCAGTCAGTTCTGTTCTGACCTACAGACATAATTTAAACATAATTCTTTAGCATTTTATCTCCTCTTCCTACCCATCTGTCCAGAGTTAGACAAAAATAATTTTGGGGTACTCAAAGCTGCCCCAAAGTGTACCCCTCTCCAATTTTTTTACTTTTCTATTTTCAAAACCATATATAAAAATATTTTTAGCGATAACATGTGTAATGTGAACATAAGAAAATGTGCAGAAATGAATGCTAGACAAACACATAAAAATTTTGAAGGTAATTTCATAAATTAAGGAGTAATATTTTTTAGTGATTAGACCATAGTTGGAAAAAGTGAATAAAAAATAACGAAATACGTGAAATGTCAGCAATATCATACTGCCGTGCTTAGCAAAAGGACCGTATCTGCAAAAAGTCCATTCCGAGATAAATTGAAAAAACTAAAATTGAAAATGCCAAGGGTTATTTAAAAAGCTACATTTCTAGTTTTCTCAGATTTCATGCATCTTATTGCTCCATTTATTTGAGCATTATTATTTTTTTGATTTTTTAAATTTAAATGCCAAAAAATGCAGATACGGCCTTTTAACTATGGACTGATTATGGACCTTGTGTTCGCGATGCTTAGAAAGAAAACCGTAACTGCAATTATAAGCAATTAACTTTTTATATGTTAGTTCCATAGAGGCCTAAACCGGGAGTGGTGGTCCCTAAATGTTAAATCATCATCATCATCATCAGTTTCTGATGCCAGCCCTCTGGCGGCGATGGGTGCGAATAAACGATCTCCATTGTCCTCGGTCGCTCGTCAAGTCCAGTGCTCTCCTCAGTACTGTACTATGAATTCCATTATATCACAAAGTAATATTATGTCCTCATTTATGTTGTCTACCCATCGCAGTCTTGATCTGCCTTTGTTTCCTTTGCCTTCAAATCTTGAGTGTAGTGTATTGAGTGGGATTCTGTCAGATGGCATTCTCTCTACATATCCAAACCATCGGAATAATGGAAGAACGACTTATTGTAAAATACTGCTTGGTTATTAGAATTCTATGAATTCCATTATTTAACTTAGAACCTACTTACACATAGCTATTGTAGAACAAACTGTAACAAGAATGTGACCAGGATTTGGCCATTCTCTTGTAGTGAATTATTTAATAAGGCAAACCACATTTTATTTAGTCAACATAACATCAAATCAATTCAAATCAAATCTTTATTGGTCCACAATGAACAATGTACAATACATGAGTTACCAAGTTTGAAAGAAGGAAGGCAACAAATTAAGTGGAACTATTAATAAATAGGATTAAACTTGACGAACTTAACATTATAACTTCTCTGAGTAGGGAACAAGGGAGACACAGAAGGGGCAGTGACCCAACTTAGATAGGGTCACCCAAAGTAATAGTATAAAACAGTAGTTTATTTACAGTAATTCAAATAACTTGTAGTTTGTAGTTCCATGAGTATTCATACTTAAGTATGCACATATTATATTGTTGGTGTATACAAACAATAGAGTACTCTGACAGTGTACAGACCATGATATTGTGTTTATAGCCAGTCTGGGAACAATCATTCATAACAGCATTGTAATGAAGTATATAATCAACAAGTATGACAAGTATTATTAGGCTGAGGAATGGACGGCTGTATTGTGGAATCCTCGACCATTGGTACAGGCTGAGCAATGGACTGTGGCTGTATTGTAGAATGACTCCTTGACCAATGGTACAGGCTGAGCAATGGACTGTGGCTGTATTGTAGAATGACTCCTTGACCAATGGTACAGGCTGAGCAATGGACTGTGGCTGTATTGTAGAATGACTCCTTGACCAATGGTACAGGCTGAGCAATGGACTCCGGCTGTATTGTAGAATACTCGACCAAAGGTACACGCTCAGCAATAGACTGCGGCTGTATTGTGGAATCCTCGACCAATGGTACAGGCTAAGCAATGGACTGCGGCTGTTTTGTAGAATGCTTGAGCAATGGTACAGGCTGTACTGCGGAGTACTGCACCGATGAGCTAAGAAGTCTACAATTTAAATATATTTCAATAATTAATTTAGCTGTAAAATTTATAATTCAAATAACTAGCATAACATTTGTAAAGTTGACGTCAACTATAGCAACATGTAATTGCTTGAAGGTAAACAAAAACTGAATTGCTACACTTTAAAAATACTTAACATGATGTTTATTCTTAGGAAATTTCTGTACATATAATATAACTCATTAGGTTATTTTATAGGCCTATTAGTGTGAACTGTGAATCCAACATGTTTTAGAAAAAATCCTAAATAAATTTGACTAATTCAACAGGTAATATTAATGAATTATTATTGGCAAGCCTATAGTAGCGGGGGCTGAAGGATAATAGTGCGTAAGTTTACTGGCGTCGTGAGCGTCGGTTAGGGTCAGGTTAGGCGTCGTGAGGGTCGGTTAGGGCCAGTGTTAGGGTTGTCATTAGGAAACCTGGTACCGTCCGTCGTTCGCGCAGCTTGCCCAAAGATACTGTAATCCTTCAGCCCACGATACTATAAGTTTGCCTTATTATTAATACACCGCACACAGGCATTAAACCCATGGGCCTACACTACCCGATGAACTCGTGCAGCGAATTATCAATCACGATTCATAACTGAAGCACGGGCGTTGCTAAAAAATTATAATTATAGGCCTGCTAAAATAACTAATAATATCATTACAGCGATTAGGATATTTACTTACCTTTTTTGTACGGTTAGAGTTGATTTCGGATAAAAGTCCAATAATTGAATAAAGCTTTGCGCAAAATAAGACGCCGAGAGTACTCATTGCGCATGCGCACTGCAGATACGGTACAAATAAAATCAGAGGTCTGCTTAGCAAGAAGACCGTAAGTGACTTACGGCCTTTTTGCTAAGCACACTAGCCTGTCGGTGCAGTTACGGTGAATTTAATAGTGTTATATCTCAGCCGGGAGTAAAGATACACCTTTCTCACTTTGTACCAATGTGTAGCCTTGGTATACAATACCGAATATGGTCCTAACTCAAAATGTGAAAAAATTCAGTTACGGTCTTTTTGCTAAGCACGGCAGCATACTTCTCATATCTGGATCAGTATTTACATAAGGCCAAAACAAAATAATGGTGTGTTTCCTGTAAACCGACCGACTCACTTTTTTGCAGCGACTCGGAAAATTTTGTAATTTTTTTACGGAAAAGTCTGTAAAAAATTTTTTCCAAAAGCTACAAATAGCACGGTTTTCGTCTTTTTCTCACGCTTAAACTCGCCGGCGGTCTGTCGCCGATACAGGGTATACTGCGAAGGCGGCAGATTTGAAGAGGGGCACAAGGCTCTAGCAGCACATGATGCACAGGTCTGGTAATAGCAGTAATACCTCAACGCGCTGCAACGCTTGGCTGGTCTTAGTATAGCCAGCCGACAAGTAAACAGGTACGGGTGCCAAGTTGCCAACTACCCCCGCGCCGATGACTAATACACCACTGTAGCTGGCCAACACATCTTCAAATCCACAGCGTTTTAGGCGACAGAAAGTCTGTATTTAAGCTTTTAAAATTTACTTAAAATAATATGCTGATTCGGACGGGTTTTCGGGCCTTGATTTAAGGGCCCGGGCCGGGCCCTTTGAACGGGGGCCCGTTGACAGCCCTAGTCTCCTTAACAACCAGTCTTCATAGCATTCAATCTTCGTAGCAAGCAGTCTCCTTAGCAGACGACGTTAGGAACCATATTTCTTTCTATGCAGTGTTAATAATATTATAACAATAAATGGGCTCAATGTTTCCCATGGACAATTTACACCCATGTATGATGTTGAGGAGATAACAGACACTGAAAAGTCAGCAATTTTCTCACGTTACCACCTATGCATATTTCCTAAAGAGCCGTTGTCTGCTACACGTTTATTGTTTAATGTACATAATCCATAATTCCTTCCCCACCCCTGCCCCTTCTATTTCACCTTGCAAGAAAAACAATGTCAGCAAAAATGAAATAAATAAGATTGTTTTCTACAGCAGTTTGTAGGTACATTCTGCAAAAAGGCATTTTTAATACTCGCATAGAAAATATGTACTTTGGTACAGCATGTACCGCTGTGCATAAATGAGCAGTGGCGTAATTTTGGGAAATCACTGCATAAAATTATTTTACCAAAATAAAATTATTTTCCTACCTACCTACCCAGTTTTTTTTAACTCTGTTACCGGAAACACACCATTATTTTTTTTGGCCTAAAGACAAGATGTTAACATCAATCTTTAGCATTTTATATCCTCTTCCCATAACCTGCCCAGAATTATGGGTGCAACAGGAAAATCTTACACCTGTTCAGCCAGAACATCTCACCTGCCACCTAATATTTCCATTCCACTTTCCATTCAGCAACATGTGCTGAATGCCATCTGTGAACTCGTGTGAGTCGGAATTTCCTTTGGCCAAACCCACTTTATTTTCATCATGTGATATATTAGACAAGTTTTAATTGTCAGATTCATCTAAACTGTCATTGATCATTTGAATCTAATTCTTCAAGAAAATGGTCAGTTTATTCACAAATCTATTCATCTGCATGTGTTGCTATCTTAAGTCATCTGAATATGTGTAGATTTAAATGTCCATTGTGATTGATTGAATGACGCGATTAGGCTTCATTATAAAAATATCTTTCACTTATTTCTATGCGTAATTATATTGTCTTGACCCATATGATGCTTCAGACACATAATGCTTTTAATAGGTCAACAGATGTCATTATAATAGTCAGTGATGTGGTCTCGAGACCGCGGTCTTGGTCTCGAGACCGTCTCGAGACCGAAAAAATGCGGTCTTGGTCTTGGTCTCGAGTGTGCCGGTCTTGGTCTCGGTCTTGGTCTTTAAAGGTGCGGTCTTGGTCTTGGTCTTAAAGGTGTGGTCTTGGTCTTGGGCGTCTGGTCTCGGTCATTCGCTTTGATCTTTGTCTTGCGCCTTTGGTTTGGCCTTTGGTGGGAACTAGAGTGGAGTATTTGTTAAATGTTGTCGATATTTACGGTTATTCGGGGACTTCTGAGATAGCTTCGAATTCATGCGACGATCCGCCTATATTAAAGGATAAAGCGAGAGAGGATCGCGTTGTTCGCTTCTGATCAGAAGCGACATGAAATGTTGAGGCACAGTTAACCATGACCTCTGATGCTTTAGTGACTAGTTAAGCTTATACTGATGCAGTTTCTCGAGGCAAAATCAGTAGCCGGGTAAACGATGCAGATCAGGTATTTGGTGGGAATTTTTCTCTACTAGCAAAGTTTTTTGCATTCTGCAACACCTGCACCTGCTGATAGTGTGTTTAGCTGTAGTGTGCTCTTCATGAAACCTTGAAAAAACCATAACTATGAATATAATAAGCATCTGATCCGAATAATGGGAATATGTAACACTACAACTGAGAATTGCGTTTATGGTTTTGAGGCTTAGAACTTGGTCCTGGATGATAAGCGGTCTTGGTCTCGGTCTCGGTCTTGGATCTCGCGGTCTTGGTCTCGGTCTTGGTCTTGGACCACGCGGTCTTGGTCTCGGTCTTGGTCTTGAACCACGCGGTCTTGGTCTCGGTCTTGGTCTTAGACCCCGCGGTCTCGGTCTCGGTCTTGGTCTTGGAATTTTGGTCTCGTGCACAACACTGATAATAGTACATGCGTAGTACACGTTCCTATACGCTTGTCGTCTCCCCGTATTACACTCTAGTGAACGCTCATTGCTTAATGCAGAGGTTCATAAACTGGGGTGCACTCACCCCCAGGGGGTGCAACATGTCATTTCAGGGGGTGCGACAAAGAGGGAAAGTATGAATTATACGAATGCATCGAAAATACATTATGAATGTTTGAGCAGTCATAGGATAAGTATGGGTAAGACCGTAAGATTAGAAGTTTATTTCCATGCAACATTTTAAGCCTGTACGGCTAGCCTAAGGCTTGTAAGCACAAGTTTTAGTAGTAACAATTTCATGTATGTATCTCCAAATGTGATAAAATACTTTTGTAGGGGGTGCGAACAATGGTCAAACATTTCCCAGGGGTGCGGGGCATAAGGGTTGAGTGGTTTAAGATATTTTTTATTAAATGGGAGTCATATCAAAAACCATCTTATGACAAGGTCATGTTATAATTACTTTATTTCCACAAGTGAATTAATTTTGGGATTCACACCCTCTATATCAGAATTCCTTTTATAATGAAGACAAAATAATTGTCAAAATGTCATATAACAAGTCTCTGGTATAGTTGGAAATTATGCTCAATCAATCAGCCCAAGGGTAACCACCACAAGTCAATGTGCAGTTTTCTCGCAATGATGTACAGAAATGAAGTATCAAAAAATCTGCTCCGGCAGGTAAGTGAGGCGAATGTAATCAGCACAACAGCTCCCAAATGTATGCTGGGAGGGACACGACTGACAAAGCATGACCCAGGAAATTGGTTCTTTCCTCAACAGGAGGCCAGTGGAGTAATCATAATCATAAATTTATATAGCACCACTTCACAGAAACTCACGAGGCACTTACAACCAAACCACATGAAACAATGATCAGACAGAATGGTCTTCAGGCCCTTGACAAAAAGAGGCCAAGTGAGGCTGAAGAATTCATGTCACAGGTTGCCAGTCAACTTTTTGCTGAAGAATGGGCTGACCCTAGCAAACACCTATGCTGAAGCTCAGGCTGGTGTTCCACCAAGTAGTCTTGTGCAGCATGATCGCAACGAAATCTGTTACCAAGGATGGAAGAGATCGAGATGCAAAGCTCCTTAAGATAAACTGGAGCATAGCCTGCTAGACAATTATACATAAGCATCAAGATCTTAAAGTCACTGTGCTTTTGCATATAAGCAACCAATGTTCCTTCCTATCGGACCGCTCTACCTGGGTCCAGTTTGTACGTAATATGCATCGTACATACTGTGAGAAGGACCGAATGTATTGGGAGGACAGGATAATCTCTCATGCCAAGGAACCCAGGCGCCTATGGACCACGTTCAACACTCTCCTTGGTCGTCGCCGGGTCCAACCGGAAAGCTCCTCGGGGGCACCTGCCTTCACTGCTGAAGATTTCCTGATCACTCATACAACCAAAATCCTGGGCATTCGACGCGTCATGGCAGGCTCTCTGCCACCTCACGATCATACCACCGATTGCAGTCTGTCAACTCTTGGTGAGGTTACCAGGGAGGAGCTCCGGCGCACCATCACCGATTCACTGCCTAAGTCGTGCGAACTCGACCCCTTCCCGACCTTCCTGGTTCAAGAACACCTGGATTTGTTGCTTCCGCTCCTTACAGAGCTATGTAACTGATCTATCCGAGAGGGTGTCCTACCACCGTCGCAGAAGAGATCTAAACTGATCCCAACTTCAAAAAACGATGGCCTGGATCAAGCGGAACCGACTAACTACAGGCCAATAGCAATGTTTCTTTTCTATCAAAGATCATTGAAAAGATAGTGGCGTCTCAACTAATTGGCCACTTGAAGAACAACCTCCTTCCATCGTGCCAGTCAGGATTCAGGAGGTTCCATTCAACGGAAACACTGCTGCTTCACCTCCTATATCCGACATCTACGGGGCTATCGATCGTTCGGAGCTCACTTTGCTGGCATTTTTTTACGTCAGCGCCGCTTTTGATACAGTTGACCATGACATCTTACTTAAAACATTGCATGTTACTTCCAGTGTTGTTCAGTAATTGAAATAGATGCCAACCTGCAGGGTTGACTCGGGCCACCCGTTTAATTGAATAAACTGCTCAGCATTATGTTTGCATGGCAACATAATTGTCAACATTATTCTTTGCTTAAACCCCTATTACAATCTTACAGCACACTTTGATAGGCCCAAGGGCAAGGGCTGACCATCATTATCAGACTATCCATGCAGTCATTCTTAGCTAGCTTACAGACGCTTCCAGCAGAAAACTGAGCTTCCATCTTCAGCTCCAGTTGAGTGTTTCTTTAGTACTGCTGCACGAATTGACTCACTCACCGAGGCACAATTAACTAAGTTCTCTAATAGACTATCATTTTGAAAAACATCTACTAAAGATCAAATAAACTCTAACTTGTTTTAATGGATCATAATAATAATTATTGTAAATCGTATTTTGGATATCTGACAAACTTATAATACAACTGAATGTATATATTATTACAATTATTATTACAATTTACAGGCCACTGGTCCATTGGATGTTTTAGCTTAAAAATAGAGTAAATTAAAAATTATCGAAAAAATTCTAAATCATTTGCCAATTTTAAAGGAATAATTGAAAAGTAATTGGTAATTGAATTACAATCAAAATGTAATTGTAATTCAATTACTTTCACAATCAAGTAATTGTAATTGTAATTGAATTACATTTGGAATGTAATTGATAAAACACTGGTTACATCTGGGTTGTGTGGGGTTCCTTGAATGGCTTAGCTCCTTCCTGAGTGGGTGTACGCTTAGTGTGGTCCATGACCCTACAAGGTCTAGATGAGTCCCTACCCCCCCTATGGTCTCCCCAGGGCTCTGTCCTTGGTCCGCTCTTTTATATTATCTATACCTCTGGGCTTTCCACACTTCTGGACCGGTATTCATGGGAGGTGTGTAACTCCTATTCACAGCTTATATCTGGCCTGCGCAGGAGTAGCGGGTTAACTCGGTATTCATGAGACAGGTGCAACGCTCTACGCTGCGAATAAGGCTACACCGAGACCGAGTCGGAGGTAGGAGTAAGTCCTCTATTCACAGCTTAAAGGCGATAAACAAAATGGCGGTCGTCGTAATTCGTTGCATTCGACGACGTTTTAGACATAAATAAGTGTTAAAGAGAATCTGTAATTAACTCGTTTCGTTCGCCAATGTCGAACTGTAAATTGCCTTTCATTTCGCCGTCACCAAATTTTAAAATTTGACGAAATGTCTGACAATGTTGCATTCGAAGTGTATCCTTTAGGCCTTGATCTGTCCCAACTTCACCGTAAACTTCAAAATCTTTTCACTCTTCCTTGTCATTTTCTTACTGTACCTTTGCTGCTAACGTTCACTCTCATATTTAGACCTACTGTAACAAAAACGCCTCTTAATTTTAAATTTATATTAAATAAGATTTGTTTTAGTCTACCGCCGTCTTTCAATTTTTATTTGTTTACATTGTCCTCGCAACCGTGAAATTCAATGTTCCGACCTCCTCACAATTATTACTATACATTATTTTCCCTCTGTTTTATTGACATTCTATTTCGATGCAAATGCTGCGCGTTTGGTAGTGGGATAATAAAGTCTAGACTTACTTGCATACTTACTTTACTTTTCGTCGGTAGGCCCCTAACGATTGCAGATGTGCGCATGCGCGATCAACGATAACCACTCAAATATTGGGAAAACCCAGCGTCAGCGTAGTTTACGCTCAGAGTAACTAATCCGCCGTCTACTCCTGTTTTATGAATACCGACCACGACTAAGTTTTATTCAGAGAATAGTTATTCATGGCGTAGGCGCTACTCCCGGAGTAGCTTACTCCTATCTTCATGAATACGGCCCCTGGCAGAGAGTCGGGCCCAGGGCCAGCTTTATTCATATGATATACAGTCATATATTCACTGCCGACCCACAAATGCTGCTTTGGCTGTCGGGGAATTGGGTCGAGCCCTGGTCAGATTGGAAACATGGATGTCATCTAATCGCTTACGTCTGAATTCTGCTAAGACTAAATTCATGTAGCTGGGTACTAGGCAGCAGCTTGCCAAGCTTAACTTGGAAGACCTGGCTATTAAATTCCCTACCTACAATTTTTCAGCTACAGCCCATGACCTCGGTCGGCATCCTGCTAGATCAGGAGCTTACCTTTGCGCCACATCTGCACCGCCTTAGTTGTGATTGCTATTACCAGCTGCATCAGCTCCATAGCGAGCGCTGCAACTACTCTTGTTCATGTCTTCATTACAGTGCGGCTTGATCACTGTTTAACCCTCTATTCTGGTCTGCCGTCTAGCCGGTTGTCTTGTCTTGATCGTGTACTGCGAACTGCAGCGCGACTCATCGGTCAAATACCAAAATATGATCAAGCCACCAGGTACATGTTGGAGTTCTGCATTGGCTTCCTGTTCGACAGCGCATCGAGTATAGAGTTGTCTCTCTGGTCTGGTGAAGCCATCTTGGCCTTGCACCAGCCTACCTAATAGACCTCTGTCAGCCGGTATCGAGGGCTCAGGGTAGTCGCTCCCTTCGCTCTGCTAAGAGGGGGTAGTGGTGGTCCCGTTTGCCCGCACAGCAACTATGCAGAACCGTCCATTCTCTGTGGTAGGCCCTAGGGTTTGGAAGTCTCCCTCGGGAGCTACGCCTGTTTCCTAGATCATGTACTGATACTTTTTATGGCCATTTGAAAACTTACCTTTTTGCCCAGGCTGGAGTTGGAAGCACTTCTGAGTAGACTGGAGTAGTTACCTTGAAGGGGCACTATATACATTTTTGAATGAATGAATGAAACAGGATAATATGACAAAATTCAGTCACCGTATATCAGGGCTGTTAAAGCCTTGGTTTTTGTTTTTTTAACCAATTTCAAAATTATAAATGCTAAAAATGTCATCTCTTCAATTCTGTTGGCAATTGTTGTATGGTCTTTGTTAACTTCATTTTATGACATTCTAATGTTCTACTGTTCTAGTTAATTTCATTTATATGCATCTGATTAATTTGAACGATATTATGCCATTTTTATGAGTTTTATAATCCGAAATAGGAAAATCTCAAAAACAAAAAAACAACTTTTCATTTTGAAAAAGTCTATTTTTTGCACCCCTGCCGTATATACACTCTAGTATAAGTCGCAAAATTTTGGACAATTTTTAAAGTTAGAAGTACAACTTAAATTGGTGTGAAGGAAAATTTCATGTCTACCAACAAGGTAACAGAATAACGTGTCCGCTATCAAATGTTACCTCATCACCTTGCCAATAACTAATTTCTTACTTGGTACAGTCACAACTGTTTCTATTATACACAAATTAAAATCATCTATTTGATAAAAATTTCTTTTGTAAAGATATTGAAGGTTCTTGCAAAAATCGAGCATTTGATTAAAGTTTTCTATTTACAATTTCAATCCGTCCGCAAAACCTTGTTCCTACTTCTTTTTCGGCATCTTCACAAGGTAACGTCTCTGCACTCAAATTATGCACATCAATGGATTCAAAATACAGACTGAAATTTCAATCGCATCTCTATTTGTCTTCTGACCTCAAGACTGGTAATTACAAGATATAATATGGGCAGAACCGCCAAGTTCCCAATCATGAAAGCCACCTTTGTGATGAGCATTGTCACATCCTGTCTTGAACACGACATAAGTTTCTTTAAACATCAACAAGACTGATGATTTACCAAAGCCAACCCGTAGTCAGTTAAAAATCGAGACCAGTCTGCCAAGAGAGAGATACAGCCTATGGTGGATAAGCAATTTGAAAATGACAAGTCTTAAGTGGAGAACAAACTGACACAAGTGACTGAGCAGAACAAACAGCTACAGCAGGGTATTAAAAAAACTATTTCCCCAAGAACAGTTCGAATTTTAGGTACGACCATGGAGACCAGTTCAATATTTCTAGGGTTCAGATGACACACAGTATCTTGAAAGTTTGTAGCTCCGACCTTGAAGTCCTTCATTCCTATACAGTGTTATTTCTACTCGCTGTATATATACTGCTATAATCAATTCTTAGTATTAAGAAAGCTATTTAAAAACAAAAGCTTACAGGTGTTGGATGACCTTCCAGATCAGAATCCAGCTTACGCAAGTTTAGCAAATCCTTTGCTGTCAATAGCCCAACTTCAGCCCAAGCAGCATAGAGGACTGGAGCAGCATGGCCCTACAACATTCAATCACATATTAATATAACAGGCCAGATTGGTGTCTCTGTAAATTAGTTAGTAATGCTACATCATAACTATGCACTGACAACTCGTCATGGTTAGGGGAAGCAGTGACATAGCAAATGCAACCTTCACAGACCCTTTCTGTCAAACTGAGTGCGGACAATGCGCTGAAGGAAGAGGAGGGAAGAGAAGGAAGGAGTTAGGGGCATCTTGTTTTCTGCAAAATACAAAGTGGATATCCTAGTGAAATTTCACTTAAACTGAAAGGCCCGTTGGTACCGTCATAAGATGGTAAGTGAAAAGGAAGTACTGCCCCATGGCAAGTCATTCGGGATTTGCTCACATGGTTCAAGAGGCCTAAGAGGTGGAGATGAGCACCTCCCTATGTTTCCCCGCAGAACATGGAACCATTACTTCTACTTACCTGCAAATGCTTCAAGATTCAACTTCAAACCAGAATCAATGATTTCATACAAAGTGATAAATACTGATTTGGATATTTCTAATTCACAAACAATTCTTTAACGTTACTAAGTAACATAACAATAACACAGTAACTGCAGGTACCCCCCCCCCCCAGGCACCAACTGTTACACTGTTACGGCTCATTTCCAGAATTTACTTGTTAAATGTGTTAAGTGTAACTACACCAGTTTTAGTTACTGGTTGGAAATTTAAATATGCTTGTTCAGTCTTTGCTATTTCTCTACTTTCCAATAGTTCTGACTTGGAAGAAGGAAGAGTCGATCAATAAATGCTTCTCTGGTTAAACTGCTGCTCATGTCTGGAAACAATGAATCCATCCCTGAACGCCATCCCCATTCCCACATCAAAACCAAGCTGTAATCAGGTCAATATCCATGAGACCCATCCCAATGCGTCAATCATTGCCACTTAATTGTAAGATTTTCAAGCATTGTATTGTTCTACTGTTGTACACAGCGGCTCTGTACTTTGTCAGGTGAATTGCCAGATTGTATTTCAATCTTTTTGTTTCTTGATATGGAGTGTGGTGCTGTACGAATCAGAGACATGGACAATGAGAAAAGCGGACATAAGAAGACTGGAGGCTTTCGAAATGTGGACATGAAGAAGAATGGAGCAAATATGCTAGACGAAACATAAAACAAATGAAGAAGTGATGGGAAGAATTGGAGAAGAAAGAGTCCTCATACGCACAATAAGAGAGAGAGAGAGAGAGAGACAAAGGAAATGGATCGGACACACGCCGAGAGGAGACTCACTACTAAGAACAGTCATTGAAGGCAAAATGGAGGGGAGGAGGACAACAGGAAGACCAAGACAGATGATGCTGGATTGGAGGATAACAGAACTTTGGATATAGAAAGCAGCCCAACAGTGAGAACAGTGGCGACGTCGGCCATTTGAACCTGCCTAAGAGGCAGAGAACCAGACGAATATTACTTTTTCAGCGAATACATTCAATCACAATCAACTGTTAATTAATCATTAATAGTTAACTATTAAAAAACATTAATCGTTAACAGCCCTACTAAAAATGTGGTGGATATAGGATGAATATTCTACAGGAATTTAATGTGTGTTCTTTGTAATTACCTGCAATTGGTCTACACCAGCGATGGCCAACCCGCGGCCTGTGGGCCAAATGCGGCCCGCGGGCTGCTGATCGGCGACCCGCACGGCTCCTTTCTAAATAATTTTTTGTCTCATTTTGCACCTATTTACTTGTCCGACTACTACAATATTGCATAATAATGATGTCTAAAACACTAAAAGATTTAGTGTTCTAAGTTCAAGTGACCTAATGTAGTCGTACCTATTTTTATGCATCTTGTGAAATATGAAATAAGCATTTGTATTCTTTCGATGCTGTGAGGACGAACATTTTGCGGCCCGCCGCGTGCTTACCAACAATCATAGTGGCCTGTAGGCCAAAAAAGGTTGGCCACCCCTGGTCTACACCAATAATTTAATGTTTGCAGTTCTAGTCTTGTGCAAACAAACAGCCTTATGACTGTTTCAAGTCTCTGTGAGATTCACTCTTTGGTTACAAATGCACGCGTACAAATGCTCCAGATAAATTATGAAAGAGTTGTATCAAAGTTTTGTCCAGCATCTTTATTTCATCTAAATAAAATATTATTAAAGCAAAAAATTTGTAAAATACCTTAGACAAAACAAAGCGATCATTGCTAACATCCTTTGGCTTCTCCGGCTTGTATTTCATTGCATAAAAAAACAGGGTTGACATTATTTCTGCTGCTGAGCAGCAGGAAGTAGGATGACTAGAAAGGCAAACAAAAGTACAAACAAAGCTACATTAAAAGAACGTACAGTCGTACATAGCATCAATGCATCATCCAAATCAAAGTAGTAAAGAAATTATTATTACACAAAATGGAATTTGCACAAGAACTTATGCCTTTTGGCTTCTGGTAATTGGAAGCATGGCTTTGGACCTGGTCTGTTTGAGTCCCAGTATCACTTTGTCTTGAACTGGTAACTTTTTCAATCATGTTAACTGCATTCTTCAATCTTTAATGACTGGACGGTAGTGAATGCAAAGTCAAACATCGATACCAAGTTTTACGGCGATGGCATCTGCTACATACTTGCCAAGGGAGAAAGTAGGTCACTGTCCGAACCAGCAGAAGCTGATAGCAGCAGCGACACAGAGTGGACTACAGAGGTTTAGAAGTTTCCTTGTCTGCCTCTGACTGCCCCATTTACTGGCGTCTGTGGTGGTCCAACTCACAATGCTTCAGTTTTACATTTTTTCGCCTTGTTTCTAGATGACAGTTGTTTGATGTGTTGACTGATGAGCAAAGTGCTCAGCAGACAGGTAAACCACATAGGAATAACTGGAACCCTACATCTGAATGGGCTTCAAGGTCCAAACATCGGTGTATGACTACTGGTCAACCGATTTCTTGCTCAATGATACTTGGGTTAGTACCTTGGGACTTAATAACATCTAGCATATAATGAGAACAAGCAAAAAATGTATTTATTTTAGGGGTGGGCAACGATTAAAAATGTTATTCAAAAATAATTGCATAATTAAAAATTTTAATAACGCGATTAATTTTTAACGCATGTCACAATAGATAACAAGTACAACTACTCTACCGACTCTGAGTAGTTACGTTGATTATGCGGTATATAAATGCTTGTAGCTAATAAACAAAAAGCAAACATGCTTTTACTACTTGTTCTTACTTTTTAGTTTTTACTTTAAAGTTTAAACTGAGCAGTTTTATCAAGAATTGTTTTAGCATATTTCTAGAAATAATTGGCGCAGTGACAATCGCGTTAACTGTGTTAAAAAATTTAATCGCGGTAATTAATTAACGCATTAATTGTGTTAATATCATGTTAAATGCCCAGCCCCAATATATTTAGAATCAGGAAGGAACCAAGTTAAAGACCTGCTACACCCACATGCTGGGAATTTTTTTAAAATTCGAAAATGTTTACTTGTCCACTATGTGAAATCACCAAGGACCTATAACTGACCTATCTCAGATTTGGCTGTAATTTTGCTATTTTGTAGTTTGATATGTTTGTATATCATATTTTCAGAAACCTATCACCATGTATCTGCATTTTATGACTGAAGGATATGGATGGCAGTGGCGTAAATCATGGGGGGGGACAGAGAGGGACTGTCCCCCCCAAAGTTTTGACTGGGGGGACAGCAGTGTTGACTGTCCCCCCCCAAAGTTAAACATTTTTTCTAACAATTCTCAAAGAAACTCTCGTCTGTAATGTGGCTCGGAAGGCCTCTGTGTATTGCACAGTAGACTAGCATCGCGCTCATCCATCATCTAGTGTTGTACAGATTACATCCATCAGCTCCAAGGCTCGGTTGTCGTTTGAAACATGACCTTGTGTAGCAAGTTGTTTGGCCACAAAATTCCTCGTGCCTCGGGATTCCATCTTAGTCATCTGCTCTCGAGCTAGCTGGCCTGTAGCATCATATGCCTCCTCTGTCTCTGTCTGTCTGTCTCTCTCCACATTTCTGTCTTTGTGTCTTTCTCTTTATTTAGTCTAGCACTGCATGTCGGCAGCCACGCATATACGATCAACGGTTTAATATCGTTGTAATATTGTTCTTCATATTAAATTTGGTCTCGGACCACATGCTCAAATCGAGAGCAAGACCAAGCCACTGTTCAGTGTATTGAGACCCCATTATTGACGAGTCATGGGTTCTACTTCTAATGCATCTTCAATCAAACGTCTCAGACAGTCATAGTTGAGCTTCAGTTCCAGCAAAAAGAAAAAACCGGGTATGTATTACAATATATATCAGTTCCAATAAAGCTCGATGACAGCGTTGTAGCTGGCCAGGAGAGGGATTCATGGGATCTGGACTTCGAGTCCGTACCCTCTGAACTTGGAACCATCGATATTGCTCAGATTCAATGAGAGTTTACAGAAACCTCATCCTTACCCCTTATGGAAAAATATAACTTTTAGTTCCGATCCATTGAAGCCTAGCCTGAGCCTCCCTACAGTATATAAATAATAAATGTATATTAATGTGATGTCTATATTGGATTTTTCAGTTGAATGTGTGTTGGAATAATGTATACAGAAAGATATTTAACATGCATCAATGGGAATCTGTTAAAGACAGTCAATTTTATTCTGGTCGTATACATAGACCTCGTACATATACTAAACCTGCTTAAACTAATTTTTGGTCGATTGTTGTGTGAAAGTAAGCTACTGTCCTCATTGTTTGTGGCACAGGATATAATTATATAGTTACAATATTGAACTTGTACCACTTTGTGATGAGTATGCTATTGATATACATCTACAATGTAGCTACGTTAGATCACAGAAATGATCATCTCATGTATACGCCAGTTTTGCATCTGTGTATAGGCCCTACCTATTTTTTTTTTGCACTTTCTATAGCTTCGTGGTGAATAAAGCATATACATATGAACTCAATAATCTGCATGCAGTTGATGAATTATTAATATTTGTGTATTCTCTGTCCCCAGGGGCTGATCCAGGGGGGCCAATCCGGCCATGGCCCCCATTTGAAATTTACTATGGAATGGACTTCCTCCTTCTCTGCACTCTACAAACCTCTGTGGTAGTATCTCTAGCTCTTTCTCACCTTAAAACCTTCCTTTTCTCTCAGAATATCTCGCACTGGGGGCGCTTCTGAAAGGCTTATGCTGTGGGAAGCGCTTTATAAAGGATCAAATACAATACAATACAATACCTTAAGGCTTATGGCGATCATGAAAATTGAACGTATTTTCTAGGTTTTATATTAATTTCAATAAATGTCTGGTTTCCTACTACTGTCTGCAGTCAAACTCAAAGACGACTCAAGCAACATCTTAGCTACGAGTAACATCTGCTTCCTATCAGTTTTGAAATGATAGAGAAATTTTTTCACATGACAGCCTAAAATGCAACCATTGCAGGGTGGATATTCAAAAATTTAGTGGGGAGGGGCACATCCCCCTCCCCATACCCCTCCCTGCTCGGCGCTGCGCGCCTCAACGATCGTCCTTCGGACACCCATTTGCCCCCTTATAAACTTTCTGGACACGTCCCTGTCCCCCCCCAAAGTTAGGTACAGATTTTCGCCTCCATTGGAGGGGTGTGAAGCACTCACATGTTTGAACTTGGTGACTTGTTCAGAGGCCAGTATCTCAGGAAAGGGTGTACTTGAGATTGCAAAATTGGGTGATTTTTCTGCACTTTCTAATTCTGTAAATCATTATGAATTCAAGCAAATAATTTCCCATTAATATGGGTGTAAAAGTTGCCAAAAACTTGAAAAGTGGTCGAAATAAAGATATATTTTAACATCTATTGCTGTACTTTCTATATAATTTATATTTTAATTTTTTTTCTATATTAATTTGTATTTTTACATATTTCTCAATATTTAGTTTAAATGACTAGTATATCTGACATGATTGTCATAAGTTGCTACAATTTTGTCAGAAAAATTTACATTAGTCACTAGTTTTTCCAGGAAATGAAATAACTCTCTTTTGTTTTCATTAACTTGTAAGAATTCTTGCAAATTCTTTGGTATTTCTGTATCCGAAGACACGCATGTTCTAATTCCAGACCCTCTTTTACCATGTGATAGATTTCAGATTGTTGTGGAAAGTAAACATCCAAGAAAATATCCAGTCGAGTAACTTTGTTCAACATTGATTTCATGTATGGTAAAAAAAACTTTTGCACCATAATCATAGAAAGTTCTGCTACAGCTGGGTTGAAGCATTTGAACAACTACATCCCTATCTGAAACTAATGTATCTACAACAAGTTCCGAAAAATCAGTAGAAGTACTTGACAAGGACTTCAGACATGTCAACCAGTGCATTCAGCTGCTCCTGAGCATGGTCAATGGAAATATCAGAAATATCCTGGTTTGATTGGAGACAGTGAAATATGATGCATAAAATGAAGACACAATGTCAGGATGTGTTTCTTTCAAATTCTGCATATCCCTTAAATGAACAGTCATCCAAAGTGCATAATGTGTGCGATCAAGAGAAAATCCAGGCAGCTATATTGCACAGAGTCAACATACAGTTCAAAATTCCCTTCTCTGATAGATCGAAACGTTAGCACCATTAATTCAAGCTCGAAAACTGCGTTCCAATGTTGAAATTGGGTTGAGGTCTTCGCCCTGTGAGAATGCCAAAGTTCAAATGACAAGATTTCTTCTTGGTCAGACAAAGCCATCACTTGTGAGTTGCAATGGTTCAAACAGATAAACAGAGTTGCAAGTTCGCTTAACATGACATGCATTAATAAATGATTCAGCAATTCCAGATGTAGCCACACCGACAGTCACCAAACACTGCACCCAAACAGAACAATCCAGCCAATGGTACAACATTCAGAGCAAATTCATCTCGATATGTAAGCCTCCCATCATAATAACAAATTTATTTTCACCAAATGTGTTGAGACAATGTCACTGGATTTTTGCTTTGTCAAAGCATAAAGTGGCTGGTCATAAGTTAGAACCGGTATCTGACTTGGATTCAATTTGTTTACCGCTGTGGCAAAAACAGACAGTAAATGCTGAATCATAGTGACTGTTTTAGCACTGTAGCATAACAATGGTAACACTGCAGTATTCGGAAGTGGTTGACTGTCTTTAATGCTGATGTCAGCATGACAGCTAGCCCATGTAATATTTATTGACTCAGTATCTTCTTTGAAACTCTGTTGGACTTAGGTCAGCCAACCATATTCAGTCAGAGCAGTACTACTACGAGAATCAATCAGAAGACATGGAAGTTGAAGAACAACAAGACACAATTTAGGTGAAATGCATGCTGGCACATCTGAATAAGAAATTGGTAATACAATATCCAATGATAAACCAGAAGCACTTTCAAATTTATGACCCATATTTATATGATCAAAACCAGCATTCAATGATGCAAGAAACTGTATGAGTAAAATAGCCGTACCATGAAAGGAACTTTAAGCTGTGTGAGAACTGAGATTGTGATCTATATCAGTGCTTCCCAAACTTTTCAGTGTCACGGACCGGCAGGAATTTTTCCACTGCAGGAGGACCGGTGCCAAATTTATTCATTATTTCTCTGTTTCGTTTTCGATCACTTAAATTCCTCAAAAATTTATTTAAATGCATTTTAACCAATTATATGACTCTACTACCCTTTAAATGCTATCCTAATATCAAAGTCTTTTTGTTATGACTTTTAAAAATAAAAATAGTCATTTCTTGATACTGAAACAATTTAACCAGTTTCTTGACTCCCTTTGAGGACCGGCAACCGAGGGTTCGCGGACCGGCACTGGTCCGCGGACCACCACTTTGGGAAGCACTGATCTATATTATATCAACGGTTGCTACAGGGAACAAGTTTCCATGGAGAACCAGAGGACAAAACACTTGTTCCTCATTGCATAGATCGCACACAGAGGAACAATCTATCTTTGAGTCTTGAGGATTGGACTCTATCCTCAACTCATAAGCCTTGGTGTTCGAGTTGTTCCACATAAAGACCTATTTTATAAGTGTACTCAATGTAGAAACTGTAGCAGTGTTTTCATCCCGCCTTATATTCTCAATACAGGAAACTATATTCGCAAAAGAGATACCTGCGCATGTGATACATGTACCTCTGGATCCAACTGAACAGCACGTGTTCGCACATAATTAAAGAAGCTTTTCAATAAAAGGGTTGCAAACCATCGGGATGATATTGCACTTCAATTCCAATAAGACCATCTAGACCTTGAGTTAGTCTTGCAATTAACAAGTGATCCTTTAAAATTTTGGCACAACTGCATATTTTATCAGAGATGGATTTGGTCACGACTTCCCATTTATGATCTTTGCCTCTTCTGTCACAAAAAACACAGAGATCTATGTGAACGCGGTCTCTACAAAACCTGATGAAGAACGGGCTGTTTGAGGGAATTTCACTAACGTCTCATAGTCGTCATCATGACTTACATCAGAGAGATGCTGCTCTGTTGGCGTAGCAGCTGTAGCTTGAAGATATTTAGAATGAAGGCAATCAAGAGTGGTACCGTGTAACAGACTCCTGCACTGGTTGTGTCAGCATGCATTATGTCTCTTACAGGTTTCTTCAATTCCATTGCCTTCATCCCAAAGTTTCAGATTTACACAGATGGAACAGCTCCAATTTCCTGAAAGCCACTAACTAACATTGTCGACAGGGCTTTGTAACCAGAACCGGCGTAAGATATTTTGGAAGCCCAGGACAGATGGGCAAGCATTTTAGTATCGGGGTGCGTAAGTTTACGGGCGTCGGACGGAATTTTTGGCATGCTGCGCTGAAAGTACGACGTTTTCTAAAGACGACACTAACCCTAACCCTGACCCTAACCGACCCTCACGACGCCTAACCTAACCCTAACCGACTCTCACGACGCCTAAAATGACGGGAGAAAATACACGCACCCCGATACTAAGTGCTTGCCGACAGATGGTTTTATCGCGCTGTTTGGCAAAAAATCCAGAGATTCAATTAAAAGTACGTGCTGTCAAAATCTTTTCCATGTTTTGAAAGTGACTGCTTATTACAAAAGGGCTCAATCGACAAATTATTAGACGATCACGCATCACACCAACTAGACAATCAGTGCGTGCTCAATCTATTTTTTAAATTTTGTACTCGATAGTTCTACACGCGGTCTGGAGCATGCCTCTTCTTGCGTTATTTTTGGGCAAACCCCCTGACTTGAAACACCGTTCGCAAAACGTTGATACCTTCAGTTTACCTTGTCAGCAGTGCTTTGAACGATTCGATTTTACGAGTTCGATTTATGTGTTACGTTACCACCCGGAAGATGGTTCTTTTACTCACCCCGAGTTGCTGGCATTTGTGGCTCGAATGGAATGAATTCTAAGCTTATTCGCAATATCTTTCAATGCTTGGATGTAGCTTCCATCAAGTTTGTGATAATCAGCCATTTTCAGATTAATTTACCAAACTGAACTGCTTCCAAATAACTGATATTACTCTAAAGCTTTCCACTTCTGAACACAGACCAACGCCACTAGAACATCAGGCGGCGTGCGTTGTACAAAGGGCACAGCCCCCAAGAACCATCGATGCACAGAGGACGCACTTAGACAGGATACGCCACTACTACGGCGGTCATTTGATTTGTGAATCTCGGTAGATGTCAGTAGACCCTTAGACACTTCTCACACTTTTTATACAGCCCTGTTACCCTAGCACGTTCTTACTTCTTACGAAACTAGCTGGCCTTCCAGCAAATGATACATTACCAGAATTCATCAATCACAGCTAATGGCAGGTCTCAACCAGTGTTTAATCTAGACGTCTCTGGGGGGGTAAAGTTCCCCTCCAGGATCGAGTTTTCCCCAGAAAAATTAAAGAGATGAAATTTTTGCCTGAAGAAAAATTAAAGACATGTAATTTTGTAGAATATTGTCTCGATACTACCCCCTCGAAAATCCTTGGGAAACGCTCGTTACTACCCCCCTCGAAAATTTGTGGAAAAATTTTTGAACTCTTGATCTTGGTAACACTCGTCACTACCCCCCCGGTCGTCAACTTTTATAATAAGCTGGATACCCCCAGAACCGTAAATTGCCCCCCGACAGCAAGGGGACTAGATTAAACACTGGGTCTCAACTCAGTCTGTTGGTCAATAACTTCTGCCAACGAGTTGTCTTTTGCCTACAGCAATCTTCTGCATTCTGCTATAGTCCATATATAGGCTGGCACGTCCCACTTATAAGTAGACCATCACTCTTGTCAAGTTGTCAGGGTTCACTTTGCACCAGGGACGCGCACAACCTTCTCGTTAATGTCAGTCAGTGGCGGCGCCAGAGAGACAGAGGGGCTTAGCCCCCTAACTGCGGCTCAGCCCCCAATAAGAGGAAAATCACTGAAAATCACAGGGAGGAGGGGACAAAAGGGAAGGGCTTCGAGCTTTAGCCCCCCCAACCTGAAATCCTGGCGCCTCCACTGATGTCAGTCGCATTAGAATTTCATATTTTCGTCGTGGCCGCCAATATAAGCTTATCTGCTGTTAGGTTATTTTAAAAAATACATGTAGGCCTATTCATATGTAGGCATATATATTGTGATAAGAATTAGTGGCGACGTCCACAAACAATGTTACGGTTACAAATATTGTTGCGATTTTGGGTTTTGGTTGCTGTTTCAGTGCCGCGGGTGCCAGGGATGCCACGCGCCTGCTACGCCCACGCCGCGTGTCTTCTACGATGTCATGCGGCCTCCACGTCTCTTGTCAAGCCTACGCCGCGCCTGCCACGTCACCCCGGCATCTGCCGCGGGTCTTCGTCGCCGCGCCTGGATGCCTCGCGGCCGTCACGCTTGTCACGTTGCCGCGCTTGTCATGTCATCGCCGCGCCTGGATGCCGCGCGGCCGCCGCGGTTGCCTCGCCTATGCCTCGCCTGGATGCTGCGCGGCCGCCGCGCTTGCCTCGCCTACGCCGCGGTTGCCGCGCCTAGACGCCGCGCGGCCGCCGCCCCTAGGCCGCGCTTGCCTCGCCTACGCCGCGTGTCTGCCACACGCCGCAGATAGGCCTACTACTAGCCTATATAAAGGAGAACTCACCGTCAGTCGACAGCAACGCCTATCATCGTCGATATGACGGCGTCGCTAAATAAACGATATTAAGTCAGTCGACAGTGGAGCTCGGAGTGAGGTGGACTCGGAGAGAGGAGCTCGGAGATAGGCCTAGTGAGTTCCGGAGAGGCACACGTCTTTAATCTCGGCCTCGAGCCACTGCATCAGCCTGGAGATTCGACTGCTGCTCTACTGTCGCCGAGACGGGCCAGTCGCTGTTCCAATCAATCGGGAAGGAAAGAAGGAGAGCAACCGGAAGGTCGCAGAGTCCGTCGACGTCAGTCTTCGCCTTCTTTGTCGCGGCCAGGTGTCCGTGGCGTCCGTCGTCGTCGTCGTTAGTCTACGCCTCCTTCGCCGCGGCGTCATCTATGCTTAAGACGCGGCCGAAACCGCGTCCAGGACCTTCGAACTGTGTCACGCATGGGCGTCGAACTCTGCTAAAGAAACTGTCGTGAAGACCGAGAAGGACGGTAACCGATGCCACGAGGACACGAACAATCAGCATTGAATCTGTAATTGAGTTTTAATTTTATTTGGTGAATAAAGAATATTTGTTGAACACATATCGTCTCTTGCAGACCGCAAGGGCCTTAGGCCTACCTATAGGCAGACATCCTTCCACTCGAGGGCCGTCCCGCCACAATATGTTTACTGACGTCTATATTAATTCTTTCTCCAATTTATACTTCAGTAGGCCTAGTGGCCTACCATATGTCTCCGTCACAAAATTAATAAAAGACTAATAAAAAAAGCATGATCAACATTTTCTACATCTTCAATCCTACTCAAATGTAATCTAATGTAAATCTTCGAAAATTTCTCAGTGCCCACAACAGCCACTGTCACCAACTCTTTTCTTTCTTAGTTGTGACCTACCTCAAGAACTTTCCTTATCTCTACATATAAATTGCTCAACGACTTCTAACTGTTTAAGAATTAAATTGACACAGTTCTTTCAATGTTTCTTTCTCTTCTTCAAACACAGTTTAATAACAACAACTCAACTCTTGCCTTAAAACAACTGTACTACACTGTATAGTTCAAATTCACTGTCATCAGCAGTTTCTAAGTTTGGCGCGCTAACTGCACGTGTAGAGAATCTATCGTCAGCCAAAGTTTAGGCTACTTTAGGCCAAGCGCCCACGAGCCGACAGCGCAACTAAAGCCTAAGACTAAAACGCTTAACAATCGATACACATTATATATATATCAACCTAAAGAACACCTGTGCTCATTATATATGCAAAACATTTGTTCACATTACCTCCTTCCCTTTCTTTGGATTGAGCAAATTAAACTTAAAAATTTGCAAAATCATCATGTACTAAATTATGCAATAAACTTAATACTATACAAAACAGTAAAATAAACAATCTTATAATCTAGATAAACAATCTGCTACAACATTTAATCGTCCTTTCTTATAATTAACTTCTACATCAAAAGTTTGCAGTGCCAAAGCCCAACGCACCAATTTAGCAGACTTAGACATAGATTCAGTCAGATAAGTTAAAGGATTGTGATCGGTAAAGATGTGAACTTTAGATCCAATGATTATCTCTTTTAACTTATTTAGAGCCCAAACAATAGCATAGGCTTCTTTCTCTACAGTTGCCCATCTCTTCTGGGTGTCAGTCAGCTTCTGACTTATAAATGACACAGGGCGCTCTATTCCCTTATCATCCATCTGCGTTAGCACAGCTCCTACTGCAAAATCACTACTATCGCAGTACAAATTAAAAGGTTTTCCAACATCAAAAACATATAAAACAACTTTAGAGCGTACAGCATCTTTAAGTAAATTAAATGCCTGTTGATGTCTATCAGTCCAATCAATCTTATCTGGAACATGTTTGCTTGTCAAATCAGATAGAGGCTTCGCAATCTGTGCAAAATCTTTGATAAACTGTCTATAGTAACCAAAAAATCCCAGCAATTGCTTAACTTGTTTCTTCGTTTCTGGAGTTTTCAGATTAATTAAACTTTCAATTCTATCTGGATTCATTTGAATCGTTCCAGAACCAACCACATGACCGATGAACTTTACCTCACTCTTACCAAAGATACATTTCTTTAAGTTCAGAGTAATGTTATGCAGTCTCATTTGCATTAAATATGCATCTAAATGCTGTAAATGAATCTTCCAGTCATCTGAATGCACAGCAATGTCATCTACATAGGGCTCAGCAAATTCATTTATAGGCTGTAAAACCATGTTAATTGCTTTAACAAATGTTCTTCCTGAGTTGATCATTCCGAAAGGAACACGAGTAAACTCGTACAGTCCATTGTGAGTAACAAAAGCAGTTTTCCATTGATCAGTTTGCTTAACAGGACAAGTCCAGTAAGCACTTCGACAATCAAAAATCGAGATCACATTTGATTTTCCAACTTTGTGCAAAACATCTTTCACAATCGGCATCGGATATTTACAATCCACAGTGAACGAGTTAATGTATCTGTAGTCGCAGGCAAGTCTCAGAGAACCGTCTTTCTTTTTAACAATTACCAACGGACTTGCCATTCTGCTCGAAGATGGTTTTATAATGTTGGCTTGAAGCATTTCTTTAATTTGTCGTTCAACTTCTGCTCGATAGATGAGTGGAATTCGGTAAGCCATAAATTCTTTTTCACGAAATTCCGGTTTCAGTTCAATTTCATGTTCAACCAATGTACATAGTCCAGGCTTTTCAGAAAAGCGATCAGAATATTTGTTCAATACTTCCAGCAATTGTTTTTGTTGAGTCAATGTTAAATGGCTAATCTGATCAGGATCAAGATTCAGTGAATTCTTTTCATTTTGCCAGTCATTCTTCATCAGCAATTCAACCACTGAACCAAAGTCTTCATCTTCTTCAACGATTAGTCCACAACTCATTGCTCTTGTAATGTACTTTCTGATTTTATTTGCGTGAATTATCTTTCGACAATCGTCACCCATATCAATCAAATAAGAGTACTTTGACCTTCGTTGTATGACAGTACATGGACCATGCCATCGTGAAATCAGTTTATTTGTTGACGTCGGATACAACACAATAACTTTTTCACCCGGTTCAAATTCTTTATGTTTCGCTCTTTTGTTGTATTGATTCGTATACTGTAATTGCTTCTCTCGTGAATATGATTCTGCAAACAGTAATGCTTTTTCCATATTTGCTTTCATGTCTTTCAAGTACTTTTCTGGTTGGATTCCAATATGAGGTGGTAAATTAATTTCTCTTGTCCAACTTTCTTTTAGAATTGCCAGTGGTCCACGCGGAATCTTTCCATACACCAACATATAAGGAGCAATTCCAGTAGTTGCATTCGGTACTTCTCGTAATGCCCACACTGTAAACGGAATTACTTTGTGCCATTGCCTTGGATTGTCAACAATTACATGATGGATCATTTTCTTGAATGTTTGATTCCATCTTTCTACTAATCCAGCTGCCTCTGGATGACCTGGCGTGTCAAATCTTGGACTACAACCCATTAAATTCAGAAATTCTCTTGTCAGACTCGCAGTAAAATTTGTTCCTTGGTCACTTGTGATCACTGAAGGTACACCAACGTTCATGAACAACTCCATCAAAGCATCACATACAGCTTTTGCAGTTAATGATTTCAACAGAAACACTGTAGGCCATCTGGTGCAAGAATCGACAATACATAAACAGTACTTGTGACCTGCAGCAGATGCTGGCTCGATTGGTCCTACACAATCCACCGTAATTCTTCTAAACGCCACATCTTCTCTTGGAATTGGAGTGATAGGAACCCTGTCCATCACCAAACTTCTTGCCTTTAACTGACATTTCTCACATGATTTGCAAAATTTCACTATATCTCTTCTCATCTTTGGCCACGTAAAAGACAACTTTATTCGTTCTCTAGTTTTCTCTTCTCCAAGATGTCCTCCAAATACTGATTCGTGAGCCAACTCCATCACTTTCATTCGTCGCTCTTTTGGTAACACCAATTGATATATCGTTTGCTCTAATATTCGATATCTCTTGTACAGTAAGCCATTTACCACGCAGAATTCAGATTCTTTATCTGGCGCTAACGTCCACCATGCTTTCAATGATTCATCTTGTCTCTGCTGTTCTTCGAATTTCTTTGCGTCTGCAATCTGCATCTGTTGTTCTTCATCTTTCTCATTTTCTTCAAACAAATCTCCTATCGCCACATCACAATCATTATCCTCTTTCGTTTCATTTAGATTACCATTCTTGCATGCAGCCATCTCTTGTTCACTCATCTCTGCTGTTATACCGTCTTGCATTAAACTTTGTTGATCATCACTTTCGTTTTCCTCTTCGCTTGAACTTTCAGTTTCACTTTCCTCTTCGACTTCTATCACTTTCTTTCGCTGACTCTGCAATCTCGTCGTTACATTCGCTTGCACATCTCCTTGTATCATTTTCACTTGTGGCACGGCTTTAAGTTCTGCAATGATTTCTGGATGCAACAAGAATCTTTCTGTGCTTCCCATTTTTGCAATACTAGCACACATCAACGTCACATAAGGTGTAAGTGAACATTTGACTTTATGCGGAATTACCTCTTCTTCCACATCGTTACAACACAGCCTTACATCAACTTTCACCAACTTTGCAGGAATGGCATCTCCTGCCACGCATTGTAAGTTCACTTTTCCAATCTGCTCCACCTTCATGCCTTCCAGTAATTCTTCACTAATCACCGGAACCTCTGCTCCAGAATCAATAAGTGCTTTTACTTTCACTGGTTCTTTTCCTGCTGTTCCACGAATCTCTACCTCGACGTACTGCAATACCACTTTCTTCAATGCTGTACTTTCATCTCTTCCAACCATTTCTTTCTGCATTCCATTGTGCAATAGAATTTCTTTCTGAATATCAGGTGAAAGGTGACATTTCATCACTGACTTTACTTCAGTTTCATTGTTCTGATGTTCTGTGGCTTGACTTTCAGAATTATCAACCACTTGAATTCGATTCACCCTCGAATTTTCTTGTTTTCCATAATTTGAGGTTGTAACAGGAACTGGACAGAATTTCATTAAATGCCTGTCTGATCCGCAGTTGTGACAACGTTTCACCACTGCACCTCGTTGTTCGATGCTTTCTTTTCTCTTATATGGAGTAAACGATGCATTGCCTTCTCTTGCGACAAACCTTGGTGGTGATTTGTTATATACCGGACGTTGTCTGGCCATCATCGATTCTCTATTCTCGTGAACAACCGGAGAATTTGGTTTCACTTCTGCACCTCTGAACTGATTTCCTGTTTCTTGATTGCTCTTCCAATGAAAACCAAAATTTGGAGTGAACTGTTGATTTCTTTTGCCATTAGGAACAAAACCAAAACTTGTCTTATTCGGAATTGCCAAACCAATTCGATTATTAACATGAATGTCCGCTAGGTCTGCCACAACACTAGCTTCGTAACAATCAGTTCCTTCCTTCGACAACACAAACTGTAGTGGACCTGGTGGTAGTGATTCTTTCAACTTATCCGCCACTAACAAATCAAACAGTTTCTCAAAATTCTTATCCACTTTGCGACTTTTCACATAATAGTTCAACAAGTTCTTCAGCCTTGCTGTAAACATTGTATATGTTTCTTCAGCTGTCTTCTTCGCATCAATAAACTTCGATCTGTACTCTCTCGGTGTCAACTTGAATTCTTTTAACAAGTGCTGTTTCACGACCTGATAATCGTCTAAATCATCGAATGACAATCTGTTTAGAACAGTTCTAGCTTTCGGAGTCATCAATGGCAATAGTAACTTCACCCAGAATTGTTCCTGCACGTTGAAACTACGAAACGCATTCTCAACCGTTTCGAAATATAATGGCACCTCCATCATATCGTTTGGCATTTTAGGTAACACGTGTTTCATGGCATCACCAATTTTCTTTATTTTCGAAACCATCGTTTCACTTTCTTCCTGTTTCCTTTTCTGTTCTTCTCGTTCTTCTTGCCTTCTTTGTTCTTGTGCTTCTCTATTTTGTTTCTCCTCTTTGAGTTGTGCTTCTTTTAATGCTATTTTTTGTTGTTCCAACTTTAAACGTTCTTGTCTTTCCGCTTCCGCCTTCTCCATGCTTTCTTTCTGTAATTTCAGTTCTTCTTGTCTAACCTCTTCTGCTCGCTCCAACTCTGAAATTCGTACTTTTTCCTTTTCTTCTTCACGTAGTCTCTTCTCTTCAATCTGTTGCTGACGTATCTCTTCGTCACTTTTCCGCGCCTTTTCAAATTCAATCATCTGCTCTAATCTTCTCCTTTCAGCATCTTCTCTATCTTTTCTCAATTGCTCTAATTGAATTTCAAATTGCTGTCTTTGCAATTCTTCTTTCTCTCTCTGAAGACGTAATTCTTCCTGTCTTACATTTTCTGCTTTCTCTTCCTTTTCTCTCTGAAGACGTTCTGCCTTCTCTTCCTTTTCTCTCTGAAGACGTATTCTTCTTCCTGTCGCATTTCTTTCTCCTCTTGTCTCACACGCTCTGCTTCTTCTCTTCGTTTCTCCTCTCTTTCTTTATCTTCTTGTCTTCGTTTCTCCTCTCTTTCTTTATCTTCTTGTCTTCGTTTCTCCTCTCTTTCTTTCTCTTCTTGTCTTGTCATCATCATCCATTGCATCATCGTCTCCATAGACATAGGCCCAGGCGGTTTCTCAGTAACCTTTTCCACAGCACCGCCGACAGCACCTTCTTCTTCTTCTGCTTCTTCTTTAAGCCAGACTTCAGCTAACGCTTCTAGCATGTCTTCACGTGACATATCTTTCAGTTTCTCTTCTTCAAAACCAGCCTTTAACAAGCGCTGTTTTAATCTTTCAGAAGACATCTTCTTCAGTTCTGCTTGTTTCTTGACACTTAATTTCTCCATCTTACTTCTTTACTTGTGTGATTTCCTTTCTGGAAAACACGAGTTTTCTTTTGTGTTTGAAGTATTGGGGATTGTTCTTTGTTTGATAACAACCAACTTTTATACCTTTGTCGTTGAGGCTTTCGTTGTCGTAGATTTACCAATGATTCAAATGCGTATTCACCAGTCGACGTTGTTTCGAATCCCAGACGTTGTTTCGAATCTCCGACGTTGTTTCGAATCCCAGACGTTGTTTCGAATCCCAGACGTTGTTTCGAATCCCAGACGTTGTTTCGAATCCTACCGCTGCTGCCACCAAATATGTCACCAACTCTTTTCTTTCTTAGTTGTGACCTACCTCAAGAACTTTCCTTATCTCTACATATAAATTGCTCAACGACTTCTAACTGTTTAAGAATTAAATTGACACAGTTCTTTCAATGTTTCTTTCTCTTCTTCAAACACAGTTTAATAACAACAACTCAACTCTTGCCTTAAAACAACTGTACTACACTGTATAGTTCAAATTCACTGTCATCAGCAGTTTCTAAGTTTTGCGCGCTAACTGCACGTGTAGAGAATCTATCGTCAGCCAAAGTTTAGGCTACTTTAGGCCAAGCGCCCACGAGCCGACAGCGCAACTAAAGCCTAAGACTAAAACGCTTAACAATCGATACACATTATATATATATCAACCTAAAGAACACCTGTGCTCAACTAAACCCATATCTAAGATATCCTCCATTCTCACTCTCTCTCGACCTCCTGTCACTACTCATCTCAAATTCTCCAACCGAGCAATATCCAACACTGCACCACGTCTCTGGAACGACCTACCTCCTGAATTCCGCACTTTTTCGGTTCCTCCACCATCATCCCCAATCACCCACCATCATCCGCATCAGGCTCCTCTATCCATCACTGCCAAGGCTTTCCACTCGAAACTAAAGTCTCTCCTCTTCAAGAACTCTTACCCCGACTCAACCGATCATCTACCTTCCAACTCTCGACGTAAACGACACCCACCTTAGCAGCTACTCTGGCCCCTCTGATCCTCTGGAAACCGGACTCGGACCTCCTTCGGACTACTCTATCGGATAACCCTTTTGACTAGACGCAGCGCTCGTGAATAAGCTGGTGCCCTGCGCTTGGCTTTCGAGTGGCGCTTTAGAAGTTTGGAGATTACGATTACGATTACGATATCAAATCATGCAAGTCCGCAATAGCCAAACTCCTCTGTTCGTTCCGGTGCCAGGTCAAAATCCGGGAGGTCAAGCCGAGGAGACAGCATGATGCAACGTACGTCGGTGGTAATTCGGTTATGATGATGGTCGTGTGATGACGCAGGAGTAGAATCAGGATAGGATTGATATCTTGAAGAGTTCGGTTTTCAGTCGTGAGTGGAAAGCATAGAACGAGAATTCGTGACTACAAGCTTTAATATTCGTAAATATTCGTGAATATTAGGTTATTTTTAATATTCGTAAATATTCGTAAATATTCGTTGATGACGTCACTGTTTTCCTTTTGGTTACGAACTTATTTAAGACTACTAATTAAGAACATGTGCAGTGGTTATGCGGCACTATACTAAGTGCTGTGGTCCGTAAGCTGGTACGCTTAGCCAAATCTTACCCTACCCTTGAGGTACTCTGTAAAAAAAGCCGACCATGACCAGAGGCCCGGGAATCTATAGTAGGCTATAGAGCCAAAGGTGACGAATCTCACACAAGTTTTGGCTTTGTGGTAACATTACCATTAATACAATAAAAATTATCATTTGCGCGCTAAACTGTTTCATGCATAACAATATAGCCTTTGTGAGACAGAACCAAGGGAATGAGACACCTTGTGTATAATGTTCCAAGCCAAGCTGAGGGCAAATGATCTGACCCGAATCACAGTCTCTCTCTCTCTCTCTCTCTCTCTCTCTCTCTCTCTCTCTCTCTCTCTCTCTCTCTCTCTCTCTCTCTCTCTCTCTCTCTGTCTCTGTCTCCCTCTCCCTCTCTCTCTCTCTCTCTCTCTCTCTCTCTCTCTCTCTCTCTCTCTCTCTCTCTCTCTCTCTCTCTCTCTCTCTCTCGCTGTATGTTGTTTAATACTGATGTCACTTGTCTAGGCCCAAATACCAAATACGCTCAGTGCCAGCCTTAGTAGGCCTATAGGAGATATAGGCGGCTGCTTAAGGCGGCATTTTTAAGGGGCGGCAAATTCCGGCAAAACACACGATGGTCACTTCCGTCAAAAGATGTAATTTATGAGTAAGGATTTTGAAGAATTAAGAATTAAAGGAACTTGAGATTTTTAACTTATTCGTTGGCCATTTTAATATTCGTCAATATTCGTAAATTTCTAAAAATCTTAATATTCGTAATATGCGCATACTCGTTCTATGGTGGAAAGTAGCAGAGGAGAGCTCGAGTGCAAGCGGAGGAGAGGTTAAATTATGAGGCGAGATAGGAGCAGGATGAGCAAACTGGCAGAGGTCTTTTGGGAGTCCGTTCCAAATTAAGAGCTGGTGCGGTATAGACTATATATGAGAGGGCGCAGACTGGAGGCCGAGATAGAGAAATTAAGGTATGATGAGCGAGTAGATCCAGGCGGTTCAATGGATGGTGTAGCTAATGTATTTTTAAAATTGGTCTTGGATTTTGGTCGAGAGGCATGAGAAGTCTAGAAACTCGCTTGCAAACTTTAGACGTATTCCAGACTCCAGCTAGGTTGTCCATTAATGGAGTTCTACTTGTTTTTCAAATAGGCCTACCACATCAGAGGCTGCCTTAGAAGCGTTAGGCCTACTATAGGCTAGGTGCTTCCGAAGAGGACTGTGAGGGTTTTCCGTTCTACACATTAATTTTTTTAATTTAATTCTTTTTAATTAATTCGGCTTGCATAGCTTTCGCCTCTCTCTGTTCCTCGGCTTGCATCACTGTCCGTCTTCATCGCTTTTGCCTCTCCCGCGCACCTTAGCTATTAAAGTTCTCTTGCATCGCTCTCCAGCTTGCATCGCTTTGCCTCTCCCCCGTTCTCCGGTTTCCATCGCTCGACGCTCGTCTTGCATCGGTCTCGCCTCCCCCTTCGTGAATGACTATAGTCTATAGCCTAAAAGGGAATCAGCCGAGGGCTATCGGAGAGAAGAACAGAGAGAAAGAGAGAGGGTCGTCCGTCTGTCAGTGAATAAACGCGCAAGTCGAAGGGAGGGCGTCATCCGTCAGTCTTCGTGGTTTTCGTGTCGCCAGTCTGCTACTGCGCTTTCTGCGTCGTCGCCTCCAGTGGAGGCGCCAGGATTTCAGGTTGGGGGGCTAAAGCTCCAATAATAATAATAATAATAATAAGACGATTTGTATAGCGCCGTAGCTCAGCCGAGGCCGAAGGAAAGGGCGCTGTACATGAGTTCAAAGTTAATGGCAGTCATATGATTGTTTAAAAAGATAAGTCTTGAGCTGGGCTTTAAATGTCTCCAGAGATGACGCGTTCTTCACATGATTAGGAAGACTGTTCCATGAAGTTGGGCCTGAAACAGAGAAGGAAGAGTCACCAAACCTCGTAGAAGATCGTGGTACTTGCAAAAGATTTTTTGAGGATGATCGTAGCCGGTTGTCTGCTACCTTAATGCAGAAGTCTGAAAAGTAGTCTGGCATCATATTATTCCTTGCTTTGTAGGTTATTAGACAAAGCTTGTACGTAATCCGCTGAGGGACACGCAGCCAGTGCAATTAAGTTATCGCGCAGTAGATCGGTGACATGGTCAGATGGTGTCCGGCCATATATAAGACGTGCAGCAGAGTTGAGCACCGACTGTATCCGCTCTAGCTGACAAGTCGGCAGACCCGCCAGTATGCTGTTGCACAGTGTTTAATCTAGACGTCTCTGGGGGTAAAGTTCCCCAGGATCGAGTTCCCCCCAGAAAAATGAAAGAGATGAAATTTTAGCCTCAAGAAAAATTAAAGACATGGAATTTTGTAGAATATTGTCTTGGAAAACTCTTGATACTACCCCCCCTCGAAAATTCTTCTTGGAAAAAGTCTTGTTACTACCCCCTCGAATATTGTTGCAAAATTGGTGTTATTACCCCTTGAAAATCGTTGGAAAACTCTCGTTACTACCCCCTCGAAAATTCCTGGAAAATTTTTGAACTCTTGTTCTTGGTAACACTCGCCACTACCCCCCGGTCGTCAACTTTTATAATAAGCTGGATCCCCAGAACCCTCAATTCCCCCCCCGACAGCAAGGGGACTAGATTAAACACTGGCTGTTGCAGTAGTCAACCCTGGAGACAATGAAGCTGTTGACCAAGATGACGGCGGTTGAGGTTGGAATGAATCTGCGGATGGTTTTAATTCGACGCAGTTGGTAGAAGCAACCTCGAACAAGATGACTCACATGGGCCGTCATGGTCATACAGCTGTCAAAGTGGACTCCAAGGTTGCGGATGGTGTCAGCTGGGCGAACTTCTGCATCACCAAGGGCGAAGGTGCTGCCGTCGAGTAGATGGCGACGCCTGAGGGTGGTGCACCATAAAAACTCAGTTTTTGCTGGATTGAGTTTGAGCCGGTTGGATGTCATCCACTCTGATATGCTTTCGATACACAGCAGTACTCTCTGTTTCAGCTCGGCGGTTTGTGATGGTTCGCAGAAGAAATAAAGCTGTGTATCGTCCGCATAGCAGTGGTGGAGAAGGCCATGAACTTCTATGATTCTCTCGACATCGGCCGTATATAGCACAAAGAGAAGAGGACCGAGCACTGATCCCTGTGGAACACCACAGGTGACCAGCCTAGGTGGCGTCTCCTCCCCTGCCATATGGACGGATTGTGTGCGCCCTTTAATGTAGGATTCAAGCCAACTGAGCGCTCTGTCCTTGATTCCAAACGAGCGCGACAGTCGCTGTATCAAGATGTCGTGGTCTACTGTGTCGAATGCAGCTGACATATCAAGTAGTGACAGTAGCGCCAGTTGGCCTGAATCTATGGCGTTGACAACATCTGAGAACACTTTAAGGAGCGCAGTCTCGGTGGAATGGCCACGCCTGTAGGCAGATTGAAACCGAGGCAGAAGGCGAGATTCAGACAGGTACTCAGTCAGCTGATGGTTGGCAATACGCTCAAGTACTTTTGAAATTAACGTTAGGTTTGAGACCGGTCTGAAGTTCGCGGGTGAAGATTCCTCGGATCCAGCTTTCTTAAGGAGTGGCTTGACAATTGCGTGCTTCCATTTGGACGGGAAACGGCCGATGGCGAAGGACTGATTGAACATCCGAGCGATGAAAGGCCCTGCCCTTTGTCCCCTCCTCCCTGTGATTTGCAGTGATTTCCCACTCTGTTAGAGGGAGGGGCTGAACCGCAGTTAAGGGGGCTATTAAAGCCCCCCATCCTCTGGCGCCGCCACTGGTCGCCTCATCGGAAGAATTCATCGGAACAGCCGGGGACTCTGTCGTTAACTCTGTTGCGACTTGCGATCTTCGTCTGGAAGCCCCGAGAAATAGTACTGTCGCAAATTCATTGGAAGCACTGAGAACTTTGCTGTGAATTCGTCGGAAAAGTCGCGAACGAACTCTGCCTTAATTTGTGTCAACGTGAATTCATCTACATTTCGAATCATTTGAGTCTGTCATGTGACTCATCTCAGTCATCTGTGCAGCTGTTGTCTGCTGTCTTTGATGAGGTACAGTTTTGGATGGCGGCCAACAAACTCTTCCTTATAACCAGTAAAAGATTAAATTTCTGGTAGGCCTACTGGGCACTCCACAGCAACTTTAGCAATGTGATAGGCGTAAGTAATTGAAACTGGGTGATTCAATTGTTGAGCTGGCAGACAGTGCACGTAACTTAGGCATTGTTGTAAAATCTACCATGTCTCTCACTGGCCATGTAAACAATATCTGTAAGTCATCGTATAAATTATGTTCATTGGTGACATACGCAGAACTAGGCGCCGTGTGCCTATGTATGTGAGGAATCACTGAGGATGTCTCTGGCATATACATTGGTTTCCATTTGCCTAGGTTACTGCAACTCGCTTCTTACTGGCATCAATACCGGCAAGTCAAACATGCTGAAGCTGCAGAGTTCATAACTAATACATACAAATGTGAACATATAAACCCTGTGCTTAAATAAATATTGGCATTGGTTTCCTGTTCAGCAAAGAATTAGTTTCAAATTCGGACTCATAGTTTATAAAACTGTGAACTCTGACCAACCACAATACTTAAATCAGTTCTTATTTCCCAGACTTATCATTATTCAATGAGCCTAATGAGGTCATCTGATTACCTTAGTCTGGTCCAATGGCGGCGCTACCATGGGTCGCAGTAGGTCATTTGATGTGCCTATTTTACTCTTGACCTGGCTTACTTACATCCAGAAGAAAAAATGTTCATTATTACATGTATTTTCTTGGAGAAGGTCTTCATGTGAGCCTTCAAGATTTAAAGCAACTACTACTCATCATCATCGTCGTCTTCATCGTAATTATTGTTGTTGTTACTATATAATAGGCATGGAATATAAATGGCATTATTATAAGTGTTATAATTGGCCATATAAAGGGGAAACGATGCAAACTTTGGCACCCCACCTCCTAGACCAAAGTTACCTCCATGGTGACACCCCCACCCTTGGCAAAGAATTCAAAGAGCTACTGCTGTGTAAAATTCTTTGGAATTTTTAATATCTTCTTTACATTTAAACAGCAATTGTCTGCCCCATATGAATCACTAGTGCAATTATTAGATCCAAATGAATATTTTTTACATTTTCTAGTATGTGTGTCAATAAAAGTCTATCTTGTAAACTCTAAACTTGAAATGCTTAAGTATTCTTTGCCTCCGTTGTATCAGAAATTTGTGGAAATAAATATAATTGTGTCGTCGATTACTCAAACATTAATTTCTCGACCTGTTGAATAACTTCCATGACTCTGACGCGACCTGCTGATATTGTATAGCTGGCACCGCCACTTGTCTGGTCTAAATCAAGAACTGTTCTTGGTGAATGTGCTTCTTTGGTTGCTAGACCTTAGTACTATTTGGAATTCTCTAGTCCGCTCTACTCGGTCGGTTGTATCATTTCGTTCTCAACTTAAAACTTAGCTCTTTCAAATTGCTCATCCACCATAGCCTCATAGGCATAGCTACATTGAGGCACGAGGAGGCAGTTGCTCTTGCTTTTTATATACTGGCACTTCTATTGACTAATGACCCCAATGAAATGAATTTTGCCAATGGTCTGTGAAGTTGCCTCCTCTTGAATTTACGTCTCGCCACGTGCCTGCATAGGCTGCCTCTGCGTCTTACAGGTTGATCTTCTAGATATTGACCCGATTACGGCTTGGTTTTGGTGTGCCATCAGTTGATGCCTTGTGCATTAGACAACGGCACCATAGAAGTTACTAATTACAATTTTATCAATGCTTCAAGTCATAAGAAACTATTGATTACTGTCAAGTACACTAATGCAATGTAAATATAAACACTAGCGAGTAGCGATAAAAGTATAAAATGTTGATTTATCAAAAGTATTTTGAAAAACTATCTTCAAAAGTATTTTCAAAATACTATTTTATTTTTTATTTTCAAAATACTTTTGAAAGATATTTTGCCCATCACTGGAGAATACAAGGTCTGCTCTTGAATCTTTAGTGTTGCAGTTGGACCTAAAAAATGTATGCCTGCTTATAGCATGTTCAAGCCTCGTTGCATGACTTGCATCCCTCTAGATGTGCCCACACAGAAACGGAGGAAATGGAGTCGCACAATAGGGGCCATCCATAAATGACGTCACGCAATTTTGGCCGATTTTTGACCCCCTCCCTCCCTCGTCACACTTCGTCACAAAAAGTAACACCCCTGAAAAATGACGTCACAAAGCTCTGACCCCCCCCCCTAAAACCAAATTTCCATTTGATAATAAAACATGTTTCAAATCACATTTATTGTCATGTAATAATAAGTATTTAATGTGGCACAGCACTCTGATGTTGCATTAAAAAAGAAAGTCAGGTATTAAAAAAGAGTCTTTGGAAAGCTGATATTAGCATAAAATTGACCTGAATATTCATGGTCTATAAACCAAGTACTATAGTTGTTCAGAATATTTTGTAGCAGAACAAAGCAGAATGGAAGAGTAGAATTACCACAGAATGAAAAGCTCTGGAAGAATCATTAGAATTAAAATGCTTAATAATAAACAATTTATCAACAAATTTACAGAATTTATGCTTCTCCATTCTCCCATGGCAAAGCAAAATGCTCCTTCATTCATGGAACAAATAGGGAGAGCATGAATATTTAAAATCTGACGGTGACAAATATTTAAATAATTAGAAAGTTATTAATAATGGTGCCCGTATACATTAAAATGATAAAAAAATAATGAAAATTTAATACTCTTAATTAGTGCTGTTATTTTAAAATTAAATTGTTGTTAATTGTTAAATTTAATTACACAGACCTGATGTGACGTCACACTTCTCAGACCCCACCCTCATGTCACACATCGTCACAAATTTCCGACCCCCTCCCTCCCCTAGGTGCGTGACGTCATTTTTGGACGGCCCCATAGTACAGTTCTTAGCACAATGCCTGTATCAGACCAATGGTTACAACTGCTCACTATGGATATCAAGCAAGAATCAGTGAAAAGGAATCGCATGAGTGCAGACTCTAAATATTCTGGGTGTTGAGCTTACTGAGAATTTTGAGTTCTCCAGCCACATTAAACATATTATGATCATAAAAGCAAGGCAGTCCTTTTACGCAGTTCGGATCCTGAAGTTGCATGGGCTCTAGGGGACATCGTATTTGATGTGATTCGTGTCACTACAATTGGTATGATGCTATATTGCTCGCCTGTGTGGTGGGGCTTTGCCAGTGTTGCATCAATTACATTTTAAATGTAATTCAATTATAATTGCAATTACATGCTTGTAAATGTAATTGAATTACAATTACAATTACTTGATTGTGAAAGTAATTGAATTACAATTACATTTTGATTGTAATTCAATTACCAATTACTTTTCAATTATTCCTTTAAAATTGGCAAATGATTTACAATTTTTTCGATAATTTTTAATTTACTCTATTTTTAAACTAAAACATAGAATGGACCAATGGCCTGTAAATTGTAATAATAGATACATTCAATTGTATCATAAGTTTGTCATGTATCCAAAATACGATTTACAATTATGATCCATTAAAACAAGTTAGAGTTCATTTGATTTTTAGTAGAAGTTTTTCAAATGATAGTCTGTTAGAGAACTTAGTTGATTGTGCCTGGGTGAGTGAGTCAATTTGTCCAGCAGTGCTAAAGGGACGCTCAACTGAAGCTGAAGATAGAAGCTCTATTTTCTGTAGGCAGCCGCAGTAAGCTATCTAAGAATGAGTGCATGCCTGCATGGATAGTCTGATAATGAAGGTCAGCTTTTGCCCTTGAGGTCTATCAAAGTGTGCTGTAATATTGTAAGAGGGGTGTAAGGAAAGAATAATGTTGATCATTAT
The DNA here is from genome assembly GCA_020284085.1 of Aporrectodea caliginosa. Classification (NCBI taxonomy): domain Eukaryota; kingdom Metazoa; phylum Annelida; class Clitellata; order Crassiclitellata; family Lumbricidae; genus Aporrectodea; species Aporrectodea caliginosa. The sequence goes on from JACEVL010000506.1 coordinate 612,498, forward strand.
GTTGCCATGCAAACATAATGCTGAGCAGTTTATTCAATTAAAGGGGTGGCCGGGTCAACCCTAAAGGCTGGCATCCTTGCTGACTTTATGAAAGTAATTTGTAATTTACACTTCATTCAATTACAAATTACATGCAATATTGTAATTGAAATACAATTACAATTACTGGACTAAAAATGTAATTCAATTACAATTACAAGAATTGTAATTCAATTACATGTATTTCAATTACTGAACAACACTGGGCTTTGTGAAAGTGCAGGAACGGGAAACCCTTGAGGGAATTATCTGGAAGCTGGTACACCAGGGGTACTTACCTCTATCTTCTCCTTCATTTGAGACTGTGCAGCAAAGCGAATACCAGACTCTTTGCCTGTATTCTGCACAATCCTTGCCATGTGTTGCATAAATGTTACTGCCGATCAAGCAATCTCGCTACTCGCTGCGGCCACGGTCCCATAACCGTCAGCTTCCAATGTTTGACAACCTGATTCAGAAATGCTTCCTTGCCCGGATGCAATACAAATAAACTGTTATCCCTAGATCAGTCTATTTAAGTTCTTAATTTTCCCTCTATGACTAGCCCTAACTCTTCCACTCCTAGGTTCCCCTGATATACAATAACTTCTCTCATTAAATTCTTTGCTTGTATATATATAAATTTTTGTTTTGTTTGTTTGAATGTATTAATCTTGCCAATGTACAGTGCTGCGTGTTTGCTAATGCTTCTCAATAAAGAATACACTTACTTACTTACTTACAAACAGCAGATAGAAATGATTCTAGACAGCTGGCCTGATAATAAAACCAACAGCAGTAAGTACACACTTGCATGGCACCATAGAGATACATGTAAATTGTTACCAGATCAGAACCGGGTTTTAACAGGAACTAGGATTGTCATCCAAAAGTGCAGCAAAGGCCAATTGCTGCAAAAATACATGAATCACATCTGAGAATAAAGAATGCATGATATGTGGTACGAGAGATCATCTACTGGTCTGGCACAAATGAAGACAATGATAATTATGTTACTCACATGAACATAGCTGTCACAAGTTAGTCCATTCTTATTAGTTTTCTAAATGCACAATTCTGGAAATTAATTTGCACACGACTTAGAAGAATTCACCGACATCTTAACTCTTATTGTCTTTATTCACTTGCAGTACAAAGTTTAATAATGATAGCAATATCTTGCATCAAGTTTGGCTTCTTGTAGATTTTTATGCCACAACCACTAAAGCAAAACTCTGTAATTCAAGAGAGCTTTTTCTCACATTCTAGTAACTATAAATGCTATATGCAGCCTGTTTAGGATTCTGACAGTGTTGGGTTGGGACACAGGTGCCTTACTTTCTCTCTGGGTGCATTCGCACTCAAGGCTCCCAGAGAGTAGGCGCCTATGGGCTGGGAGTGCTTCTTAGTAGTTATCTTGAAGGAGTTATATAAATATAAATCTCTTACATTAAATTAAATTACAATATTCGTTTACAAAAATACGTAGTAACGTAACACAAAGTCGATCATTAAAACAGTTTTGAAACACCTTCCACAATAAACAGTAGTCATATGCATAACATAAAGTACAACTGCAATTTATAGCATTTCTACAATATAATAAAGAAATAAGAAATCAAGAAAGCCAAATAAAAAATTGGACAGCATGGTGGCCCCTTAATGCTGTGAGAAACAGCTGTTGAATACATTGGCAAATTAAGTGTAGGTCCTCTAAGACGTAATGTACCTTAATAGTTACAATATGGAACCCACAGAATTGGTCAGTGTTTTCAGGTTCTATACTTTTACACTTTCTGGTATCTGGAATTAATAGTAAATTATCCAGTAGTTATCCAGACAATTAAAATATGCAGTGCCTATTGAGTGCCTTACTAAAGAACTTGCTATATGGCACTAATCAGGTCTTTCCAAACACTACAGTTTCACATTCTTTTAGAAATCTCGCTGAACTTTTAAGTAGTATATTTCCAAGAGCCTCAAACAGTGGCAAACACTGCTCTAAGTTTGCATTTTATAATTTCTAAGTGCATATTTACATAGCAACCTTGCTAAAAACTCGTAACACTCCTGGCCTGACAATACAGACCATATAAATCGAATAGAATGGCATTCAATCACTTTCAAAAAATGTTCCAGAACGACCGCAGCAAAGCTTCCATTTCCTTACTATATAATAGAATAGAATCTTCGTTTATTCATAACACATTGTCAGAACGCAATGCGATTACAAGAAAAACAAAAAATAAAAATGTGTAGGCGTTGGCTATTCCCTTTAAAGTTTGGTCCAGGATATTATTGGCTATTATTTTATGTTAAAGGTAGCATAGGATAATGGGATATCACCCTATGTTGCAGAGCAATGATATCTGTGGCCAGGTATGGATGACACTGAAATACATAGCTCTGGAAAGTCTGGTAAATGATCTCAGTGCCCAGTTAAAGGAGTGTCTGTACTAAAGTGACACACTGTAACATCAGTGCTGACTCCAAAACTATGTGGCTACAGATGTCAGGGTCAGGCTGCAAACACTTTTTCCTAAAGTATCAACAAATGTTTCAGTCTTTGCTTCCAATGTTTCCTCACTGCTGCCCAGGTATTCAGGTGCCCATAGATTTTATTCAAATAGCATGATAAAGGTTTTATTGAATGAACAGTCATCAAAGTTCAGAAAACAATCTGAAAGTTTAAGCAATGGCACATCTCTCCATCGTGTAGATCTAGGGTAACACCCTGCATGGTATGGGAGAGATCCGTTTCACCACAGATTTTGATGCATTTTACTAGCAAACAGAACACTTTCAGTAAGAGATCTGATTTAATTTTAGGATGAAAATTAGGAGAACAGCCAATAAATGTACAGAAGTGTTTCTAATCTAATTCACGAGCATCTAAAAGCAATGCGAAGTTAAAAAGCAAACGATTTTGATTCATATAAGAAAGAAATGTAAACAATTTTGTAAATGTAAAAAATTTCTCCCAGAAAGGTTTTGTTATTTAGGTCTGTGACAAATGCGCCCTGACAATAATGCCCCGACAAATGCGCCCACCCCTGCCTGTTGAATTAGACGAAAAATGAGACACAATGAAAGCGCCACAGAGCACGATATTTTAATACATCTAAATAATAAACTAGATAGTAATGTGCCGAACTATGGCACAGTTAGGCGCTTTTAGTTCTGCCTTGCTATTTCTGCTGCGTAGTAGTTTACCGCCTCTTAGTTCTGCAGTTTGGCGCTTTATTTACTGCTGTTGCCAGCACCGCATAAGGGCGGCAAATATTGATCGCTGCTGGTGATCCAGTTACGCGCCAGAAGCCGGCGACCGCATTGGTCTGTAAGCGCGGGTTCTTTAGGCGGGAGCCGCTGCCTATAAAAGCGAGCTGCATCGCTTGCATTGAGCTCAGTCGATTTCCAGCTGCTGTCGGACGCGTACCGCCTGCTGATAGACGTCGCTCGCTGGGGTGATTCCCGCCTTGGGTTTTTTTGGCGCGAAAGGTGATCTTGAGCGGAGCTTAGTGAGACGGAGTGTTTAGTGAGTGAGGCTGTACACTGCTTACGATCGGAGGGTTCGGGGTTCGACGCCTGCTCTGTTTTACGTGCTGATCGGACGATCGTTTCTTTCTTCGGAGTTGCCCACCAGCGGAACTGCGGTGCGGTTGAGGTTAGAAACCTGGTGCATAAGTTACGTAGTATAATCAATGTTTATTGTGCGCCATGTAAATAATCTTCTGTTGTGTTATTAATATCTGATTATCATTGAAGACTGATTGGAGGAGATTACCTCAAGGAACAAATCACTTTGTAATTTGTTTTAGTAATAAAGATCTAATTGATTAAATTCAGTAATGGAAGCTGACTTGTCTTTAGTCGAGGAAACTGATGATATAAGGAACATCTTACGAGAACAGGCCGCTATCTTGAACTCCTTAGTGAGTAAGATGCAAAGCATGGAAACCAGACCACGGTTTCTTGAAAGTGCAGTTGTGGGAAAGAAGGACCCAGATACCCTGCGAGGTATTGGTCTGCCCACAGCAGAAGCCGCGGATATAGCGCCTGGCCAAGGTACCCTGGTAGATAGTGACATTGAAAGTACAAATGCTTCTGTAGCGCCATCGCAACAGACGTTGCGTAGAAGCGCTAGACTCAGAGATAAAACCCCTAGAGTTTCGTTACCTCATACCGGTGAAACTGGCAGCATATTCATTGCTACGCCAGGGGTTCGAACCCGGGATCAGAAGTCTGTTGATAAAGAGATTTTCCCACAACTGCCCGACCCAAGCCTGGATAGGAAGGGGGTCGCCACACCTGGTACCACCAGTGGGGTAAAATTTGCTGAGACTTCTGATCTAAAATTTAGTAACACTTCTGAGGTAAAATTTGAAACTTCTTTGGTTAACTCTGATGATGAATCTGATGATGAATCTGAAATACAATTTAAAGAATTAATAAGAAGTAAACAAAATAAATTTTCTGAGATAGGTAAGAATAAATTTTCGGATGATGTTGTTTCTGAATGTGAAAGAGTGAATGAATCTCGACATATTCTGGATTTGGATGAAGATGAATATGAATATATGTTGCGTGATAGTAACTTGATGACTAGAAGGTCGATACATGAGGATGATGAAACAGATGATGAGACAAATAACGAAACAGATGATGAGTCAATGTCTGAAATATTTGTTCATGGTCCGGATGATGAATGGATGAATGATCAATTGTTTGGTCCTACAAATAGTCGGGTTGAAGACCAAATAAAGTTAAATGCACACACTAATACTGAGTCTCTAGTTTCAGATAAAATGTTGCATAAGCATCGAGGGAAAAGATACAGCCTGGTCGACGGTTTGTCTACGCATGAACCGTCTTCGCCTCGCTTAGCTCGATACGCTCGCCTGCCTCTCATTTCTTCGTCGCATCGCCAAACGACTGACTCTGCAACCCGGCCTCTTGTCGACACCAATCGCCGCCCCTCGACATTCCAGTCCATATCGACGAATTCAGCTCCGCTGTACACGATGTCAACCTGGCCTCTTTTCACGACGCATTCTAACGCCGTGAAGTCAAGCCAATCAACACGTCGTCCACTGCCAGTGTTCTTCACTGCAAGTTCCGGTCATGCTGATGTCGAATCGTTCCGGAAGAAGAGGGCTAAGGACATGATCAATCATCCGTCGAAACCTCTCGACCTGAATTGTCCACACTGTCGTCATGCTCCGCCGCCGCCATCTCCTAGAAATGCTCCAGAATCACGATCAACCAAGGCATTCAAGGGTGAACGACAAGAGCAACCGAAAGTTGCCAAGATGAAAGTGAGTAAGGCCACAGCTGATCCAACTGAAAGTGAACCGCTTGAACCGCAACCGAAACAAGTGACACTGAAGAAAGAAGAAACTTCTTCCGGTAAGTCTGCTTCCTTGCCAGTTGAAGATAAGACGCTCATTGAAGACAAGTCATGTCAAGTTGAAGGTAGGTCTACTTCAGCCGCAGATGAAGTGCAACCTAAGACGAACGCCTCTTCAACCGAGAGTGGCAATGTCAAACCATCCAGACAATGGATCAAGCTTGGGTCATACAATGGTCGAACCGAGGTCGAAGCTTTCATAAGAAAATTTGAGGTATGTGCCCAGAATAACGGCTGGACTGAAGAAGAAAAGACAAATCAGCTAACTTGTGCGCTCACTGAGCCTGCCAATCAGTTGCTATGGGAATTCAGCTCCGCTACCATGACAACCTGGTCTGACATTATCCAAAGACTTAGACAACGCTATGGCGGCGCAGATCAAATGTCGCTTTATCAAACGCAACTGAGTACACGACGTCAAAAGGAAGGAGAAGAACTTGGAACTTTGGTTCAAGACGTTCGTCGACTCATGATTCACGCTTATCCGGGTCCGACCACGTCCCACAGTGAAGCTGTCGCTGTTCGCTCATTCATCGACGCTATCCGAAATAAAGAAATTGCCATGAAGGTAAGAGAAAACGAACCTACGACTCTCGATAGAGCATACAATCTAGCAATGAGATATGAAGGGTATCTGAGAATTGAAAAATGTGAGGCCGACTCTGTTGAACGACGTCCAGCTCGAGTGAAAACAATTAAAGAACCAGAACTTACTATTGACTTGGTGCAGAAGATGATCAATGAAGCTTGGGCGAAACCGAATTTGCCTAACCAACCGAAAAGACAATGGGGTGAAGAAATTCCTTTTCAGCCTCCGAACTCTGTGGGTCAGCCATTTACACGACGAATGAATGATCGCTCTCGATTTGTCCGACGCAGATCTCGACCAAATGATTGGCAAGGTCCTAGGTCATGCTATGATTGTGGTCAACCAGGTCACATCGCTCGTCGCTGCCCGAACCGTGAAGATGCTCTACCGGTCAACAATCCTCCGGAAGAACCGCCTGTTGTAGCCAATCTACATCACGTGGTGGGAAGCAACAATGCATACCTGAAATTACGAATTCACGGAAAAACTGTTTGGGGTCTTTTGGACACTGGCTGTGAACTGTCTTTGGTGCCATCTTCGCTGGTCAAGCCTGACCAAGTGGTGAAATCCAAGCAACTATTGAGAGCAGCTAATGGTACTGAAATCCGCGTGACGGGCGAGACTTTGTTACGCTGTGAAGCCGAAGGACACTCCTTTGTGATTCATTGCTTAGTAACTGAACAAATCTCTGAAGTTATCCTTGGTCTCTCCTGGTTAGAAAAACAGAAAGCACAATGGCAATTTGGAGACTCAAAGATAACCATTGGAGGACATGTGCTGCCGATATGCAACCGACCAGAGACAATGAGCTGTCGAAAGATTGTTGCCGCCAGAGATGTCAAAGTGCCTGCTTTGTGCGAAATGAATGTGGAAGCATTTGCTGTCTTGCCACGTCTGACCATGCAATGCGGGTCATGGGCAACTAAGTCTCAAGTTCTAGACTCAGGTCTTCTTGTCGCAGGAACATTGCTTCAGGACCGCACTAACGAACTGACGGTGCGCGTGATGAATCCAACGCCACAAGACGTACGTCTGCGCCGAGGCTTACCTTTTCCGATCGATGAAGTAGAAATCCTTTCAACGATGCCTGCCAAACCAGAAACAGACGATCACTGCGCTGTGAATGAAGTAACGGAAGAACCGGTCTCAACCGACGCTGAAGAAATCCTTTCTCCACTCTGGAACAACGTCTCTGAAGAGGTGCCAAATGAAGTAAGAGAACAACTTCGTCAGCTGATCCTGCAGAACCATAAAGCTTTTTCACTTCACGAATGGGACTTGAGCTATACCAGCCTACTCCAGCATCGAATTGATACGGGTGAAGAAAAGCCAGTTAGACAGTCTCTACGCCGGCAGCCGATGTCACTGCTTCCGCTGATAGATGAACACATCGATCAAATGCTGCGCATGAAAGTCATTGATCCTTCTTTGTCGCCTTGGTCAAGTTTCGTGATCAAAGCAAAGAAGAAAGACTTGCATCGCTACCTCCCCTTCGTCCTCCCAGCGTATCGAGCTAGCGAGAGCGAAAGTACCGGCTTCACTCCCAACCGCCTTTTCCTCTCACGCGAGCTGTGCTTGCCGATCGACTTAGTGTTAGGCGATTGTAGGGTCCTGCCTGATTGTTTGTCTGTTGATGCTTTTGTTGTAGAACAATTGTCAAAGATTCAAACTGATTTTGCATATGCTCGAGAATTTATGCAGCGCCAAGCTACTGTCAGAGCTTGTAGGTATGATCTGAGGGTGAGAGAGAAAAGTTTCCGCCCCGGAGACTTTGTCTGGTATTTTTATCCACGCAGAAGGTCAGGGTTGAAGGACAAATGGTCGAAAACTTATATAGGGCCTTACCAAGTCTTAGATAAGCTCAGTCCCGTGCTGTACCGGATTCGCAAGACGCCGAAGTCTCAACCGCTTATTGTTTATGTGGATAAGCTGAAGAAAGTCGAAGGAGAGCTCCCTTCAGATAAGGACGCCTTGGATGCCACTCTGGATCCAGATCCGGAAGACATTCTGGAAGATGCCCAGTCTTCTGAGATGTTGCCAGAGCGACCCAAGAGAATGAGTAGAAAACCGGCTCGATTGTGTGATAATGATCAATAATGGACTTACCTTGCTCTTTGTTGGATTAATTGTGAAAATGTTTTATTGTAGTTTAAGGCATTGTATTGACGATACCCTATCAGGTTTATGATGTATATGTGTACTGTTTTATTGACTAGCGAGATCCTAGTATATTGAAAATGTTAATTGTCATAGAAACTGTATAGCAGCTAAGTTGCCTTGTATGTGCTGGCGAAATTTCCTGGATTTGGAAATTTTCCCTGGGGCCTGGAGAGTGTGCCGAACTATGGCACAGTTAGGCGCTTTTAGTTCTGCCTTGCTATTTCTGCTGCGTAGTAGTTTACCGCCTCTTAGTTCTGCAGTTTGGCGCTTTATTTACTGCTGTTGCCAGCACCGCATAAGGGCGGCAAATATTGATCGCTGCTGGTGATCCAGTTACGCGCCAGAAGCCGGCGACCGCATTGGTCTGTAAGCGCGGGTTCTTTAGGCGGGAGCCGCTGCCTATAAAAGCGAGCTGCATCGCTTGCATTGAGCTCAGTCGATTTCCAGCTGCTGTCGGACGCGTACCGCCCGCTGATAGACGTCGCTCGCTGGGGTGATTCCCGCCTTGGGTTTTTTTGGCGCGAAAGGTGATCTTGAGCGGAGCTTAGTGAGACGGAGTGTTTAGTGAGTGAGGCTGTACACTGCTTACGATCGGAGGGTTCGGGGTTCGACGCCTGCTCTGTTTTACGTGCTGATCGGACGATCGTTTCTTTCTTCGGAGTTGCCCACCAGCGGAACTGCGGTGCGGTTGAGGTTAGAAACCTGGTGCATAAGTTACGTAGTATAATCAATGTTTATTGTGCGCCATGTAAATAATCTTCTGTTGTGTTATTAATATCTGATTATCATTGAAGACTGATTGGAGGAGATTACCTCAAGGAACAAATCACTTTGTAATTTGTTTTAGTAATAAAGATCTAATTGATTAAATTCAGTAATGGAAGCTGACTTGTCTTTAGTCGAGGAAACTGATGATATAAGGAACATCTTACGAGAACAGGCCGCTATCTTGAACTCCTTAGTGAGTAAGATGCAAAGCATGGAAACCAGACCACGGTTTCTTGAAAGTGCAGTTGTGGGAAAGAAGGACCCAGATACCCTGCGAGGTATTGGTCTGCCCACAGCAGAAGCCGCGGATATAGCGCCTGGCCAAGGTACCCTGGTAGATAGTGACATTGAAAGTACAAATGCTTCTGTAGCGCCATCGCAACAGACGTTGCGTAGAAGCGCTAGACTCAGAGATAAAACCCCTAGAGTTTCGTTACCTCATACCGGTGAAACTGGCAGCATATTCATTGCTACGCCAGGGGTTCGAACCCGGGATCAGAAGTCTGTTGAGAAAGAGATTTTCCCACAACTGCCCGACCCAAGCCTGGATAGGAAGGGGGTCGCCACAGTAACTAATGAAACATTCTAAGAAGGAAAGTGTCTTGCCAGGTTGACAGTTACACAGTTATAGATTTTATCTTTTGAAAGGCGATTGTCATAAGTTCCTCTAACTTGTCAGACAGTTTAAATCGACTAAATGTCTAAATAATATTGTGCACAGTTCTCCGGAGGGAGTTGAAGATTGGAACAGTCTCATAACTGCTGGAAACTACCTGCAATTGACGAGTTAACTGAACGTATTTGTTCTTAGTGGAAGGCTGCCTTCGTTAGACCCTTCTCTTGCGCCAGGGCGCATTTGTCAGTTATCGTATGGCGCTACGGGGTTTTTATGTGGTTTTTTGACGCATTTGTCAGAGCGCATATGTCGGGGCGCTTTTGATGGGCGCATATATTTTGGCAGGTCACTGTTATTTAAGAACAAGAGCACCTGAGCATTTCATTGGTAGGTTTTCTGTACCATAAAGCAACACAGATTATTTTATTTACCACTTGTAAGGCTGTCCAGGGCATCCATTAAACCAATACTCAAACCCGACCAAAGAGGTATATTCTTTAAACATAATGCCAATTGATTAATTACGGTCCGACGACTTAATAACTGTTAATTGGCTAACGCTTGTGAAGCCAAGGCATATGTAGTGGGAGCAGTGGCTGCACCAAGATTGCTTGTGTGGTGCAACCGTATTTCAAGAAGAGTGCCAGTTATAGCAGCCCACCATGTACTTGGGTGGTCTGACGGAATCCATCATAAAGCCAACAAGGGCGCCGGGTAGGGGCGAGGAGCCCTTCAATGCCTCTAGCGAAATCTGTAATTTGTGTAGACCTATGACCAAATCCACGACAGTTGCGGATTTAGCCATATGCACGGAGAGGATTTGGCTGCCGCATCCCTCTTGGTTTTATTCCTGCGCCCTTCAGACCAGATCCGTACATGTTGGGGAGGGCTGCCCGAACGTCGCGCCCCCCTAGGAATGCGTTTCACACGGTAGCTATTGTACATTCGGCACTGGCCGGTGACAGTTATCAATCAGTGTAGCACTGAGATTACGAAATTTAACTAGTCGTAGGAATCAATACAAATTAGGCTGCTGTCTTATTTACCCAGTGACACAGACTGACGAGCTTTTGGGTGCCCGTTCAGATTGGGCTCGGGCGTCCGGGCTGCATTTACTTAAAATTTTGACAGCCCTAACCACTTGTCACTTTTTGTAAGTAAGTCCTGACTAATGATTTCATATTTGTGGCCCTTTGCACAGTTCAGTGACAAATATGCAACAAATAACAGCCCCTTTTTTTCTTGCATATAACCCACACAAAGACATAATCCACACAAGCACATAACCTGCGAAAATTACGAAATTATGTAAAAGGTTGGTACAGTGCACACACACACTTCACAGGCCTGCACACACCATAGAGGAGTAGTGTGCAAGTGCTAATCCACATCTTAGAACTTCTGAGCCAGAATGCATGACTTGTTTTAACAAAATTCTCATTCAATTGAATGGCAATATGGATTTTTCAAAAATGCTAAGGAAGTGTTGTCTTGTTTAAATCTATATTTGCTTTAGGCAACAAAAAGAATACATCAAAAATGAGATTGCAGTCAGAAGTCCCTATTTTAGTAGGACACATCCAATCATTCCTAATTTACTTTTCCTTACATTCTCTTTAAATTGAATGGATATGTGGATTTTTGTAACCTTTCTCATGGTAACAACCAATCATATGCGCTAACTCTCTGGAAGCTTTGGGTGCGAATGCACCCAGAGAGAAAGTTCAGTGGGTGCGACGCACCCAGAAGAATTTGCTAAGGTCCTATATAAGACAGGCTACATACACAAATTTCAGAACATGCAGCCTAAGCAGAAAGGTTGCACAACTATGTCAGTCACCGTCATGTGAGTTTCAAATACTTTTTCTAACCACGTAACCGTTGACAAGAAAATAATTTTCCTTCTCTGAAAATGCGCTAAAACTCACCTATGGCAATGCAGAATATATCAAATTTTCCAAGGGTAGAACCCATGCACCCAGAGACAAAAGGAAAAGTAGGTGCCTATGCAACCAATGTTTGATATTCTAGCACATAATCATTTATTGTCTGCAAAATCCATTAATAACGAAAGTTGCCCCTAATATAGCAAGCAGCATAATACAGTTCAAAATAATGTGAGCATTACATACAGCTGCTTTGTTAGACACAAAAATTTAAATTCCTGATTGTCCTGAACAGGGCACTTTCCGGCTGATCTAGTAAGTAGCAATTATTAGTCCTCTCCTCTACGGCCACATATGCTTAGAGCCTTAGACTAACAGTACACAAGTGTTTCCTATCTTTTTTTCCTACAATCAAGCATTATTCATATCCTTATTTTACCTAATAGTTCAAAAATGGATTCTAGTAGTGGATAGTAGCTTTGGTTGTTATATTTATATATATTCTTGGGTGGTTTGTTAGTGTAGCACCATGAAAGCACATCCAAATACCAATGCAACAAACAACAAAATTAACAAATAGTTAAAAATAATGCTGAAATCAGAAAATGTAAAAAGTGTCAAAACAAATTTGCATCTTAAACAGTCACTTTTATTTTTTCCAGCTGTCAAACTTCGTTCATCCATGTTCACTCAATCTAACAGTGCCATCATGTAACATACCCGGGTAAACAGGCCTACACACCAAGATAGCCCTCAGACGGGTTGCACAAAATCTTATACAGCCCACAGGATGTAATTATGTGTGAATATATCGTATGAGGACAAATCAAGATTTAAATGGCTTGAGAAAACAAGACCAAAGTCTGAAAATCAATATGACAGATATGCACTCAAACGGCAATAATGCACGAAATAGGTCCAAAATAGATCTGCACATAATTTTCTAAAAGACATATTCAAAGATCCTATGTTAAACTTCAGACTATATAACAAATTTTGCATGTAAAAAAATCTACTTAAACTACGTCACAGAAGCTGAATTATATTAACATTTAACTCACAATTTTAAAACAAATTCACACAGAGACATACACATAAAGTAGTTACAACTGTATTACATTCATGATAAAACATGTGAATCACCCTTCATCAAATTAGGCAGAACTTCATGCCAAATCCAATACAATGCTAAACAACTTTCAAATTTTTCTGCCTTCAACACATTGTTTTCTCATGCATACAGTCCAAATCACTAAAGACGAAAACAGATAGGATGAAAGATCACTTAGTACGAAATGAAAGCTTGGTTCGTTCCCACGTAATGCATTTTAACATTAAATTATTCTCTTATGACGAAACGGATAAGACGAAAATATTGGTTATTACGAAACTAAATTTCGGTCCTGTGAATAGAACTCAAATTGATGCAAAGTCCTAACAATAAGACAAAATGTTGACTAAGACACAAAGCCATACAGGTTACGGCAAGATTTCGTCTTCACACATATTCGCCTACTGTTTACTGGTAATTGACCATCTTGATAAATATCGTCACTCGATTAATGAGATAGCATATGGATGAAAAGGTTGAAAAACCTCAGCATCAAATTCATCATAGTCAAAAAGGCACTTTTCTAGGCCTATATAGCAAACTTTGCCAACGCAATTCGGAAAAGTCACAACAGTAGAGACATTCATATTTTTAGCCTACGTCACAGTGCGATGGTACACTCATTCATTCATTCATTTCAGAAATTTATATAGCGCCCCTTCAAGATTTCTACTCAGACGCGCTCCCGACTACAGCGCGGACGCTGAATCGGAGTTTCACGCCGAGCGCATGAGCAATTGCAGTGAAGGACTTGCCCAGGGTCCCTGGCGGCGGCTTGAGGTAGATTCGAACCCGCAACCCTCCGGCTGCAAGGCACCAAACATACCCCCTGGAGGTGGATTCGAACCCGCAACCCTCGGCTGCAAGGCACCGAACATACCCCTACACCACGACCCCAACACGAGACCATAGATACCACACATTACCACAATGATGCCTATGCATAAGAGGTAGACTTAGGCAGTCATTTATTTGATCAGCTAGTTTCTCCAATGGACCTGCCGCATCTGTAAGACTACTCTATGCCGGCAACAGCAACACTGTTCAGTTATCGGTTTCTTGTAAGTCTAAGCGATATTTTATTAAACTCAATGGTCATTTTTATAATCCGGCCTGTTATGACAAGTCAGTGTTATCCACCGTATCTTTTGTCCTAATGGACGTGTCATATTAACTCCAATCTGGCCCTCGCCTCCGCGGCCCACGCATAAATACACCAGTATCCTGATTTAAGAAACTGGTGTATCCATTCAGGATACACCAGTATCCTGATTTAAGAAATGTCTACATTGTTCCGAGTCTGTTGAAATCTAGTCATATAATTATCTCTACTCTATTCATATTTATTGTCTGCTAGTAGATGCTGGTTGATGTTGGAATTTTCCAGAATGCTCTAGGTGGTCTGTAGCAGCATTATGTGGTCTGCTTTTTGGATGCCTGACCCATTTGGATCTTGACCTGGAACCGATTTTACCCAACCCAACTACCCATTTTGTGTTGACTATCGTAATCGTAAGATTTCTCCAGCACCCAAAAAAGCAGTCGCGGGATCAGCTTAGCTTATTCACTTAAGCACCTGTGATATGCTGAATCCCACAACTTCTTTTTTTGCGCTGTAGCCTGTAGAACTCTCAAGATTATGATTAGGACCATCAGAACAAGGTTCAGCTTAAATTGTTCTGTCGTTTACGTCGAATACTAATTATACGGGAATCCTTTATGAAAATTTAAATTAAATGTAGGCTACAACAATAATTATAATAGACACAAATTTCGCAGAAATTCTTTAAGATTTAGCGAGACGGGAGCAGCTGTAGAGCTCCGTAAATGAAATGAAAAATGTAATCAAGCAGAAATTTTTTAGGATCAGTACAAAAAGCGAATAACACAAGAAGAATATGCTGTTAATTTGTAGCTCTGCTGTGTGTAACATTGCGATACTTGTACTTTTAGAAATTCAGTTCCGAATATGCGCTAAATAACCCAGAACTCGAACAAGCAGTCCTAGGACTACTTCTACAAAATGGCTACTTACTGTTTAAGTCCTGCATTTAAGCCTGTCACACGTAATACTGTAAAATTTTATTCTGTTTAAAGTTCTTGATGACTGTTTTTGAGTGAAATAAACTTAACAAATATTTATTCAAGTTAGCAGAATATCATAATTGTAATACATTCATACGTACGTGCGTATGTGTCATTTTCTGCTGAGAAGACAATGCAGCCATAATATAACGCGCTCCTTCTTTTTACTATTACTGAACGGTTACTAGGAAATTTGGTTAATACGAAATATTTACTCTGGTCCCCTGTCTTTTGTCTTATCCGTTTTGCACTGTAGTTAAATACAACTAAGAAACACAGTCTATGCAAGAGAATATTCAACAATTAAAATGTAGGCCGTTATGATGGAAAATTCATCAGGGTTCAATTCTGGTTGAAGTTATCTGTTTATAACAAGGCCAGTTTATGTATAATCTGAAAATGCTCTTAACAACTTGTAGTTTGTTTCTTGCAAATGTAGAAAATCACCAGATGAATCTCTAGGAAAACATCTGCACTTGTGACATTAGACTGAAAAACCATCAAGTGATTGACACTTTAACAATGAGGTGCATTGGTTTCCTAGTCGCTTTTAATACACTCTCCTATTAGGTGCTATACCTCGATATAGACCAGCAAAGCCTTCTTCCTTCTCTCTCTCTCTCTCTCTCTCTCTCTCTCTCTCTCTCTCTCTCTCTCTCTCTCTCTCTCTCTCTCTCTCTCTCTCAACAGTTAAAGTGCTAACTGTGATAACGCACTCGTTAGTCAGTTAGTTAATTCTAGACACTGAATATCACACCTTTTAGCTAGGGGCCATCCATTTAGTACCTATGCACAGAGGGGGTGGGGGGTAACCCAAATGCATCTACATGCGTATTGGTCTACTGGGGGGGGTAATATAATTTGTCTATATTGGCCTTCCTTCAAATGGGTCACAGTTCAGCTATTATGCAATTACTCTAGGAAGAAGGGTTGTGGGAGAGGCTTAGACTGCAGGCTGCCTTTGGCCCAAGCTTAACCCCGCTGCCTGGTAGATTGTTCCTGCTGTGGCTGTCTGTCTGTACGACCATGGAGCTCATATATTATATATATATATATATAGTATATATTATATATATATGTATATGGGAACTCCGCCACAGGCTACCTCCGTTGAGGAAGCCTGTGCCTGTCCCAAGTCAGGATAAAGGAGGAGGGTTCTGCGGTGGGCTTGCAACCCACCCAGGTAAAAAACAGCTAGTAACAGAAACAATGCAGAACTGTTCGAGAGGACCTGAGATGCTTGGAGATGACGGTGGAGGATGCTATCGAGGTGGCGAAGGACAGGGAAGAGTGGAAAAACTGCGTTGCCCGATGTGCAGTCCTGCATGGGAAGGACTAAGGTCTATATGGGGAGAGAGACAGTGAATAACTCTGAAGGAAATGCTTCCCTCAACAAGACCGGTTAGAGTGATAGACTGTTCTGTGGGGAGGGGGGTGTACGTACACAAGTGGAGGGGGGTTGCTAAAAGTACACCTGCGTACAGGGGAGGGGGTCAAAATTCTCCGGATTTCTGCGTACATACTAAATGGATGGCCCCTAAGTACATCACAAAAGTGTTGTCTGCTGAATGTGGTTTCAGAATAATAGTGTAAATTTCAAAGCTTTGTTCTATCAGAAACCCATAGCCATCACATTATATGTAAAAATTTCAAACAAGCCAAATTTAAAAAAACAATCAACAAAAATACACTAGTCATCTTGCTTGAAATGTTTATAAAAGACATACGGTAATTTAGGGCTAGCAACTGCTACTATTCAAGAACAATCTAACGGCCATGAAACAAAGAAATAATTTCTTAAGAATCAGAAAATGTTGACGTTCAGTGTTAATCCTTAAATTAAGTCTTTGCTGATGAGCCTCAATTAATATATGCCAACAGAATGAAATTTTCATTTCTTAACCTTGAGTGCTAACTTTGCACGCTCGTAGATGACATAGCTGATACTCACAGCAGGCAACACTTTGAGAAAATTAGGTGCTATACCTCGATATAGACCAGCAAAGCCTTCTTCCTTCACAATTTTCTTTGCAAGAGAAACAAATCCAAGTTTAGCATCTTCTGACACTGAAATGAAAACAACAGAACAGCAATCTGAATTAACAGCATTTGTCAGATGTGTTCAGCTTTCTCAAATTATTAATAATATAAATAGCAGAGAAATGTCTGTCTATCTGCCGTGAAGTCAACATTCCTGTTACGCAAGTCCGCAGCCATCGGACTGCACAGCAATAGATGCATGGTGTGCGGGGTAGAGCCGCACGACAACAGACGTGCTGGCCATGGGTTAGGGAAGAGACGTGAGTCTGCCATAGGCAGATGAGTACCAGCCACTTCGCTTACACATGCGACACAATGGCTGGGGCCAAGTGGAGTGTACCAGCAGACACTGACAGACAGATGATACGCTTACACAAAACTAGGACATCATGATCATCTAGGGGAGGGGAGGGGGAGATGAAGGGGATAGGAAGAGGCGGGGAAGAGAGGACGGTGGAGGTACGTTATGAAGGTCACTTCAACTATCTTAAGATGGGCAAATGTCTAGTTTCTTATTAATAATACATGCTGCTACTTCATCATAAATTCAGCTTGTCCATTCAATTCCACATAACCTTCTGAACATCCACTTCTGCCTGTGTCACTTTCTCAGTGGCTTCTGTTTCTTGCCTTTAAATTTCCAATATAGGCTATCTTCCTCTGCAGCCTAAACTTGTTGTATCTGAGCTTCAACTGTTGCTCCTATAACTGTAATTCAGGTTGCCTTTTTCTGTCTATATCACTTGTTCTTGCGTCCTTTGTACGATCTTGGTGTCTATTCATTTCATCTGTTGTCTCAAGAACTTTTCCACAACATACAGCACTGGTCTCAAACTTAAAACACTGACCAGTTGCCTTCTCTTCACATCTGGTTCCACTTTACAGATTTTCTATGAAACCAGATAAATCAGAAGCAAATCCTTTTACAACTCGCCATCGTCTGCAGTCTTTCTCATCACATTCCTCCACTGACCTTGCAGTTACCAATATCCCATTATCAGGTCAAATTAAAACTCTTCTGTTGCCATTGATCTTTTAAGTAAGTAAGTATATTCTTTATTATACCAGTTGCATACCCGCACTCTGGTGTACATCTTAACTGATCTGTCAATGAGAGTACAACATTCTACTTATAAACTTTTTTGTCAAGTGGTATATGTATATGTGGGGCTTTTTGGGTGGTAGTAACCTAAAGAGTACAAGGCCTGGGTTCAAACATGAAAACAAACGAATTGAAACGTGAAAGTGTAAGTTCTAGCAGTCCACTACAACTGCGTCCATCTCCCTCTTCCTGCTTATTATGATTTCACATCTGACTTTTATTTACAGGTATCTTCAATCACATTACGCTATTCTATCAAAGCAAGAATTCTCCAATTAATGACATCACTAAACCAATGAATTGTCCACTTCCTGGTTCTTAACTAGACTGCAAATATGGGGCTGTAGGATATACCCATAACGTAATAGCTAAGAGTCGGTCTGCGGATTTCCCTATCTCAGCTCTCACATTGGGGCTTATGGTGGCAGTGGAAGTTAGATGGCACCTAGCCATCGCAAAGGACTGTACGAGCAGTCTATAACGAGGAATATAGAATACCAACATCCAGCTCGACATAAAACTCCCAACTATTTAAGACATATATACTGCCCATCCTCCTGTATGGAGCAGAAACCAGGATGCTTACCAAAGACCTGAAGACAAAGCTCGAGGCCTTCCACCAGTGGTGACTGAGGAAGATAATGCGCATTCTCTATAGAGGGTATGAAACCAATGCGAAAAATTACCACTGCATGATGCACATTCCAGTGTTGGACATGATCCAGACTAGGAGACTCAGGCTGTTTGGACACATCAAGAATTGTGAAGGTGACCAAGACCATGATGCCAGCAATGATTACAATACCCACTCTCTGAGTGAATGAAAGAGGCATGTAGGACACCCTTGCATGACAAGAACAAGAATGGTGGAAGTGAACCTGCACCCACTCAACCTTGGACTGTAGCTGGCTTGGATACAGGTCCATAATAGAGATGGTTGGCTGCAAGTCATGAAAATAGTAACGCTTTAGAGAAGAGCATGCAATAGATTATTATGGAAGTGGTTGGAAATCTATTTCCATATGCCTCTTTCCACTTACATGTTCTTCATCATCACATGCTTTGTAAGTGTCACTGGCTTTCGGTCAAACGGTGCATGCTTGACCTTTAAAGCCAAGCCCTCCATCATATCGTTATATAAGGATATCTCCATCGTCCTCCTAGACTATTGTCTTCTTTAAATACTAGAACTAATGTCCAGGATAACTGTAGGATACCACACTTTAGCTGATGTGTTCCTTCTATTTGGATTCGTCACTGCCTTGCTGCCACGCCTAAATTGCCAACTCGCTATCACTATTTACTGGGGTATATCACACATCAATACCCACTAATTTACTCTGGCATTGCAAGTCTTGGCCAACAGCAAACTACGTATTTTTCTTCTATGCGATTGCAGATTTAGCAATCATTCAGTAAACAATTCTGAAAACAGTCACACTGAATTTACTATTCCATCTCAAAGTGGATAAGAGAAAATGCCAACCCAGCCATCAAAGTAAGTAAATGGCATAGCTTTACGAACAGAAAAGGCAATGGAAAGGTAAGGAAAAATTTAAAGCAGCATGATACGAATGAATGAGAACATAGTAAGTACGGATGGAAGTAAAACAAGAATCATTTCACAAGGTGTAAGTAAAGTGGTATTAAAAGTTTGGATCAAGCACTCACTAGTGTAAAATATCAGACTAAATAAGATTTAGTGCCACAAGTTTATGAGGTCACATGCTGTTGCTCTCGAAGCCATATAAAACTTCTGAAGGAGAAACTAAATGAATGATTGCTTGTCGTTTCATCAGCATTCAGTTACATACTTAGGTCATGTGTGAACTGTGGAAGTGGAGTTTAAAGTCACATTAAGAACATCATCATGGTAAATTGAGTATTCAAATTCATGCTACACACCTACCTTTAATAATTCTGATTTTAACACAAAACTTCATTTTCAAGATCATCAGTAATATGAAGAACTGAAACAAACTGCCCGATGAAACTAACCTGCAGCTTGTAATTTAGTGCGCACTAGAGCTAGTGGATAACTAGCCAATTGACCACAAGTACTGCTAACTGTTCCACAGCCTAAGAGGACAAGTACACCTGGATCAGGATTATCAGGATTCCGCTTTATGTAGGATATCTTCAATGTCTGCAAAACACAAATAAATAAATTAACATCTCTTGCAGCATACCAGGGCACATACTCAGAGAGAGAGAGAGAGAGAGAGAGAGAGAGAGAGAGAGAGAGAGAGAGAGAGAGAGAGAGAGAGAGAGAGAGAGAGAGAGAGAGAGAGAGAGAGAGAGGAGAGAGAGGAGAGGAGGGAGGGAGGAGAGGGAGGAGGAGGGACAGACAGACAGACAGACAGACAGACAGACAGACATAGAGAGACAGACAGACATACATAGAGAGACAGACAGAGAAATACAGAGAGACAGACAGAGACAAAAAGGGGAAAATTAACATATAGGTAACTTGAGGACACGAGATAATAGGCTTACAGCGCTTTTACAGTGCTTTGCAAGTTTCATTATGTACTCGCTTGGTCACCTTGTACTTCTCTGAGGCTGCACTTCTGGATTCTATGGTAAATCTGCTGGGAAATTGGGTTCATTCCATTATGGCATTATAAACAATGATACAGTGCCAGTCCCAAGCCTGGATAAAGGAGGAGGGCGACGCTAATGGTCTCTGTTATCAACAGACTGAGATGATAGTCTGTTGTCATTCATTGGCAGCATAGATGCGTGGGACAAGGAATAGAATGCAGCGCATGTTGACCAGGTTGTCCTCAGACTGAAACAAAGAGCCACTTGATGCAATACTCAGTGTAAAGATTCTCCACAGAATTTTGCCTAATTTAAAATAGTTGTTTGATCCATACGTAGTGTAGATAAGGTTTAACTAATCAGTATCGAGAAACCATTGTCATGGAGTTTAATTATAATGTCAAATTAGGCATGGAGAGTCTTACTGTTAACTCATTTCGTCCCCAGTTTACCTTGTAACTATGCTCTGAGCATGAGCAGCCTTAGGTCTAAATTTAAAAAATGCTACACTAAACAGAAAAATGTACAACACATTATTCTAGATTAAAAAAGACATATACCTCATACACAGTCATATCTATGCCTGCATACGGTATAATCCCAAGAAGGTTAGGCACATAACCACGAAACAGAGCTTTGACTCCTTCACGTTTGTAGATCTTTAACCCACAGTCAAGAATACCTTTGTACTGACCAGATTTCATAACAGCCAGACGAGTTTTTATGACCTAAAATGGAAATAATACAAATAAGTCAAATACTACAAAGTTTGCCTCTAGTGAGTCCTTTCTGCACAGTACAAATGCAGCTGTTTGACCATAAAGACCCAATTATGCTAATAATTCCAAGTTGCATAATATTACACTGAAAGTAAAACTACTCATAGTACCTCTGAGTAGTTTAACTAAACCAGGGCATGAATAAACTCACAAATACAATATAACAGTCACGATGAAACCAACAGTTTCCAAGTTTTTTGCTTAAAACAAAATGTTAAAGCCCTAACATCTTGCTATCATACCAATAAGTAATAAACCAGCCAATGCCAAACTAAAATGGCCAAAACAGAACAAGCAAAATTAAGTTTGTTACCCCATCAACTTTCAAATGTAACAGTAAAAGAGATAATGAACATAACAAATCACCTCCATTGGGTAAATACAAGTCTGTGCTGAAGCTCCAGCTAATGACCCAGCAGCAAATCTTTCCATGACATTGACATCTCTTGCTGCATCTCCTTTGATCAATTTTTTTATCTGCAAAAATACCAATTCTGCGTTACACATCTATTATCATTGCTAAGAAATTCTTGTTAACACTACTACTACTACTACTACTACCACCACCACCACCACCACCACCACCACCACCACCACCACCACCACCACCACCACCACTACTACTATGTGTGATGTTCTCCTAATAACTGCAGCCATAAATGATTTGGAACCCAGGAGGCAGTATGAGGCTAATGCTTGAAAATTATAACACAATAGGAGAGAAATTAATAATTCTGACTTGCAGGTTATATCTGTATCTTGCAGTCTGACTGACTGCATCAGAGGTATGCAACTTTTTGCTAATGTCAGCCGCATTAAAGGCTTATAATTATTCTCGTCACGGCCGCCAACGTATCTGCTAAATAGGTTATTTAAAAAATACATGTACACTGTGATGAGAAATAAAATTTATGAATAAACAGTGGCAACATACAGAAATAAGCATATTTACTGTAACAAATACGTTTACTGACGTCTATTCCTTCTCCACAAACTTTAGCAGGATTACCATATCTTTTCCATCACAAAATTAATAAAAGAATAGTAAAAAGCATGATCAATATTTGCCTACATCTACAATCCTACTCAAATGTGTTGCTAATGTAATGTAGGACCACGACAATATTCAAAATTAATGGTTGCCTTGGTCTTGGTTATTGGCCGAGAGGCGTGAGAAGTCTGGAAACTCGCTGGACTTTTATGTATTCCAGACTCAAGTTGATGTCCATTAATTGAGTTCTTGTTTTTAAAATACTTTGTCTGAGATAAGGTTGCCTAACACAAATAGGTGCTTCCAAAGAGGACCAGGATATTTTTTTCCAGTTGTCGGAGTTTAGGGTATTCCATCGCCAACTTCCACACATCTAGTAATTCTATTTTATTCTCGATCTTCTTTATGAGTTGTTCATAGATCTTCAACTGCACCAATTCCATTTGGATGTCCAGAGGTGCATTCTCTGTCTTCACTAGTTGAGGAAGAGCAACAAGTTGCAGTGCTGACAAAAATCTTATTAGTTATTCAATCGTTCATTGAACTCTTGCAGTGGGGCATCAAGGATGGTGGCAAAGGACACAGTATGAATGTCATCCCGTTGTATTTCATCACTTTCCATCAGAGACATCAGTTCTGGGAAGTGGAAATAGCTGCACTGCAGAAAACGATTTTATAGGAGACGGCATTTGTGGCAGAACTCTTGCACCTTTTGATGCATGAAGCAAACAGTTGTAGTTTTGTCTTGCCAGAGTATTCATATGAGTAAGTAAATCCACACCAATGACGAAAGGACTGCGATCTACATGTAGTCTTTCCACTCTGCGTGAGGACGAACACCAGATGAATTCTGACTTGGATGAATTCCAAGGAATGCCAGAGAGGTGAGAATTTGCTGTCGCTTAAGGGACCATTTTTATTATTCGTGGAATAAAATTCCACAATTTCCCTTCATAGCAGCCGTACACAATGAGAAGTTTCTCTTTGAGACAACCACTGAACACCCGTGTGGGTACAGTACGTCTCGTATGTCTTCAGCAAACACATCGTTTGTCTGCAGAATTTCCTGGAACTGGCTGGCGATGATGGAGAGCTTTTGAGCGAATAAAAAGGATAACTCGGTTCACGTCCTGGAGAATAGTTTCCAAAACAGCCGCTTTAGAGCACAACACTTCCTGATGGATAATGCAGGTGCAGATTGATGAACTCCTGGTTGTCATGCTCCTGTGAAATGTAATAAGTAAATCTGGAGACAAACCTTGTTTTTTCTGACCATGCCTGGCGCGCCGTCAGTGTATATGCATCATAGTATTTTAAATTAATACCTGATCGGATGTGGTAAATAAATAAAGAAAACTTTACTACAAGAAACATGTCTTCAAAAAAGTATGAGGAGAAAGCGTCTACACGGAGAGAAGATCTTCGCATAATTTGAACCTTAGTGACAGCCAGCAAATGAAAATGAGCAGCTGGGCCGTGTCAGTAAGAGCCGTGGATTCATCGACTGCTAATGCAAATAAATTTTCTTCACGGTTGATCTTCGTCTGCATGGGAAGTTTCAACTGCTCAGCGATATCAATTTGACGGCATTGTACAGTGCTGCATGAGTGATGGATTGCTGAATAATAATCAGTCACTTTTCCAGGGTGAATACACTTAACTGCATAGATTTAAGATGTGGGCTTTCACGAGTTCGCCATCTGAATATGGGTTTTCACAACTTCACCGCAGATGAAGCATTTCACTGAATGAATTGCTGTCTCCATGATGCAAAAATCTGTTTCCCATTACACAATGAAGGTCCTCTTCTCCTCTTCACTTTTCTTTTATAGAAAAGTGAACAAATTTTTATTAACCCTTTTCCCGTTTATCAAAAAAATTAAAGTTGCACCTGCACCGTTCAATTATTTTTGCGTATTGCAGCCTGTGCATTAGTTTCCCTGACACTAGTTGAACCCAACTCTTCCATAAAAACAGCTCAAACTACTGAAGGGGATTACTTGTGTCAGTAACAATAACTTTTCTACCAGAACTGCCCGTAAAGGTATCCCACTAACATGGAATTTTTAGACCATTGGACCACCTGAAAGTGAGGGGCCAAATTTTGACCATCAGGTTCCGAGTCTGACTTGAGCGTCGTCTTGCGTATATTGATTTTGGGTCTAAAATGTTGTCCGATAAGTCGTCCGAATCATCTAGTTCTCGTAAATCTGATTCATCAAATGAAACTTCAGCTAAAACTATTTCAGAAACTGTTTTTATAACGACGCTGACATAGCGCATACAGAAGTTTCGTTTCTTAGAAGATTGCAACATTTTCACGGTTTTCAACGATTGCAAAAGTCCGCAAACATATTATTTTGCGACTATTCAAATCAAATCTAAATATAGAATGATAAATTTAGAACACCATAGACGATCTAAATAATAGAGCAATAGCATAGAGTAATAAAAAGCGAGTTCAATCGGGCTAAACTGTAGGGATAAAGTTGGACTATGTTTGGCGAGTTATCTCGGGGCAAACGCTGCAGGCTAGTTAGCGATCGGCGAGTATATTCGGGGCAAACGCGTAAGAGGTTAATTGTGCTTTACACAAAGTTTAGAGAAAGAATATAGAAAAAGCTCTGTATTGTTTTTCTCCCCTATTCGCAATGGTGAGTCATGAGGGGGTGACCTACTCACAACAGTGAGTAGGTCACCTGATGTCACATAGGCTACACAGAAAAGTTATCACCATGATAATAAGCATGTCAACAACCAAATTAATTTCAAATTTTCAGTTTACCAACAGGATCTTTGGTAAGCTTTGCAATCTGAAATCAGATTGCAACTGATACTTTCAAATTCAAGCTTAGGAGTTTTATAACACCTTGAATGGGTGCTATAAAAATTCTTGTTATGAATGAATGAATAAAGAATCTTTGGGAAAAAAATTAAAAACTAAAGGTTATTTAAGAATCTTAAATCTTGCCTGTTCATAAGCACCAAACTTGATAGCAGACTCCGGTGCAATCTTTAAGCAATTCGTTCCATTACCTCTCCATAAAGACTTAACTCCTCCTTCTTTGACCATGTTTTTCAGGCCACTGATTATGCCGACATTCATTTTTTCACCATGGACCTAATTTTATGAAAAAGTCATGCATGTATAAAGTCAGTAAAACAGCACAGTAAAAAATCACTAACAGTCACTGTATAATACCAAAATTTATTATATAAAATACTACCAGTCACCAGTAATGTTGAGACAATTCCCAAGGTCCATACAAATTTTAGGCCAATGCTGCTGATTGGGCCAAGCATTTCAAAGGCCAGTGAAACGAAATGAGATGCATGCAAAAGCAAGTTTTAACTTGCATGCCTTCTAAGGTATCACTGTCAAAGTTTCATAAATTGTGTCATCTAGTACACTGTTCACAGGATAAGTGATGTCACCATTTAGAAACGACCCCTGAACCAGTCCTCACAAAATTTAATGAAATCCGACCGAAATGCAAAAACATGTCCCCACTGGGAATTGATTTGGACAATCTGTTCTAAAGATATAGCTACTAGGCAAAGTGTTATTTATTTATAATGACCCTTCTGGAGTTGTCCATCCCTTAGCACAATTTTGCAATGGAAGACAGTTTTAATATATCATCTGAATGACAGCAAAATATGCCAGTTGTTTTTTATGAGTGTGTGAAATTCATTGTCTTAGTATTAAGAGCCCACTTCTCATCGAATTACAAAGCACCTTTCTGTATGTTGCTAACCACAAAACGAATATAAAAAACCTTAACTTATATGTCTGGAAAATATGATAAATCAGTGTCTCAGTCCAGGGTCAACATTAACCATATAAGAAAATTATAACTTTTCTAACCTGAAACAGGACTTTCAATCGATCAAGAGGAGCTGTAGCCGTCCGTGAAACTACTCCAGCTAATCCACCAGCAACAAGATGGCGCCACCACATTCCAGTTTTACGCTCCTTCTTAGTGAATTCTGGTGGACAAGTCAAATTATCACCGATATCTATCATCTAAATTCAACATCAGCATTCATTCAACCACAAGTTAAACAGCTGCAAATCTGAAAAACGCAAATTTTATTTACAGTTGTACAATGGAATTTGGTGGCCTAGTAATGTTTGCAAGAGAAGACAAGAGTGAAAGCAGTCACCACACGTCATAGTCTGATGCATCCATACTGGAGTAGTACTTGGTGAGAAAATTCTACAATATGAAGAGGATGCTGTTTTGAAATTCTCTGGCATAAATTCTGTTGCTTTTTGTGCCATTTTACTCATCAAAAGTACTTCTTAACTGTTAAGGGCAAACTCGTTTTATGTCAAAAACTGAGAAAATCACTAATACAGTATGATGTAAAGTCAAAAAATAATGTGTTACTTTTTGTGTTTTAAGGCTAGAAATAATTGAAAAATTGAGCATTATCAGGTCAATTATTTAAAATTACAAAATAATCATTTATTTTCGGTGACAACAAAACTCAGCCTAAAATGACTTTCTAGAGCGGTAGTTTAGTCTCTACTTTATTGGTGTTCAAATTCTTATCAATCAAGCATTTGAAACATTAATTTATAAAAAATAAAAATTGACAAAAAGAGCAATCCCTATGCTCATTAACATTATTATGCCATCACTATAATGTTAATGAGTAGAGGGAATCTGCAATAGTGTTGCTATACAAAGTACACCATTATAAATACAACGAAGGACAGTGTTCAAGAAGTTTAGACACAGTTTGCTGTGTATTGCTGATTGTTTTAGTAACAAATGTCACTGATTATTACTAACAGTAGCAGTTAATAGATTTGTCCATGTAGAAGTCTTAATATTGATTACAGAAGTACGATTGTGACAGAAATGTTGATTTTAAATATTTACACAACAGAAAATGAAAAACAACCAGATAACTTACCTAAAGTTAACACTATCCTACAATCTGAACAAATGTATCAGGTTTGAAGTTCTGTAGATGCTCAACTTCAGAAGGTAGATGACATACAGCACATATGACCGGTCATGTCAGTCATTAATCGACTTCTGTCATTCTGATGGATTCTTTTGTCCAAAGAATGCAGAATCTGCTCAGTAATTTTGAACAAGCTGGAATTGATGGACACTAAGTTTTGTGTACTGGACTTATTCGTCATTTCTTCCATGGATTCTGTACATTTACTAAGTATTTTGTTCACAAGTTGCCTTGGCCCATGTGACTGCATCAGGCCCATCCCTTCTGATGTGCAAACAAGTCTGAAATATACCTAAGGACCATGTACACTGCCTGTAGCTGGGTGTTTTCGTCTTCGTGGAGGACGAACAATGTGGGTCATTGGAGTGACATCGACTGTGTCACAGGTGGTGTTTCAATCTACCAACCAACATGCGACATGCCTGTTCTACGTAAACATCGTGCCTCGATGAATTAGCCAAATGTGCACCATCTTTTAGCAATGAGAAGGACTGCCTGGTGGCAGCATCATCAAGTGCTGTGAGCATGGTCACCTGTTGTCGCTACACCATTTTAACGCAAAGTTCTTGGTCAGAGTCTGAACATCTACACCATCTGTCAACTGTCAATAAGAAACTGTTGGTTGGCTCCACATTTGTGCGTAGGCCCACCACTGGTGACTTTTCTAGTTTACTGTGCATTGTTTTGCAAACTGATATAATAGCATAGTTTTAATGACATTTAACAGGCTAGCACAGAAAGTGCCTCTGAGTGGAGTTGCTGTTTGAGCAGTGCTATATATTCTATATATATATATATATATATATACATATATTCTATACATATATTCTATATATATATATATATATATATATATATATATATATATATACCAGAACTACAGAATATTACGACACAGATAGACAAAACCAGCAGAAGATTCGGCCTAATGATCAACGCAGAGAAAACCAAAACAATGGTGATTGAAAAGACCAAAGAGACACCAATAAGGATCAACATCCAAGGAGACGCTATTGAACAAGTGGAACAATTCGTCTACCTAGGAGGGCTAATAAACGCAGATGGCATCAATGATAAAGATATACAAAGAAGAATTGGACGCGCTTCACAAGCATTTGGAATGATGAACAGGATATGGAGAAGCAGAGAATTGACACAGAAAACCAAGATTAAAATATACGAGACGATGATACAACTGATTTTCCTATACGGATCAGAATGCTGGACAATGCGAAAACAGGATGAGAAAAGAATTCTTACAGCAGAAATGAGTTGGCTACGGAAGATTGCAGGGATTTCAAGACTGCAGAAAATAAGGAACGATGACATTAGACAAGCATTAGGTATCAAAACAACCCTGCTAGACAAAGTCGTGCAACAAAGACTCCGATGGTTTGGACATGTAAAAAGAATGCCAGTTGACCGAATTCCACACAAAGCACTACACGCAAGATTTGAAGGAAAAAGACACACAGGCAGACCAAGACAACGCTGGATAGACAATATAAATGAAGACATAACATCACTTGGACTGACACTGAGGGGAGCAATGGACTTGACGAGAGACCGAGGAGATCATTTATGCGTACCCATAGCCGCCAAGTGGCTAGCGTCAGGAACTGATGATGATGATGATGATATATTCTATACTCCTTTGCCCATACTAATATTAGACTTGCATCAATAAAATGTGCTGGACCAAAGATCTGGAACAGTATTCCTCCTGGTATTCTTCGCTCATTGCCCTCTTTACAGCTATTTAAACGGAAGCTTTCAAGCCGGATTCAACTGAGTGTGCACTGGTTTGTTTTGGAAATGTAGTTGCTTTGGTTTTTACCTTTGTTCTTTTATTTCTATTTGCTCTATGGTAGTTAAGAATTTATTGCTTAGGTTTTTTTTACTTCACGTAGTTGGCCGTGATGCATCCTTCCAACTTAATTGTCTCAAGTGGCCCTGGTTAGCGGGACCTTTGGCCCCTTTTGGGTCTCCTGTGTAAACCAACAAAACTTGTAAAAACCTGATGTGATTACAACCTGTATTGAGTTGGTTACCAAATAAACATGTTATGTTATGTTACATAAATGTTCAACTACAATTTCAATTGTGTAAAAACCATAAACCTGCTGCTAATAACAGAAATGAACAGCTACAAAACATGTAAACATTTAAATTAACTTCACTTACCAGCGACTTTCTCCAGAATACGACAATATCTTCCAAATCACCACTAGGATAAAACTGGAAAAAATTTCGCCACTCATCCCAGTCTAAAGAAAGACTGCCATCTTTATCAATCCTAGAAATGGAAAACTATTCCAATTATAATCTTTAAACAGCAAACTATATACAGTGAAAGTCCATAAATACACCTAATAATAACCCGTGAGCCCGGTTAACACACGGTGCCACCATGCCTCCTAAGATTCCTGACGCCACGAGATTAACGCACAGGATTCGTCAGCAAGCAGTAGTTTAATGTTTTATTAAAATAAATTTAAAATAAATTAATTTACAGAATTGTGCCAAAATTAATATTTCAATCAGTTAACAATATTTTAAAAGAATAGAAGGCCCTTAGTATGTGGTT
This sequence comes from Aporrectodea caliginosa, assembly GCA_020284085.1. Lineage (NCBI taxonomy): Eukaryota > Metazoa > Annelida > Clitellata > Crassiclitellata > Lumbricidae > Aporrectodea > Aporrectodea caliginosa. The sequence continues at coordinate 642,161 of JACEVL010000506.1, forward strand.
TGAAAAATCATTCATGGCACCCTGCATGACCGTTTAACAGCGGTAGTGCGGTTGAACATTTGCCCTGTCCGATGAAGCATAACTTATGGCAGCGACTTATATTCGGGGCAATACATTTTCTCACTTTCCAAGCCAAAACTTTAGGAGGCAACTTGTACTTGAAGGCAACTTTATCATGAGTAAATCTGGTAAGTATCTGCATTTTAGAAATTCCAGATAGCAGCACTTTTGAGAAAATTCAAAAGGTGCTTATATGACTATGCACACATGCAATATCTTGGCACCCTGCGAATAAATACAATGCAAATACACAGCTCACCTTCTTGTAAGTTTTTCCGCTTCCGCAAAGTCAATTTCAACTCCAAGCTTCTTTAAAGCATCTTTCACTTCCAAAGGCTCAATTTTTCCTAATCAGAAAAGCATTTAGAGATTGTTAACAAGGCTACATTACTTAATGTTGGTAAGAGATTGCTGAATTAGACAATACATTGTAAACAAAACCTGCATAATAATTCTATGGGCCTCTGTGGTACAATAAAATGTACATAATAGCAGAGCTCTGTCAAACAACATTTGCATCCCAGAGATACTGAACTTACTTGCAGGTTTGCGGGAGCGGTGAACGCGTTCCGAACGCAGCGTTCCGTGACTTAATGACTGCTCGCTCCAATTTCATGCAACATGATTGGCCATAGCAATACAGCAGATGCCTCCCGCGTAACATCATTCATCAGTTTGTAAATTCACTAAATTTCGGAAATTATTGAAAACAATGGTGGTGAAGGTGCCTAACCCTACCCCTGATGGATCACATGCAGTGGCACTCTGCCTATAGTGCCTAGAGATCACACCACTTCATTTTTTAATAACTTAGAGTCTTATTTAGCCCTGATTGGACTGGGAGCGCTTCTGAGTAGATCACCTTGAAGGGCGCTATATGAAGACTTCTTAATAATATTAATAATAATAACAACAATATACAGAACTGAATTGAGATAGGCCGTTTAGTACTAGATAATATGCAGTTATACGAATATGACACACAAAACATGCTGTACACAAACATGCTCCCGAGGTCGACCATGCATTGATCGAGCATGCAGCATGGTTGATTTTCAAATGGCCTTCAATTTTCAAATGAGAAGCTCTGTTCACAACACCTTGTGGGTGTCAGGGCTGTTGACATTGACCATACCGTACCTTATTTTTAATTATGTGCCAGATGACCCGTTACATACAAATCAAAATGAGAATAAAACGGTGTCTTTCATATGAAACTTTAATTAATCTGCTATTGTCATTATTAATATAAAACTGCCAAATGAAATTAATGTTTAAACTTTATGTTGAAACTTTTAAAATGATATTCATGACAAAACCTCAAATACTTAATATCTCAACACATCATTCAAAATGTTTAATTCACATGCACATGGCCTTTCATTTTGTTCCCATATTATTTGGCATCTTGCACCACAGACAGATGGCATCCTGCTGTGGTAGGAATGGACTCCACCAATGTATAGCAGGCAATGGTTCAACTTGATTAGGGGGTAAATGTAAAGGTAACAGACTAACACAAAGAATATTTGATACACCCACTTATGACAAAGTATTTCGATGGCCAGTGTACATAAATTAGTGCTTTCAAAATACAAACTATAATTAATTATGAAAACAACAGTACAACAATAAAGTTAACAAGTAGCCTAATAAAAATTGTTCTATTTACCATCCTTGTTTCGATCCAGGTCAGAAAATGCCAGCTTCAGTTTTCGCTCATGTTCTTGCATGTACTCAAGAAATTCAGCAAAACTTATTTCAGCACTTGCGTCTCTGTCAGCTCGATTTAACATATCCTGAAAAAATTATAATAAAAAATTCCTTAATATAATTAAATTCACCTTGAAAGTTTTCTTTATTTTTGACTTTGTTAAAGTCTTTAGTTATTGCCATTTAAGAGAAATGTTAAACTAAAGCTTCTAAATATCTAAAGATGGTACCACCATCACAGTAATTCATAACTGTCTGAGACTTTTGCAATCATTAAATAGCTACATTCAAAACGACACATTTCAAACTTTACTAAACAGAAGGGGCCGTATTCATGGGAGGTGTGTAACTCCTATTCCAGGCTTAAATCTGGCCTACGCAGGAGTAGCGGGTTAACTCGGTATTCATGAGACAGGTGCAACGCTCTACGCTGCGAATAAGGCTACTCCGAGTCTCAGGTAGGAGTAAGTCCTCTTTTCCCAGCTTAAAGGGGATAAACAAAATGGCGGCCATCGTTATTCGTTGCATTCGACGACGTTTTAGACATCAATAAGTGTTTAAGAGAATCTGTAATTAACTCGTTTCGTTCGCCAACAGCGAACTTTAAATAGGCTTTCATTTCGCCATCACAAAATGTTAAAATTTGACTAGATGTCTGACGATGTTGCATTCGAAGTGCCGCGTCGTTGCGTTAGGCCTTGATCTGTCCCAACTTCACCATAAACTTCAAAATATCTTCACTCTTCCTTGTCATTTTCTTACTGTACCTTTGCTGCTAACGTTCACTCTCATATTTAGGCCTACTGTAACAAAAAACGCCTCTATTTTACATTTATATTAAATAAGATTTGTCTTGGTTTACCGCTGTCTTTCAATTTTTATTTGTTTACATTGTCCTCACAACCGTGAAATTCGATGTTCCGACCTCCTCACAATTATTACTATACATTATTTTTACGTCTATTTTATTTTACATTCTATTTCGATGCAAATGCTGCACGTTTGGTAGTGGGATAATAAAGGCTAGACTTACTTGCATACTTACTTTACTTTTCGTCGGCAACGATTGCAGATGTGCGCATGCGCGATCAACGATAACCACTCAAATATTGGGAAAACCCTGCGTCAGCGTAGTTTACACTCAGAGTAACTAATACGCCGTCTACACCTGTTTTATGATTACCGAATACGATTAAGTTTTATTCAGGGAATAGTTATTCATGGCGTAGGCGCTACTCCCGGAGTAGCTTACTCCTATCTAATGAATTCGGCTCCAGCAGATTGGTTATGGCTTTCAGGTCCTGCTGTCAACAGCCTCTAGTATACACAATCTCAGTCTGCAATTGTAATTGTAATCGAACATTTATATAGCGCCGCTCAAAAATCAGCAGCACTCTCGACCTGTGTCAGTGCCTGCATCAGGAAACAAGAAAGTCTTAAGACGTCTACGGAACTGGAAAGGAGAGAGGACTCAAGGCGAAGAGACTGGAGAAGAGAGTTCCAAGCTGATGGACTAACACGGACAAAGCACCTAGAGTGGGCCGTAGCAGAGCGCATGCGATGGACAACCATAAGGCCACGGGTTGAAGATTGCAAAGAGGCCCTCGCAGGTAAGGAGGAGACAAAGGTGCAAAAAGACCTCAGGTAGGATGGGGATCCCCCAACAATGCAATTGGTGCTATTGTGCAAATGCTTGAAAAGTGGGCCCAGTTGTTTTTTCATTATAATTATTATTATTAATTACTATTATTAACTACTATTATTAATCACTATTATTATAGCAATATTTATTATCTGCATCAATCAACATTCGTACTAAAAGCTACAATTAACAAGTAAGCAGTAGCTGTTGTCTAATGAACATCAAAGTACCGTTAGAGTTACATCTCCCCTAGGTCTGGTTCCGCTAAGTGCCACGGAGAGCCACTGACATTGAACCGTAAGATAGTAAAATCAGAGTAGAAAAGGGCACTATAGAAACTGAAGCAACAGAGAAACAGGAGACATTATGAAATCAGTGCTAGAAGACAGACTTGAGTGGATACTGGCGCCGTATGTGGCAGCAGTCAGTCGCATTTGTAGAGCTCGCGTGTATTCTCCAATTACTTACTTCGTCTATATTTTTAATTGTACTTTGTAAAGTAGTTTTGTATTTTGACGTTAATCTTTTGGGATTATATTTTTGTTCAATTTTGTATGACATTTTCATGTGCTTAAATTAATTTATTATGTATATAAGAGTGGAGTCGAGATGTACAACGTACTCACGTGACCAGCTGCTGAGTCTGCATTGGGCAGGGCCGCCCTGACTCCTTCTATCTGCGTACGCGTAAACTCATTAATAACCAGTTTTAACCACCAGAGTACGTGCATGTGGGTGCAGAGGTGGCAGGTGGCACCGCCCGGCTTCGACGTACACTGAGATCGAGGGAACTGGCATTGCCGTTATCTCTGGCAATCGCCCAGTACACCCATAGATCTGCATCCCGTCCATCTGAGTGCCTACTGCAGATGCCGAACATCTCCTCATCTGTCAGAGTACTGAGCCACGTACGACCACAGCGGCAAGTCCATCAGCCGGCTAAACAAACTTAGCTGTGCCACCTTCAACGTACGTTCCTTGCCAAAGAAGCTAGAGGCGCTAAAACAGCTGGCTTCAGACCTGGATATTCCTGTTCTGTGCTTGACTGAGACCTGGCTAGACGATGACTCTGTCGATCTCAGACGACTATGGACACAGGGCTACCAGGTGCTGGAGCGTGCTCGGCCTAGACAGCCTCAGAACAACACACAAATGGCAAGGAACACAAACCATGGCGGGGTTGCCATCATTGCACCAAATGAAATCCGCTTAACCAAACTAAGCGTCGGCAGCCCAAGTCCTTCAAACATCGCCCTGGGTCTAGTGCTGCCACCCAGGACTTCTTCAACGAACTTTCCTCCATGCTGGAAAGTCTGGCCGTATTGATGGACCCTGTTGTCGTGACGGGCGATATTAACATCCGCCTAGATCGCCCATCCGATCCACTGTGCACACAGTTTACCAACATCATAGAGTCGTTTGGCTTCACCAACCATGTCAGTCAACCAACGCATGACAAGGGAGGCGTTCTGGATGTGGTTATAACTAGGAGTGACCTCCCAGCTCCAACTATTGACGTGATTGACACCGGTCTGTCGGACCATCGACTCATCAAATGGTCCACTGACCTACGACGACCACCACCAATCTATGTCACTGAAACTCGGAGGTCTTGGAAGCATTTTCAGTCAATGAGTTCCGCTCGGCTATTCAGAAGTCGCCCCTATGCGACATGGCCTTCATAAAATCTCTGGATGCCGACCAACTGGCAAGTGCTTACGATAACGTCATCGCCAGCATTCTTGATAGGATGGTCCCCCTTCGTAAGGTGACCATCCGGAAAAGACCATCCGGAAAAGACCATCCGATCCATGGTTCGATGACGTCTGTCGTGACCAGAAGAAGCGAGCACGGCGCCTACAGCGCCGTGTCCGCAGTGCCAAGACTGATGTGGCCAGATCTTTGTGTCGTGAAGAATGGCTGGAGGGGCCTCGGCAGTATGGCCGCACTCTAAACACCAGACGCTCTGAATTCTGGCTACAGACAATGAAGACCCAGCGTTCTGCACCTCACAAACTGTGGCAAACTATCGACAAGGTGCTTGGTCGGGGACGCACGCCAGCGGACAATCTCATCTCAGCCGAAGAATTCCACCACTTCTTCGACAAGAAAGTGGCTGATGTGAGAGAGTCAACTGCCGACGCTGCAGACCCAACCAACTCAACTACTTCCCACTGTTTACCATCATTCTCGCCTGTTACAGTTGGTGACGTTCTGGGTCTCATCCAGTGCACTCCTAACAAGCAGTCAACGGCCGACCCACTACCTACGTGGCTGCTGAAGGAATGCGCTGCTACGATTGCTCCGTTCATAACTCAACTGATAAACTGTTTCATCTCAACTGGCAGAGTTCCAACAATCTTCAAAGTCGCAACCATTACTCCGCTACCAAAGAAACCTGGCCTAGACACTGCAGATGTGAAGAGCTATCGGCCAATCTCCAACCTGTCCGTTCTTTCTAAAATCCTGGAAAGGGTTGTATCTAAGCAACTTGTCAACTATCTCAACATCAACAAGTTGTTTCCAGAGAGACAGTCTGCCTACCGTGCTTTCCACTCTACTGAGACGGCCCTCGCAGATGTTCTGTCCGACATTCTTCTTGCGATCGACTCTGGCAACTTCTCTCTTCTTTCACTCCTGGATCTGTCTGCCGCATTCGACACGGTCGACCATGACATTCTGCTCCAGCGACTGCATCTATCTTTTGGCGTGTCATCCACTGCGCTGGAGTGGATGACCTCCTACCTGACTGGCAGACAGCAATGCGTCCGCCATGCCGGCTTCTCTTCCACAGCGACTATCCTTACCTGTGGCGTTCCTCAAGGCTCAGTCCTGGGACCCATTCTTTTCCTCCTCTAAACTGCCGACATCCTATCCATAATATCCAAACATAGTCTCCATGGTCATCTCTATGCGGATGACTCAAAGGTTTATAAATGGCTTCTGCCGTCCTAATTCCACCGAAGTCCAGCATCTGCGGTCCGTCTCAGTGAGCTGCATCAGTGACATTGCTGACTGGATGAAATGCAATCGATTGCAGTTGAATTCATCCAAATCAGAATTCATCTGGTGTTCGTCCTCACACAGAGTGGAAAGACTACATGTAGATCGCAGTCCTTTCGTCATTGGTGCGGATGCTGTCGAGCCAAAGAACGAGGTCTGCGATCTCGGTCTTATCCTCGACAGCGACCTATCAATGACCACACATATTACGGGACTTGTGAGGACCAGTTTCGGCATCCTAAGACAGCCTGAGGTCTGTTTCTCTGTCCCTCACACAGGATGCGACTCGCCACCTCGTGCAAAGTTTAATCCTGAGCCGAATCGAATACTGCAATGTTGCCTTTGCCGGCTTGCAACAGCGCAGTATCATTCGGCTTTAGGCGGTCATCAACGCTGCTGCTCGTCTGGTATTGCGACTTAAAAAGTTCGACCACATTTCAACCGCAATACAAGACAAGCTTCAGTGGCTGAGCGTAGGCGAGTGCATCAAGTTCAAACTCTGCATCCTGGTTCATAAATGTATGAACAACTGCACACCAGGCTACCTGGCAGACAAGATCAGACCCCTTTCGGACGAAGTCAATAGGTCGCGGCTGCGATCATCAAAGTCCGCTGATGTTTTTGTGCCAGCCACTCAAACCAAAGCGGGTGATCGAGCCTTTCGAGTCGCTGATCCACGTGCTTTGACCAGTCTTCCTGCACCCATTCAGGAAACCAAAAGTTTATAGATTTTCAAAAAACAGTTAAAAATGCACTTATTACGTAATAACAGTGACAATTTATATGGCGCCGTAACACAGCCATGCCGTTACAAGGGCTCGAGCCTCACAGTCAACTAACAGTGCTCAGGGTAGGCCTTACAGAACAAATAATTCTTGAGTCCAGATTTGAAGGAGTCAATTGTGTTAGCCGCTCGCAGGGCAGGAGGAAGACCGTTCCAGCATCTGGGTCCGGCCGCCGAGAAAGCGCGATCGCCAAAACGGGTTTTCATCCGTTTTACGCGAAGATCGCTTTTCTCGAGCGATTGGAGTCGCTCAGTTCATTACGTAACCACGAGCATTAACATTTGCGCTGACAGTAGACAGTTTTGTGAAGCGTCCTAGAAGTAGCTTGCTACCAACTATGCTATATAAACCAGAGAAGACTACTCATATACAGGGTGCTGGTTGATCGGGAGTGCATACTACTGTCATGTGGACTCTTGCACCAGCTATATGCTGATGACATACAAGCATACATCCACTGCCGTGCAGTTGATGCAGTGGCCTCTGTTGGGCTGATGTGCCGTGCCATTATGTCCTTTCTGCTTGGATGGCCTCAAGGCGCTTGCTTTTGAATCCATCCAAAACCCAGTTCATTTGGCTTGGTGGTCGCAGACAGTTGGCTGGTGTTGACCTACACCTGTTGGCCGAGGCCTTCCCCATATTGATTTTTCGCTTACTGTTCGTGACCTTGGGGTGACACTTGATCGAGAACTTAGTCTTTCGCAGCACGTCAACCTGATCACACGCAGCCGTTACTACCAGCTCTGTCAGTTGCGTGTTGTCCTGAGGTCCCTCTCCCATGATGCTGCTGTGGTACTTGTCCACGCCTTCGTCACCAGCAGAAATTGATCATTGTTGCTCGGTTCTTGCTGGTCACCCATCTGGCTTAATAGGGCGTCTTGACCGGGTCCTTCGTTCTGCTGCTCGGCTTATTGGTCATATTCCCAAATATGCCCCAGTTTCTGCCTACATGTGTGATGTATTGCACTGGCTTCCTGCCTCACAACGCATATCCTATAGGATAGCAGCACTTGTCTGGCGGTGTCTCACTGGTATTGCTCCGTCCTACTTATCTGATCTCTGTCGCCCGGTTTCCGACTTAGCCTCTCGTCGAGCTCTGCGCTCTTCGACTAAGGAGGAGCATTTGGTCCCTCGGCCCGCTCCTCGGTCAGACAGCGTCGAGCCTTTTCGGTTGTTGGCCCTCCACTTCGAATGGGCTGTCGCTTACGTTACGCTTACTGCCCCGGAATGATTTGCCTGCTTTCTACCAACTGCTCAAGTCCTTTCTGTTTGGCCGTGGCTGGGCTGGGAGCGCCTCTGAGTAGGTTTCTTGAAGAGGCGCTATATAAATACCCAGAATGAATGAATGAATGAAATACACCAGATAACAGTTCCGACAACAAGAGGAAGTAAATTTGTATCCAGTTGCGCTAACCAAAGTAGATAGCCACTGTCCAACGAAATAGTTAAGGAACATGAAGGGTCGGGAGGAAGAGAGTCCATAGCAGTGCTGTAGCCCAGCCAATTCAGGAGGATAGAGGATTGGAGAGAATTGGAGGAAGAGAAAAGAATCTTGCTTAAATAGAAGCTGGATTCATTACAGTTATCATGAAAATCACTGAAATAATTAGGGTTGTTAATATCGGTTTCTTTGGCAATCCGATTATCGGTTCTAGAAATCCGATTTTAAACCGATTATCGTTTCTTTTATTGGCCTTCATAGAAAATTTAATATATTGTCATACAATGCAAGTTACTGAAAACCGATAATCGCTACGTACCATAACGTAGGCTACGTACACGTACGGGGTTCTACTATTACCTTGTTGGCTGTGGAAGACTCCGTGTTATATATAAGAGGCAATAATACGTCGCTGTGGGGGTTCTACTATTACCTCATTGGCTGTGGAAGACGTCGTGTTATATATAAGAGGCAATAATACGTCGCTGTGGGGTTCTACTATTACCTCGTTCGCTGTGAAAGACTCCGTGTTATATATAAGAGGCAATAATACGTCGCTGTGGGGGTTCTACTATTACCTCATTGGCTGTGGAAGACGTCGTGTTATATATAAGAGGCAATAATACGTCGCTGTGGGGTTCTACTATTACCTCGTTCGCTGTGAAAGACTCCGTGTTATATATAAGAGGCAATAATACGTCGCTGTGGGGGTTCTACTATTACCTCATTGGCTTTGGAAGACGTCGTTTTATATATATAAGAGGCAATAATACGTCGCTGTGGGGTTCTACTATTACCTCGTTGACTGTGGAAATGATAAAAAAACGAATTCGATAATCGTTTTGTCAATAATGAAAACCGATGATCGTTTTTGAAACCGATAATTGGATTTCCGATTATCTTTTAACATCCCTAGAAATAATTAAATACGCTAAAGTACAACTCTACCTGCTCTATCAATAAAATATGCTAAAATGCATTTTTACCAAATTTCCGCCGCATAAGTAAGTTATCGTGGGTTGCGTCGCGGAATTTTCCGCCGCAGAAGCACCACGCAAAAAATTATTGTTGTTTAAATTGAAGCTTGATTGATGAAACAAAGGTAAACTTGCAATTAGGGTCTCCAATTTTCTGGCGCATAGCTGTATTCAAAGTGACTACGTATACAAGAGGTATTTTACCAAAAAGAAATCAGACAAAATTACTTTAATGAAACAGTACATGCTGGATTGATAAAAATAATTGTTTGCCGAAATGGAAGGTGGATAGATGAAACTAGTTATTTGCTAAAATAGAAGCTGGATTGATGAAGAAAGCGTGTAGTTTAGCATCGTAAATGACTCGCCATTGGATGGCGAGTCAGCATTGGTCGAAAACAAGTTGAATTGACAAAAAGAATTCTTGCTAAATAGAAGTGGGATTGATAAAAATAATTTTAGGTTTAATAGAAGTGGGATTTATTAAAAGAATCTTGCTTAAATAGAAGCTGGATTCATTGCCGTTATCATGAAAATCATTTAAATAATTAAATACGCTAGTGTCAATGCGTGATCTCTTGTAATACATACTCCGCTTCACAATATGGGTCGCATTATTTGTGACCCCTAAAGCGCAAGTTTACCAAAACGAATTCTTGCCTAAATAGAAGTTGGATTGATGAAAAATAATAATGCTAAACTGGGCGAATAATGTACGACGCTAAACTACACGTTAACCGTGTTGTAATTAGACAACATGGTAAACTCCTTCCACCGCAGAAGTAATTACGGTAAACGTGTAGTTTAGCATCGTAAATTATTCGCCATTGCATGGGTTTCAGCATTGGTCAAATACAAGTTGGACTGACAAAAAGAATTCTTGCTAAATAGAAGTCGGATTGATGAAAATATCTTTTGTTTAAATAGATGTGGGAATGATGAACAGAATCTTGCTTAAATAGAAGCTGGATTAATAAAACTAACTCTTAATTAAAAAGAAGTTGTATTGACGAAAATTAATTACTGCTTAAATAGAAGCTTGAATGATTAAATGAATTCTTGCCTAAATAGAAGCTGGTTTGATGAGAAATGATTCTTGACCAAGTAGCAGTCGGATTGACGATAAATAATTATGCTACAACGGGCGAATAATTTATGACGCTAAACTACACGTTTACCGTAAGGATAAATCTTCTGCGGTGGAAATTTCTGCCTCAGAAGTAACATTTTCGACACAATTCTGTGGCGGAAGACCTTTGCGCATGCGCAACTTCGGCGCATGCGCATTGTTCAAAATGCATTACATCCTATAAATTGGGGTCGTGAGGGTCAGGTTAGGCTTCGTGAGTGCCGGTTATGGTCAGTTTAGGACCTCTGTCAAGTTGGTTTGATATTCACATTCGGATATTGGATATTCGGTATGGAAAGCCGCAAGTCAAATACGTATTTAAACATTTTCATATTTTCACATTTCTACACAATATCTTGTAACAAAACTACCATCAATCAACAGTTATTCACGTACGCAATCAGAAAATAATCTCAAACTGATATAATTATGTGGGTAAGTGGGTGAAATGTGGGTCTAAACACGGGGAAAGGCCATTTTCACACATTTTCTCACTTTGAGTGTCATTCAGCCTGTGTTTCTGAGGGTTTTATTCTTCTAATCATGAGTTATGGACCTAGGCAATCAGAAAATAATCTCAAACTGATATAATTATGTGGGTAAGTGGGTGAAATGTGGGTCTAAACACGGGGAAAGGCCATTTTCACTCATTTCCTCAATCTAATTGTCACATAGCTTGTGTTTCTGGAAGTTTTATTCTTCTAATCATGAGTTATCCACCTAGGCAATCAGAAAATAATCTCAAACTGATATAATTATGTGGGTAAGTGGGTGAAATGTGGGTCTAAACACGGGGAAAGGCCATTTTCACACATTTTCTCACTTTGAGTGTCATTCAGCCTGTGTTTCTGAGGGTTTTATTCTTCTAATCATGAGTTATCCACCTAGGCAATCAGAAAATAATCTCAAACTGATATAATTATGTGGGTAAGTGGGTGAAATGTGGGTCTAAACACGGGGAAAAGCTATTTTCACACATTTTCTCACTTTGAGTGTCATTCAGCCTGTGTTTCTGAAGGTTTTATTCTTCAAATCATGAGTTATGGACCTAGGCAATCAGAAAATAATCTCAAACTGATATAATTATGTGGGTAAGTGGGTGAAATGTGGGTCTAAACACGGGGAAAGGCCATTTTCACACATTTTCTCACTTTGAGTGTCATTCAGCCTGTGTTTCTGAGGGTTTTATTCTTCTAATCATGAGTTATGGACCTAGGCAATCAGAAAATAATCTCAAACTGATATAATTATGTGTAGTGGGTAAGTGGGTGAAATGTGGGTCTAAACACGGGGAAAGGCCATTTTCACACATTTTCTCACTTTGAGTGTCATTCAGCCTGTGTTTCTGAGGGTTTTATTCTTCCAATCATGAGTTATGGACCTAGGCAATCAGAAAATAATCTCAAACTGATATAATTATGTGGGTAAGTGGGTGAAATGTGGGTCTAAACACGGGGAAAGGCCATTTTCACACATTTTCTCACTTTGAGTGTCATTCAGCCTGTGTTTCTGAGGGTTTTATTCTTCCAATCATGAGTTATGGACCTAGGCAATCAGAAAATAATCTCAAACTGATATAATTATGTGGGTAAGTGGGTGAAATGTGGGTCTAAACACGGGGAAAGGCCATTTTCACACATTTTCTCACTTTGAGTGTCATTCAGCCTGTGTTTCTGAGGGTTTTATTCTTCCAATCATGAGTTATGGACCTAGGCAATCAGAAAATAATCTCAAACTGATATAATTATGTGGGTAAGTGGGTGAAATGTGGGTCTAAACACGGGGAAAGGCCATTTTCACACATTTTCTCACTTTGAGTGTCATTCAGCCTGTGTTTCTGAGGGTTTTATTCTTCCAATCATGAGTTATCCACCTAGGCAATCAGAAAATTATTTTAAACTGCTTTCGCAATGGGGGTACATGAGTCTTTTAATGGCTCTAACATGGGAATTTATTTTTACATTAGGATTTTGTATTTTTGTATATTGAGTATTTGCACTTGGAGACTGTGATGAAACGCTCGGTAGCTTAGGAGGGATTATGAAACGAAAGCCTGAAGAGGATTCAATGGAGAAAGGAAGCGATAAAATGAAGATGTCGATATAGCGTGGTTAGTCAAATGGGAATTTGTCATGGAGCAGATCCAGGAAGTCAGAACCTATAATTATGAAAAGACCTTGGAGCTATTTTAAAGCAGATTATGTGTTAGTGAGGAAGAGGTTCTGGTAAAGGGATTTGGTAGGTGAAATGAAGGAAATGGAAGTGAATGATGCTTGGAGGAAGTTTAACTTATGAGGAAGATTATTGAGGAAAACATACTGAAGTACAAAAGCACCAATAGGTGACATGTGATGCTCAAAGAAAAAGAAGAGCAAAGAACAAAGCTTGGAAGAATTTTAGAAGTTGAGGAAGGGAACGAGGAATCTACTGGATTTGGACCAGAATTGAGAATTTAAGAAACATGTACATGAACAAACAAAATACCTATGCCTGCAATAATGCAAACAAGAAAGCAATTAAAAGCTTTGAGCAGAAGTTATCGAAGAATGTATAGGAGGATAGTAAGAGTTCTACAACTATGTCAGAAGTATTAAAGCAGAGAAGCAAAGTCATGATAGGGCCATTGAAAAAGGAAGAAGTTATTGTGGATGATGTGGAAGCTGCTTAAGTTCTCAATAAATATTTCAGCTCAGTGTTTACTGTTGAAGAATTAGGAAAATATTCCTGACCCTAACCAAATATTTTTAGACCATGGTGAGAAGGGATTGACACAGATAACGTTTACTAAGGAAAATGTGGTGGAACAACTGAAAAGGCCCAAAACCTACAAGAGTCTAGCATGAAGTGAGGGAAGAAATTGGAGAGGCCCAGATCTTCAATAAATCTATGCAGACTGGAGATGTACCACGAGAATGGAGGGATACACTCATAGAGTCATTGTTTAATAAGGGAATTAGAAGTGAACCAGGTAATTACAGACCAGTCAGTTTAACCAGTGTGGTGTCAAGGTCATGGAGAAAATTATTACGGACAACGTAGTGAATTAAAAAAATTCTTAAGTCTGGCGAGGCTGAAAGGCTTTTGCTGAGAGAAGCGCTTTATAAATGGCCAAATGCAATACGGTTCGAATGAGCATGATATAATAAAGAGCAGTCAACAATCAACATGGCTTTACCAGAGGCCATTCATGTTTAACAAATCGTTTGGAGTTCTTTGAGGAGGTCTGTGAGAGGATTGATGAGGGAAAACCTGTAGATGTAATTTACATAGATTTTACCTAGGCATTTGACAAAGTACCTCATATTAATCTGCACAGAAAGTAACAAGCAGGATGGATTACAGGGCAGGTACTAAAATGGATTAAAAGCTCACAAAAGACAATGATATAGAAGACAAAAGGTGGGAATAGGTGATAAGCATTATAGCTGGATGACAGTGTTAAGTGGAGTGCCACAAGGATCAGTGCTTGGGCCACTGCTGTTTGTACTTTTTATTAATGACAAAATGGGATTTTATGAATAATTTCAAAGTTTGCAGACGATATAAAACTAAGTAGAGCAGTGGGTGAAGAAGTAGAGTAGTGGAGATGATGCTGTAAGATCTGAGAAGACTGTTCAGATGTTCACAGGAGTGGCAAATGCACCTTTATTTGGAAAAGTGCTCAAGGATGCATAGAGGAAGAGAAACAATGAGTTTTCATGTATTGAAATGGGTGTAAGGTATTGAAAGTAAGTGAAGTAAGGGGCGCGGTGGTGTAGGGGTATGTTCGGTGCCTTGCAACCGGAGGGTTGCGGGTTCGAATCCACCTCAAGGGGGTATATTTGGTGCCTTGCAGCCGGAGGGTTGCGGGTTCGAATCCACCTCAAGCCGCCGCGTAGGGACCCTGGGCAAGTCCTTCACTCGCAATTGCTCATGCGCTTCGGGCGTGAAACTCCGATTCAGTGTCCGCGCTGTAGTCGGGAGCGCCTCTGAGTAGAAATCTTGAAGGGGCGCTATATAAATATCTGAAATGAATGAATGAATGAATGAATGAATGAATGAAGAAAAATGGATTTGGGAGTGATTTTGCATAAGAGTGTGAAATCGTTTAAGGTAATGTATTAATGCATCAAAAGGGCTAACCGAGCTTTAGGTATGACAAGAAGAATAATCACCAGAGACAAGGATACAATACTGAGGTTTTACAAATCACTGGTTAGGCCGCAGTTGGAATATTGCATCCAGGTATGGAATTCATACCTGAAAAAGGACATGGAAAAACTGGAGAAAGTGCAGAGCAGAGTTACAAGAATGATATGGGGGCTTCAAGTATTTGAGCTATGAAGTAAAGTTGAAAGGTGTGGACTAACAACACTGGAGAGAAGGAGGAGTAGAAAAGGTCTAATTGAGGCGTTTAAGGTTATCACTGGAAAGGAGCACTACAGTGGGAGAGGTTCTTTGAATTAACACCAAAAAGGCAACACAGGTCACTTGTATAAATTAATTAAGAAACCGAAAGGAACATTCCTCAGTGCAAGAGTTGTAGACTTGTGGAATGGTTTGGATGATAGTATTGTCTCAAGGGACACTATCACAGCTTTAAGAATAAGGTAAGAAAATTGGCTAATATTATGCGTTCCAGGTTTATTTACAGTGGTTTTAACACAGACAACACATCTTATGAACCACTTAAAACCCTCATTATGTTATACCAAAATGGTATAATCTGTCGATACAGCTTATCCATTAACCTTGAGGTCAATTCCCTGCTACCCAAGCATGAGCCAGAGTTTTGAAATTTTCACTCCACAGAGTCAGTCATCATACGCATTCTTGTTGGGATTTTCTGGGCTCTTGATGGGAGGGCACACATTACACTTCTCGCCCTTTTTGAACTGAGTGCGGCCTTCGACACCATTGACCATGGCATCCTATTGAAGCACCATGAAAGACCGTCTGGTGTCATGGGTCGCTCGCTGTCATGACTGCATTGATTTCTCTCCATGCACACTTAATAGTCATATTTCATTCCACACTGTCTGACAGGTCCATGGTTACATTTGGTCTCCCTCAAGGTTCCATTTTAGACCCCCATTCTACAGGGGTTGCAGCTCATCAATAGTATTCTGATGACATACAGACATAATTTCCAATGTCCAGCGAAAGAGGCTATCTGTTTAATGCAGAAATTGCTTCAGACATCAGAGGCGCTTGGTGCCTGGATGTCATCCATCTGTCTCCGTGTGAACTTTGCGAAATCCCAGTTCATCTGGTCTGGTTTGGTGGTGGCACTCAGCTTGCTAAGATTGATACCTTCTCTTTACGCCATCAGTTTCCAGATATTCTTTTCTCTTCCACAGATCTTGGAGTTGTCCTAGACCAGGAGCTCTCCTTGACTGATCATGTCAATAGTGTGTGCCGCTCATGCTTTTTCCACCTCCGTCAGTTCCGTATTATCCACTGCTGCTTCTCCTTTCGTGCTGTCACTACTTTAATTCAAGCCCTTATCTGCACCAGAGTCGACTTTGGTAACGCCATCTGTACTGAAATTCACTAGTTAACATTTCAAAGCGTCAATCTCTTCTCAATGCCGCTGCCTGTCTTATTACAGATATCCTCAGGTTTGGCCATATAGCTTCCTTTATGCGGAATACTTTGCACTGGCTCCCCATCCAGCAGTGTATTCAGTTTAAGATCCTGACCCTTATGCACAATTGTCTTGTTGGCTCTGATCCATCATACCTTAGGGACTTCTTCATTTCACCTCGGTCCTAAGTTGTGGCACCCTTCGTATGCATGCGAGGGAAATTCAGGAATCGCCTCTCTCAAGAACTGCAGCTCGAACTCC
The DNA here is from genome assembly GCA_020284085.1 of Aporrectodea caliginosa. Lineage (NCBI taxonomy): Eukaryota > Metazoa > Annelida > Clitellata > Crassiclitellata > Lumbricidae > Aporrectodea > Aporrectodea caliginosa. Next base: position 658,738 of record JACEVL010000506.1, read on the forward strand.
ACAATTTGTCCCTTCCACAATTTCCTGGAGTTGGTACGGCGACTCTGCTACCAAGTCAGTATCATCAGCAAAACACATATTGTTAAGAATTCATTGTGCAACTCATCATGGCCTCAGAAAGCAGGTTAAACAAATCTGGCGACAATCAGCATCTCTGCCTTACACCTACTGTGATCTTAAACCACACCGTTAGTTCTCCATCTACTCTCACTGCACTCATTGACTTGCTGTATAGATCTTCTAGTAGTATCATCAAATTCTATGGAATTCCATAGTTTCTTAATGCCTAGCATAATCCCTATTGCCATATACTATCAAATGCCTGTTTAAAATCTATGAAATTGTTGTACAAAGTTCGATTTCTTTCTAAGTATTTCTCTGATAGATGTCGAACAGTTGAACTATTGCATCTCTTCCGGCTCTGAACCCCGCCTGTTCCTCAGCCACCACCTCCTCAACATATCTCCTAAGACGCTGCTGTAGTATCTGCTTGTATACTTTCCCAGCAACACTCAACAGACTAATGCCTCGATAATTACTGCTATCCCTCTTGTCGGGGGGCCCGTGGCGCATTGGATAACATCTGGCACAGAGACCGAGAGGTACCGAGTTCGAGCCCCCGTTGGGCGGATATGCTTTGTAGCCTGCTATTGGCGCCGTTGTATTGCAGGCTGTCTGTTCTGTTAGTAGTTAAGATTTAAATTGCATAACATGTAAATGTACAGCGCAGTGCGTTTGTCAGGCGCTTCAATAAAGAAAAGATTATTATTATTATTATTATTTCATATTTCTTATGTATTTGGACGATTATAGCTTTCCCCCAGTCAGCTGGACATTTCTTTTCCTGATAGATCTTGTTGCATAACATGTGTACCATTTCCACTGAACATTCCTCTCCGGCTTGCATCATTTCTGCTGTAATATTATGATATTATCCTCTCCTTGTGCCGTCTCTTTTTCACGTTTCCTATAGCTGCCTCCACCTCCTCTCTCAGGATGTCCTCCATATGCTCATGTCCATTACTTTCTGGTAATTCATTCCAACACTTTCATTATAATACTTTTGATATCTGCACTTTCATTATAATACTTTTGATATCTGCCATGTAGTCCAATAGATTCCCATTTTTGTCTTTTACTGTTGCTAGTCTTGGGCATAAGGTTCCACAGGTTTCATTTACTTTCTGGAAAAATTCTGAGGATTTTGGCTCTTTTCACTATTCTCCACCTCAAGGCATCTTTCCTCCAGCCATTGTTCTTTACGTTGTTTCCTTTTATTTGTGGTTTCTCTTGTTATTATCTTGTTGTAGCTTTTCCTATTTTCTTCACTGATGTATTCTTACTGCCTTTATCTGTCTTCTCTGAACAATCAGCTCCAGTACTTCCTGTGATATCCATGGTGCCCTCTTCTGTTTTTTATATGAAACCCAGTACCTATTGTGCCACCTCTGTGTAAGTATCTCTAATTTTCCTCCATGTCTTTTCTACTGTGCTCATGCTATCCATAAAAACATTGTAAGGGATATGCAGCCATAAATATATACAGACATATACAGAAACAAATTTGAGAGAAACAAACAAATTCAGTCATATACTATTACATATCGTCTCATCTCTATGTTTATGCACCTTCTTGTCCAAAAGTATGTGAATATCAAGATGTTATGATAATTCTCATGTGTGAAAATAGCCTTTCCCCGTGTTTAGACCCACATTTCACCCACTTACCCACATAATTATATCAGTTTGAGATTATTTTCTGATTGCCTAGGTGGATAACTCATGATTAGAAGAATAAAAGTTCCAGAAACACAAGCTATGTGACACTCAAAGTGAGAAAATGTGTGAAAATGGCCTTTCCCCGTGTTTAGACCCACATTTCACCCACTTACCCACATAATTATATCAGTTTGAGATTATTTTCTGATTGCCTAGGTCCATAACTCATGATTGGAAGAATAAAACCCTCAGAAACACAGGCTTAATGACACTCAAAGTGAGAAAATGTGTGAAAATGGCCTTTCCCCGTGTTTAGACCCACATTTCACCCACTTACCCACATAATTATATCAGTTTGAGAGTATTTTCTGATTGCCTAGGTGGATAACTCATGATTAGAAGAATAAAAGTTCCAGAAACACAAGCTATGTGACACTCAAAGTGAGAAAATGTGTGAAAATGGCCTTTCCCCGTGTTTAGGCCCACATTTCACCCACTTACCCACATAATTATATCAGTTTGAGATTATTTTCTGATTGCCTAGGTCCATAACTCATGATTAGAAGAATAAAACCCTCAGAAACACAGGCTGAATGACACTCAAAGTGAGAAAATGTGTGAAAATGGCCTTTCCCCGTGTTTAGACCCACATTTCACCCACTTACCCACATAATTATATCAGTTTGAGATTATTTTCTGATTGCGTACGTGAATAACTGTTGATTGATGGTAGTTTTGTTACAAGATATTGTGTAGAAATGTGAAAATATGAAAATGTTTAAATACGTATTTGACTTGCGGCTTTCCATACCGAATATCCAATATCCGAATGTGAATATCAAACCAACTTGACAGAGGTCAGTTTAGGCGCTGTGACGGTCGGTGAGGGTCAGGGTTAGGGTTAGAGTTAGAGTCGTTTTTAGATAAAATGTGAAAAGATTTCCGCCGCAGAAGTAAATTTTGGCTGGTTGCGTGGCGGCATTTTCCGCCGCAGAAGCACCACGCTTACCGTAATTACTTCATGCGTTGCGTGGCGGAATCTTCCGCCGTAGGAGCACCACGCTTTTGTATACACCATTAATGTTATTGGGATATGCGACCAATTTTGCATTTTCACTACTTTCGGAGAATCGAGTTTTGGGTATTAGCGTAGACCCTCCCCCATCTCACCTGTGCGTGCTTATCGACATCCTGGAGTCCACGAATTGCTTTCAGCGATTCTGCCAATTCCCTAGCTTCGATCTTTCCGTCACGGTTGGCATCTAATTTGGCAAAAAGTTCTTCGAATCTTTTGCGATCGGCATCGCCTAATAATGCTCCTGAACGGGAAGGCTCAGTAGAGGCAGCAGAAGTTGCCATTATATAAATTCGGACCTTCCTGCTTCTTCGATCTCTCTGAAGAACTTCAACGCGACGATTACGATTTACGATTACGATGATCAAGGACCTTGCCCACGACTGCTTGCTTAATAACGGCAACGGCCGACAACAGTACTACAGGCGTCTGGAAAGTCTTTATAAAATGTAAAATGGAAAGTCTTTATAAAATGTAGCGTAGTTTGACTATTTGGAGTGTCTAAGCACCGCAGCGCTCCTGGCGGTCAGAAAGTATTAGTCTACGCCTCAACGATCTTTCGTATTACGTCTATAGTTCACATAACCATAGGAAATTGTATCCATTAATGACTTAATCATGGGCATATATATATATATATATATATATTATATATATATATGTAGAAAAATCGTTGAATAATTATATTCTCAAGTGAAAAACTTTTCTGGCATAGCCAAATATTGCTTTATTTGAGTGATTCGTTAACCTTATTGCTCGGGCGGATAAGGACTACATTCGAGGAGATATAGTACTAAGAGGCCAACATAATCCAAGGTCATTTCAAGGTCAAAAGGTTAAAATTAGGGAAAATGGCTGTAGCTCAGCCAAATGTTGTTTCATTTTGGTGACTCTAAGTAATGGTCATATTTCCTTGATTTTTACTTTTTGACCTTGAAATGACCTTTGATTATGTTAGCCCTTTAGTATTATGTCCTCTCGAATGTGACCCTTATCAGTACGAGCAAACAGGTACAAAATCACCCAAATAGAGCAATATTTGGCTGACTTATGGCCATTTCCTCTAATTTTCACTTCAATTGACCTTTCTGACCTTAACATAACCTTGGATTGTCTTGCATTTAGAAGCCTTGTTTCTTACAGCAAGTAGTCCTTATCAAGAGGAGAAAAATAAGAAAAAACTAGCAGATTAAAAAAATTATTAGCCGAGATCTGCCCATTTTGTTTCTCGTTTTTGCTAGATTTCGTTTATTCTGACCTTGAAATCAGTAGTGTAGTCCTAAAAAATTAAGTGGGGGAACGCCTGGATATTGAAGTAAGCAAAAAGTGCCATCTTGCAAGAATTTTGCAGTGTGAGAAAAAAAGTGGGGGAACGGCGTTCCCCCCCCCCCCCACTACACCACTGCTTGAAATGATCTTGAATAACATTGATCTGGGTGTCTTTGTTTTTCACAGGTGTAGCTCTTGTCGTGGCAAACAAGTTGCAAAATGTTTATCCAAATCGGACTCTTCGTTAATTTTTTATGATAAAAATAGTAAATTCACAATGAACCCAAGTTCCAAGACTCGAGCATGGGCGCCTTCAGTTCTGGGTATTTAAGTACTGTTCGGGGGCTTTGAGCGACCTCAGGATAACATTTTAAAATTCTGAAAAAAAAAATTTATAGACAACTAATGAATGGAATAATGGGAAAAACTTGAGTATGGGTGTTTTCTGCGATGTGTCAGTTTTCTGGACACCCCTACTGTGAGGTGGTCTATATGGGCTGTGAGTTTGAGATTATCTTGAAGGATGACACCCAGTATTTTCAAAGTTTTAACTCGGGTAATTCTAGGTAATGGAGGAGGGTCAAATTGGTGTCGAGGGCGGAAAATTATAATTTTTTTAGATTTAGAGCTATATAAGGTACCTAAGGTTATTGGCAGAAGCCTAGGTAGAGATTAAATGCAGTTCAGATGGAATAGTATGAGCTTGAGAGGATCCAGTAAGGAGGTAAGTGTCATCTGCAAATTTGAACATAAGATTTAGAGGCTGAAAAGGGTGCAGGTCTGAACCAGTAATGGAGAAGTTGGTAGGTCCTAAGACTAAGCCTTGAACTATACTAGCATTGATTGGGTGGAGAGATGAAGAGTGACCTTTGAATATAGTGAGGTGTGAGCGTTCAAGATGATATTCAACTAGCCAGTTATAGATTTGGGCTGGGATATCAAGAGTGGAGATTTTGTCAAATAGGGCAGAGTGCTTAACAGAGTGACCTTTGAATATAGTGAGGTATGAGCGTTCAAATGCTTTGGAGAAGTCAAGGGAGATTATTGAGACATATTCGTTGGTTTTTAGGAGGAGTTGTGTATGATGTATGATAGACATTATAGCTGCAGAGGTAGAACCAGTTGGTCTGAAAGCAAATTGATCTGAAACTAGGGATTCAAGGGGAGCTTGAGTAAGGGTAGGGTACATAATTAAAACTCTTAACTATTTGCTTTTCAACTATTCTGGAGAGACAGGTAGGATGAAAATTGGGCGGAAGTCAGCATTTTGAGAGGGGGAGTTGGTTTTAGCTTTTGGCCGGATGATGGCTAGTTTCCATTGGGGAGGGATAAAATGGGATAAGAATGAGAGATTGATAAGGTGAGAGAGAGGTAATGAAAAGAATGGGGCGGTGAGTCTAAGAAGCCAAGCAGGCAGGTTGTCATATCCAGTAGGATGCAACTGGTCGAGAAGATAGAATAGTTGGTATTCTTCAATGAAGGGGTATTTGGTAGGGGCTGTGAGTCGGAAATTGGGAGGGGAGTAGTTTTGATCCGTGGAGATAGAGGAGTAATGGAGGTTAAGTTCGTCTGCAGTGATGTGTGTAGAGTAGTTGCTTTCAGGATCTTTGTTAGTAAGGGATTTTACTTTATCCCAAAGAGGCTTAAGACCTTTACGAGGGTCAACGTTTTTGAAGTCACAGGAGATTTCTTTTGAAATAGCACGGTTAATTTTGAGGGAGAGAGAGGAGGCTTTTTCAATTTTGTTTTGTCGCATTAAACGGTTTTTCTGACGTAGCATCCGTTTAATTTCTGGCGTTGTGTATGGTAGGTCACTGGAACTAATAGTAATTGTTCTTTCAGGATAGAATTTGTCCAGACAACTGAGGGATTCGTAGTAGAACTGTTTCCAGGCTTCTTTAGGGTTGTTAAGGCGGAGTAGATGCTGCGGGTCGTAGTCTTCAAGGTTGATGAGCAGATTGGCATGTTGATCAGGAGTACGTTTTCTAAAAGTTTTCTTGATTTTAGACTTGTTCAGGTTTATGATGTTAGATGATGTGGAGGCTATGATGGCTTTGTGATCGGTTTTAATCACAGAGCTGACGGCTTTGGTGTTACTGCAGATTGGCAGGGAGGTGAGAGGCGGTCGAGAAAGTTTTCTCCTCTTGTTGGCTGCTTGACTATTGAAGTTAGTCCAGTTAATTCAGATAGTTTATTAATATCCAGTGTTAAGGTCTCCAGCAAGAATTATATAAGCATTGTTGTTTTTGAACATTAGTTCATCAGTGTTGTTACCGCGTTGTAGGAGGAGAGAAGTCGTTTGATATTTTGGAGCTGGTGGGTGGCATAAAGCTCCAACATAGTAGATTTGGCCAGATTTTTCAGTAGTTATCCACAGTCTAAATTAAGTGCAAAGTAACAAATGATTAAATTATTTCAGTTAAATATATGGATATCCAGGATATGATCACCAATAAGGTGTCAAAGGTAGCTGGCATTTTACGTATAGGGCCTACATGCTGATAAACAAGCTATTGTATCATACCCTAATAGAACCATACCGGTATATCAATTACTGAGCACTGTGGTATTTGGGCTTCTTCTTATAGAATCTGCAATTTGGATCGTTTACTGAAGCTTTGGAAAGCTGCATGTCGAATTATTTAACACTCACGCTATTTGTCTCACTCCAACACTATTCTCCAAACTTAGTCTATAGCACCGGGGGGGTTGAAAGATTATAGGGTAAAATGAGGTAATTTCGGCCTACAGGTAATTTCGGCACCCCTGGGTTGCCGAGAAAATACCGTGCAGCAATAAAGCTCTGTGGTGTTACATCATATAGGTCTGGACCTTACAGTCTTAGACAAGTTAGAAAACATTGTAAGAATCGTATTTTTAGAACCCTTGGTAAGTCATGTTTGTTTTGATGAATTTTCTCAACTGTTTACCAATTCAGAAACAGCATTGCTAAAAATTTGGTATCAATCATATAAGTAAATGCAATGTTTTTTCTCCATGTTTAAATATTGTAGTGCAGAACCCTGAGCGTTATTAATGTGTATAGCAGCCAATTATTTTTCTATGTATGGTCAGAATAATGCCTACTCCATGAGCTGCATTGGCTTCCTGTTGAATTCATAATAAAATTTAAATTGGCCTGTTTGACAAAGCCCTCAGCACCAGCACACCTACCTATATTCATGCACTACTAACTCCTTACATCCTTCCTCATTGCCTGCGATCATCAAGTACAGGTCTTTTAGCTGAGCCACGATGCAGAACAGTTATGGGCTCTCGTGCATTCCACGCCTCTGCTCCAAAGGAATGGAATCGACTACCACTTTCTCTTGGTAGCTCAACTTCACTTCTTTCCTTCAAAAAGCGGCTCAAAACTCACTATTTCTCCTTGGCTTTCAAGGATTTAGAAATCTAAGTGCATCTTCACCTGGCGGCTGACTATCTGCGCCTCAGATTCACATTTTGGTGTGACCTTGCTCACGTTACAAATTTATTTAATAATAATACATACATACAGTGGCGTACCGAGGGGGGCAGGGGGGTGAGTCGCCCCGGGCGGCACTTGAGAAGAGGCGGCAAAATAGGGTTGAAGAAAGATAAAAGAAGGAGTGAATGCAGGAAAAAATTGAAAAAGTATAAGAGAAAGTAATAAAAGTAGACAAAGAAGGAAGGAAAGGAAGAAAATAATCCACTAAATAGCATACAGTGTGGTAATAAGGGGCGGCGGCACGGGCGCAGGACAGGGCGGCTTCTGACAATGATAGTATAAGAGGGAAAAGCAACACACACAAAAAAAGTCATCAGAAATTTTAGTGGAAGTAATAAAGAAAATTTTCCGGAAATTTCCAAAATGAAGTGCGCGGCGCGGCATTTTGGGCCGTCGCCCCGGGCGCCATTTCAGCTCCGTATGCCACTGAATACATATGAGGTAATTTCTGCACTCAACTCTTGTCTAATTTCAGCAGTGCTGAAATTTGCTCTAGGGTAGTGCAGAAATTACCATCCTGTCTTGCTTCAACTGGCCAGGATTAGCCTACTTAATTCTGCAATCATCCCTTGCATAGGCCTAGTTAAAACGCATGAGTGTTTGTACAGGCATATGGATTTTTCGGGTGGGATAACTCAACATCATCATAACTGAGTCAAGCCCTAAACGTGGATGATATGCTCAGACTCAGTGGTCGAATGATTACATCACTAAAGACTGCGCTTGTTGATGGGCTTCCAAAGAAAACAGTCGTTAAACAGTGGGATTCCACTCCAAACTCTTCAGGACTATGTGAAAAGAGCTTGCGTGGATGGTGGTGTGACGAAGTGTTCTGCGGGTTGACCAACCATTTTAACTGATGATCTGGAAAAAGAGCTGTCGGAAGTTTGATTTTCATGTCCAACAAACTGTTTAGTCTGTCATCGAAGATCGTTAGAGAACCAGTGTTCAGTTATTGCGAAATTAATGGAATTGAGCACCGATTTAACGACAGTGAGAAAGCTTTTTGATCAAATCACTTCTTTTTCACACTCTACTATGTCCATATAACCAACCACCAGTGCTTCTGATCTGAAATTGACTTTGCTGCCATCGACTGGCATTGATAATTCATCAGTTCCAGAATCGTCAGATCAAAACACTTCTTGTTCACACTACTATGTTTGATGCTCGATCTCATCAGAACTATGACAAAACTCTCTGCAGTTCGTCCCACGGAGAGGACCAGCTTTAATCAGCTAGTGATCCTGACAAAAGGAAGGGCAATGTATGGTATGCATAAGTCTTTACAAGTCACCCTTCAAAAGACATTTGGTGACAGAAGAGACGGCAAAGAAGAAAATTCAACGAACGTCCAGAACGCTGAGAAGGCGATCAAGATGAAGAAGCGTGATTCTGCAGCAGCGGAAGCATCTGTGAAAGACAATGACAAGTCCAAGCTCAGGCCTACATTGAGTCACAGAACTGTTAGCAGTAGGCTACCGTCGACACAGCTCCCCCTCTGTTTTGCGAGTTTCCGTACAACGAATCCTCCGTTCGTTGGTGCCTTGGTGGCAATGCAACCAATGCGAGAAATGAGTGTGCGACAACTGCGCTTGCATTGTCAACAAGCAGACTGTCGTGGGTTCGAGATGTAGGCCTTGTAACTCACTGACGCCATGTTTATTGCACTGCATAACTGTATCCTTTTTTAGGCTTGTTCATTGTTGTCGCAAAATTGTTGGCTTACTGTAGCTAGGATAAAGATTTGTGTAAAAGAGCTCTTGCATGTTGGCAGTGGCCTCAACTCGCCCATCCATTTGCACTGCAGCACTGCTGGGAATCGGATATACATGTCTGAACAGTTTGTGAATTTTAAATAAATCTTAACTATACATCTATAGCATTGCTGGTTAAAATGTCTGACTGTAGAGTGTAAATGAATATATAAGCCAACAATCATAATTTAAGCCTATCTGTTCAATTTAGCTACCGGTAGTTCTAAACATATCGTCATTTTCATTTCAGGTAATTTCGTCACCCATGCCGAAATTACCCTACCCTGTGGGTAATTTCGGAAATTACCCTACCCTGTGGGTAATTTCGGCTTTTGAATGCCTTCACTTTACATGTTATATTATAGCAGGAATTTGTGATACCTGGTTCACAGTTCGAAGGCGCCATTTCATAGCAGAGGGTTGCAACAAACTATGGCAACTTCAGTGGATCTTAGAATGTACACGTGATAACATTTTAAATATTCAAGAAATTGCTTAAGGTGCCGAAATTACCCCATTTTACCCTACAGTATCTTTGGGCATGCTGTGCGGACGCTACCAGGTTTTCTCATGAAGACGACACTAAAAGTGACTAACCGTAACCCTGACCCTTACCGACCCTCACGACGCCTAACCTGACCCTCACTACGCCTAACCTGACCCTAACCGACACTCGCGACGCCAGTAAACGTGTGCACTATATACTTCAGCCCCCATAGCCTACTATAAGCTTGCCCCAATAAACAATTCAATAAACTCGATATTTTAAAAATTTACGACCTAATTAGTAAGTAAGTATATCCTTTATTGAAAAACCAACTGCTAACCGCATTTTGGTGTACAGAGATCATCAAATATAAAAAAAATTAAGTATAAAGCATCCGTGTGACAAATGTTTTACGAGATAGAGAGTTTGCCTTAGGTATTATTCTATTGTGGGTTCTGGGGCGTAGCGAGTATGAAACAGTTTTCACGGGATGCAGTAATTGATGTAATACATGTGCAGGGTTGCTGATGATGGTAGAAAAGAGGTTAGAGTCTGCTTTTCTGCAAAGTTGCTCGAAACTTTGGTAGGATTCCGGTAGATAATGAGACCGGACCAGTCGCCGTATAGTTGCCTGAAGACGAGTGCGTCCCTCTACCCCCACAAAGCCCCACCACGCCGGGGCCGCATAGAGCATCCGCGACACTGTGGTAGCATTTGTTACATCACACAGAGATTGGCCATTTAACCCATGTGCTGTTAGAATGTGGAGGGCATACATTGACTGTCTAGCCTTAATGACAATGTTGTTAACATGCATGTCGAAGTTGAATTGTTCTGACAAAGTGACACCTAGGATCTTCATGTACTTTACCCTGGCGAGATAAACAATTCAATAAACTCGATATTTAAAAAATTTACGACCTGTCCTACATGTGTATTGTAATCCTTATGTTCAAGTTTGAAAATAATACCTTACCCTCCATATTTACAAATTGTCTTACATAAGTTGCTCAAATTCATTCGCTTGGCCTTAGCCCAATACTCGTGGGTCTAATAAATATGTTGTCCCCTATGTGCCCGCACTACTTGTCGAATTAACAGCTTCAGAATTCTTGGTCCTCGATTGTGGAACTCTTTATCGGATGATATTAAGAGGGAAAATAGTCTCTACATTTTCAGGTAAAAAATAGAAACATTGGTAGTTTTTAAAATATTCTAATGTTGATGAGTAGCTTTTTTGTCAATATAGCCTACTTGTATCTGCTCACCTGTCTTTAACTATACCATACTTTACATTTAGCGTTACTTTACCAATCTTCTGTAAGTCATTATTGATATTGGTATTATTGTGGTGCTGTACTGCTGTTATTGTTGTTAGCTTGTTATTATTGTTACTACCTTACTATTATTTAAGTCCATATTTAAGTCCTAATTAAGAATCAAATATTTTTATGAATAAATAATTAATCAAGAAAGAGGGTCCAGCTTAATTAGTATAGGGACTAAGCTATTAGCTAAGTTTAACTTAGGCAACTTCCCGAAGCAATCTCTTGTCACTCCTCTTCTGAAAAAACCAAATCTTGACAAGGGAAACCTATCTAATTACCGACCCATCTCCAACCTTTCCTTTCTATCTAAATTAACTGAACTAATTGTCCTTGTCAGGCTAAACAACTACCTCTCTTCTAACAAACTCCTCAACCCCCACCAATTTGGCTTCACTAAACACCACTCCACAGAAACTCTACTCGCCTCTCTGTACAATAAACTGGTCTCTGCCATCAGCCATCAGCAAGTCTCCTGCCTGTCTCATTGACATCTCCGCCGCATTCCACACCATCGATCACAGCCTCCTTCTTCATCGACTCTCATCTTGATGAGGGAACCTACACAGTGGACCCTGCACAATCAGACGCAGAAGCGAAAAGAAGAGCAGGCTAGCACACCACATGGAACTGATATGAATTGCACTTTGTGTACTATAGGACTGGCTATAAGACAGAACTTAAACTGGATTCTCTTGCTTGATGAGCATCCAAGGTTCTAAATGATATAGACCAAGATGTCACAGCACTGTAAAATTTAGGTCTAAACCATTTATAACCAGTGTTGTGCACGAGACCAAAATTCAAAGACTGAGACCAAGACCGCGTGGTTCAAGACCGAATGGTCCATGACCAAGACCAAGACCAAGTGATCCAAGACCAAGACCGCATTGTCCAGGACCAAGACCTAAGCCTCAAGAGTCAAGACCATAAACGCAATTCTCAAGTGTAGTGTTACATATTCCCATAATTCAAATCAGATGCTTATGATATATCACAGTTTTCATCCCCAAGTCTGCGAAGTCTCATGAAGAGCACACTACAGCTAAACACGCTCTCAACAGGCGCAGCTGTTGCGGAATAAAAAAATTTGCCAGTAGAGACAAATTCCCCACCAAATACCTGATTTCCAACGCTTACCTGACTTAGGTCTAAACCACTGATTTTGCTTTGAGAAACTGCATCAGTGAAAGCCTAACTATTGTCACTAAAGCACCTGAAGTCAGGTTTAACTGTGTCTCAACGTTTTCTTGTTGCTTCTGATAATAAGAAGCGAACAACGAGGTCCTCTCTCGCTCTGTCCTTGGCGGATCGTCGCATGAATACGAAGCTATCTCAGAAATCCCTGAATAAGCGGAAATATCGACAACATTAACAAATACTCCACTCTCGTTCCCACCAAAGGCGCAAGGCCAAGACCAAAGGCGAATGACCGAGACCAGACACCCAAGACCAAGACGGTAAGACCATACCTTTAAGACCAAGACCACACCTTTCAAGACCAAGACCGGTACATTCAAGACCCGAGTCCAAGACCGCATTTTTTCTGTCTTGAGACCAAGACTGCGGTCTCGAGACCACATCACTGTTTATAACCTCGGAACCGTAGCTTCAAGTTGCACTTGCAGACAACCAGCATACAAGCCTGACAGTGCAAGTGAAACAAAATACACAACACTGAGGTAAGTTTTGTATTGCATTTCTTGTAAAAGACCAACATACTTTTGTGTGTTCAGCAACACATATTACTAGTTTGTGGTAAAGGAACTAATTTACATTAAAAACCATTAATTCTGGAACAGAGTAAGCATCCTTTACATGTTAACCGATACTTTGTGTTAGACATTTTGTTTTCCATTATTGTCTGCTAAAACCGATTCAAATGATTTTCAAACTGTTACATGCAACTGTTATGTTGCATTCAATAAGGGGTCATTCATTTAGTATGTGTACTCAGGCCCGCCGAGAGGGGGGGCAGGGGGGCAAATGCCCAGGGGCCCGGCGACTTTTAGGGGCCCGGGCCGGGCCCGCAATCAACTTATGATATATATTATAATAAGATATACAAAGTTTATGATGTATATACAAAGTTTATGATGTTAAGCCTTATAAAATAGAACGTAACACGTAACGAGGGGCCCGGGAGGGCGGAAAATGCGGCTTGTGACAATTTTCCTTCTGACAATTTCACGGAAAAGCAAAAAAAAAAAAAAGGTCATCAGAAATTTTTGTGTGGAAGTAATAAAAAAATTCAGTTTTGTTCAAAAAAAGTTGACTGCTCTGCCTAGGGGCCCGGAATTTCTGTCGGCGGGCCTGTGTGTACTCTAAGCAAATCTGGAGAAATTGGCCTCTTTCTCTCCCTGTATGCATGTCAGGTTGAAGCACAGCAGCAGTCTGCTGGGCCGCTGTCTCAATATCTCCAATAGTAAGCTACTTGTCTGGATATGAAAAAATTGAACTGCAGCTAATTTGAAGACCAATATAAGCAAATTATTATTCAGGTTTCACCCCTCCATTCCCTCATTTCCTATGCATTATCAGGAGACCTCCATAAGCAAGCATATGCATTTGGGTTAACCCCTCCCCTCCATGCATACATACTAAATGGATGGCCCCTAAGGAAAACCTTATCTACTTCAGCCAGTTGGCTACCTGGAAATAAGACACCAAAATGAAACCTGTAACAAAATCAATTAGCTATAATTGGCACTAATAGCAGCATGTCCAAAATACAACAGGTGTCATTTACTTTCAACATTCACTTTATGTGGTACCCACATCGTTACTTTAGGCCACCTAGAAAAAAATATGCCAGAAAAAATGCAGACTTAGTTGACTTTCATCACCAACTATATTTGAATAACACATGCGCCTTAGTTCAACGAAACTAAACCTTGTTTCACATCATGGGCGTCCGCAGGGGGGCGCAAGGGGGCGCCTATGCACCCCCTGGATTTTGCGCATATTTGCTGAGAAATTTTGATTATTGGTTATTACGATTAGTACAACACGATTTTGAACGTGATTATCGGAAAAATACTAAATTCTTTAGGTAGGCCTAATTATTTAAAATTCACACTGGAAGTGTAAGATTAATTAGTAAGGTAGTAGTGTACCGACCGTTAAAATACGGTACGCTCTACTGGTTGGACCTAAATCTCTGTTTAGACGTATTTGTGAAAATTTTACGTGTAGAGTTCATAGGCGTAGCTACACTGAGGCAACAGGAGGCAGTTGCCTCCTCTTGCTTTTTTATTTACTGAGACTTCCATTGACTAATGAACCCAATGACCAGGATTTTGCACATGGTATGTGAAATTGCCTCCTCTTGAATTTAAGTCTCGCTACGTGCCTGATAGAATTCTGTCTTGGTGGCTTAATATGGAAATTCATATTGTCAACTCCTAGACGGCGAAATGCTTTCAGTCGTGTCGGCTACTTGGTATCCTATTATCTTGATCTTTGTTGTCGTACGGGTCGTTAAACTGAAACTGAAACTTCTACTACTACACTTTGTGAGTCAGCCGGGCAGTATCACAGGAACGGAACACTTCTGAGTAGGACAATTTCGTAGGAACTGTGAGAGTCGACTGCGTTGAGGGTCGAAAAAACACATTTGGAACAGAATAAACATTTCAAAAGTCGTTTGTTTTTTGCTCGAACAGGCGTTCTGTAGACTGTAGGTCAGATTTCAGTCATAAATTTTTTTATTATCATAATGGTTTTTGACAATGAATGTCTATGAATATTTTCGCATGTTGGGATCCGCGCCAGAGGATCGAGAGGTAGGCCTAGCCAGCGCCGAGGTAGGCCTACCGTATCAAGCATCGAAGGTGGAGTGATCAGTTGCTTTCGACAATAGTTATTTAGTCCCTGTCACAACTATTTTAAAGTTTGCGCCCCCCCTGGAAAAATTCCTGCGGACGTCCATGTTTCACATCATCCATGGACAGGACGTACAATTTTTGCACCGTGTTAGTTTCTTCATCATTATCGTATCTGGACATTTATAAAGCACCTGTCACAGTATGAACTATTCAGAGGCGCTTCATAAAATAGATACACTAAAAACTATTGCATATTATGAAACAGCAATGGAAACTGATTAAGCATAACTCTATCCCTTTACTTCCAAAGTCAAAGATACTCAGCTCCATGAATTTTCATTGCAACTTCATCAACATTCTTATATGAAACTTGAAAAAATTATATTATATGAGTCAAGTAACAAGATATTATGAATAAAATCTCATCATGTTTTACTGAAGATTATCAGAGAAAGTTATGAGAAATATCTGAGATGGTGTGGTTTATAGTTCTGGTTGATTTGAATCAAGAAAACTACACAGGCAGTCAGGCACACCTTATATGAAAGCCCTGTGGAAATAGGCAAGCTACAGTAACCAGACTATGAATGTTAGGAGGAAGCTTATTACACAGCAACGGATCAAACACAGCCAATGTCCTATGTTGTGCCGCTACACACAAGATCACTCTCTTTAGTTGAGTGCACAGAAGCCACGAAGAAGGGCCAGCAACTGTGGGTGCAGAACATTAGAGCTAACTACAAAGGCATTCGGCGATGAGAGAACTTTGAACTGGATTCTAGTTTGAGATAGGCAACAAGGGGAGTTGAACATACACAAAGAGATACATGTATAAAATGATCAAATCATTATGCAGAATTTACTATTAAAGAGAATTGCATCATCGTCTTTGGAAGTCACTGATGGGTGAGTGGGGGTAGTTGCACGGTGGTGTAGTATTCTACAGACAGTCATAAATTAAAGTCTCTAGATGCCTTGATTACTGTACCTCACTTCTTGTTATTAATAAATCAAACATGCAGAAACTCCAAAGAGTTCAGAACTAATACATCAAAATATGAACATATAACCCAAGTGCTTAAATCTTAGCATTGGCCTCCTGCTCAGCAAGATTTGTTTCAAACTGGGGCTCAGTTTATGAAAGATTGAACTCGGCCCAATCACGATACTTAATATCAGTCCCTAACGCCCAGACTTACTAATCAATGAGGTCATCTCTTGTCATACCTAAATCTAGAACGGTTCTTCGTGGACAAGCTTCTTTGGTCACCGGACCTAGGAAGTAGGAACTATCTCCTTTTATTTGTCTGTTCTGCTCAATTGCTTATTGTTTTGTTCATAACTTAAGGCTTACCTTTTCCAAATTGCTTTACCACCATAGGCTGCCTCTCTGTCTTGGTCTACTGATCTTCCGGATATTAACCTGATAACGGCTTGGTTTTGATACGCCATCGGTTGATGCTTTGTCGCAGCTTTGTGTATTAGACACTAGTGCAATAGAAAGTCACTTATTACAACTAAAGTACTAACCAGGCTCAATGCAGCTCAACTTCACTGCAGATGCCTGTTTTGTATCAACAGCCCCAATCCGCCACTGTATAATTTTCATATCTATCAGATTTTAACATATTTATGGCACACACTTTAACGATAATTACTAAACATGTAGAGAACAGTTTCTCTCTTGAACAAATAAAAGCAACTACATATTTACAGATACACAGCAATGATTCATTTCAAAGCACGGATGTTCATACTATCAGCATTTGCTCCTAGTTAAACACCTTGAGTTCTGAGATTAAAATGTGCTTTCCATCATCGTCTTTGGAAGTCAATTCCTCTACATTAAGCAGGGCATAGTCCATGTTAATCAATGACAGGTCATTAGTAGAGTATACTGTTGGGAGATCATTCGAGCTTTCCACATCGATCAGATTTTGGTGATTCAAATCTGGTGCCAAGTCAGATGAAAGGGCAAGTGGCACAACCGAGTCTGTAATATGAAGGAAATGCTTTGAATCTTCTTTCACTGAAAATTCTTCAGGGTCAACAGCACATAATGAAATAGCTTGTGGCTGTGAATTCACATTTTTCGCTCTGTGCATGTGAAGCTCATGCCTCTGAAGATGATGCTTGTGACGGAATACATATCCACAGTCTGCACAGCGGAATTTACCTTGAGTTGTATGCGCTCGAATATGGGCACGGCACATAACTTCCGTTTTAAATCGCCACTTGCAACCAGAAAAGTTGCACGCAAAAGGTCGACTTAAATCATGTACTCGCTTGTGTTTTCCAAGTGTCGAACGATCTGTGTACGCATAACCACAAATGTCACAAAGAACGCTACCAGAATTGTGAATTTGTCTATGCGCATGAATTGCTGCATTAATATTGGACACAAAGTTACACTGGTTGCAAGTGAATTCCTTCTTCTGAAGATGAACTCGTTGATGCACCCGTAAGTAGGTGCGATTCTTATACGATTTTCCACAGTCATCACACACAAACATGTTGTCAGCAGTCTGGTGTGTTTGTTGGTGCTTGCGTAGATACCGAAATGTCATGAAAATCTTTCCACAAGTGCTGCATGGGTAAGTACCAGAAATATTCTGCTTCTCCAGTCTCTGTGAATACTTTGATCGAAGGTTTCTACTGCTAGTACCAAGTGTAGCCTCATAAGCTGACATGCGCATCATTTTCTGTCCCTGTAAAAGATTTATTTCTGTGGTGACAAGAGGGCTAATGCTTTGCTGCATTTCTTGAATATCCTTGTGAATATTAATCATGTGACTTGTGAGCAGAGAGTGCTTCCTAGTTCGATAATCACAATGCAAGCACTTGAGCCAGCACCTGGTGTGACTGAAACGTGATGCTTTATTATAGTCAGTAATGACCAAGAAATTGAAGTCAAACTGTTTTGTTTGATGACCTTCTTCAGTTTTGAGACCTGCACAGCTCTCTTCAGTTCCACTCTCTTCTTCACCATTGTTAACAACTTGGACAAAGGTGGCATCATTTCCATTAGATTCAACATTATCAGATGTCACAAAACTTTCAAACTCTTTTGCTTCTAACTCTGGAAAGACATTCTCAAATAAAGTTGGCTGTTCAACAACCTCTTCTTCTATGATTGCAGTTTCAGTTGCCAACATTGGCTTGACCTGTAGTTTGCTCTTTCTTTTGCAGTTCTTACGTTTTGTTTTATTTCCTGACAAATATGCAAATGATGATGATTGAAACACTGCTCCTAATTGATCTGGTTCAACTGATTTACCATTTGTTATGTCATTCTCTTCTACTGGCACAGCTCCACCTTGGTCTAACTCGGCTACACAATTCCATGACAGTTGGTGATATATACCATAATGCTCCCTCAGCAACTGTCGACTTGAAACAATACTCTTGCACAAGTCACACTTAAAATGACCTTTTCCAAGTGAATCTACAAAACAATTTAATGGAAAATATTACACATAGGACATGTGACCATGCCTGAGGAAACCATAACACAGTCGGAAATATAATTTCCAAGAATCATGCTCAAAAGGTAAATACGCATACAATTGGTAAAGATGAGTTCTTTATAATTATACTGCTTACTGTGTTATCAATCAAACTTTAAGTCCTTACTTAGAGTTTAGCTAAGTACTTTTATTTTGATGCCCCAGAAAATCATGCCCCATTGTTGCCCTAATTAGAAGTCATGTGCATCGATTATGCAAATGACCAACTCATGTACAGATTCCTATTAATCAGGTTTATAGAGATTTCACTGATGGCTACCTCAGAGGTTTATAAATGTGCTCCAATTTACTATGCTCAATACACATTTATGGCCCCAGGAAGAATAACATACGTTGGGTCATATAAACTTTAATTCACAGTTTCTCAAAAGAAGCCATAAAGAGACCTACATCTTTAAAACTGTGTACTACCTGTTAGAGAAACAAGTGGTTTTGATCTAATTGTTCAGCAATTCTAGCCTATATAAAGTAATACATCAAACTCCTGATTTATTTTTCTGACTCAGTAAGGCTTTCAGGCATGGACAGTGATTTGGTCACACATCATAGCATGTATGAGAACATATGAGTATGCATGTGAACAAGAAGGCATCTGTATCACACCCTGAACACACTACAGCTCCAGCTGTGCATTTCTACATTGCCTTGTTAGACTATTTCTAAAGTTTTCCCCACCCCTGATGACTGTTTGAGTTATTAAACAATGGCAAGTTCGCCTATATATGAACGAAGTGACTAGCGGACCGCCAGGCGGCCCGCAAGTTTATAAAACTAGCGGGCCGCCAGTCACGTGTCAGGTCATTTATGTCGGTAAAAAGTTGTTTTTTTAGTTTTAATGAGTTACAAAATTGAAAGAAAATGTATGAAACTAGTAATTTAAATAATCTAACAATGCGTGATGCAAACACTTTTGAATTTCTGAAAAAGTATGCAGTTAAGAAGGCTACACATGCAGAATAAGATCCAATATTATTAATTAAAATTGTGAGGTGTTCCGTAGTCGAGTGGTTAGCGTGCTGGAATGTAAGTTCAACGGTTTGAGGTTCGAATCCAACCAGGGCAGAATTCTTTTCTTATGTTATCCCCGTTATTTTTATGAACATTTGAAAACTTACCTATTTCCCTGGGTCTGGATTTTGGAGTGCTTATCAGTAGTTACCTTGATTAGGGTAAGGTTAGGCGTCGTGAGGGTTGGTTAGGGTCAGGGTTAGGGTTAGTGTCGTCATTAAAAACATGGTACCAGCTTAGCACCATGCCAAAAGATCCCGTAAAACGCCAGTAAACTTACGCATCCCGATACTAAGTGTTTCCACCTTAGCGTAATAAAACCTAAATTAAGGTTTTCTGTCAATTTTCCGTCTTGGCGGACCGCTAGTATTCGAAATTTTACGGCTGTCTGTCTCTCCGTAGTCACGTAGGCCTAAGACTGGCGGCCCGCTAGTACTGGAAACTTGCGGACCGCCTGGCGGTCCGCTAGTCACAGCCATATATGAATGAGGCTGGCGTAGCAAGAAAAAGTGTCCACAGTTTGTACTAGGGATGTTAAACGAAATTCGGAAATCCGAATTTCAGTTTTGAAAACGAAATTCGGTTTTTATTATTGACAAAACGAAATTCAAATTTTCTTTTAAATCATTGTCGTAGTGACAATTTCAAGAAAGTCCAGAAAGAATTAATTCATGCATTTCTTTAGTGTTTACGATTGTTTTCATCGAATATAGCCGGCAGGTAAGAAGGTGTTTATTTAGCGTACGTTACGGTACCTAAAATATAAAATAACTTGCGTTATATAATATTATATTAAATTTTCTATGAAGGCCAATAAAAAACGAAATTCGGTTTAAAATCGGATTTCTAAAACCGAAATTCGGATTGCCAAAAAAAACGATTTTAACAACCCTAGTTTGTACATATTCATTTAATGGTACTGAAACAGGTAGATACATGTAGTTATAGGGAAATTAATAGAGTTGCTTTTATGATTTTATAGTCAATCAATGGAAAAATAAATCACCAAAAGAGCTTCTATATAAGACGTGAGTCTCACGCAGACATAGTACAAACAGCGTTACCGTATTACCTCGAGTATAATGCACAATTTTTTCCTAAGAAAATATCTGCTCAAAGCGTGGGTGTCCATTATTCATAGGAAAAGGTTTTACACAAACACTGATCATGAATGACTGAAGACTGGTAATGCACTAATCGAAGGCAAACAGAAGAAGTCTACATTGGATGAATTACCTTTGAATTTTATTGGTTTGATTTATTTAACTTGGATTTATTAGGTTAATTTTATAACATGAGCCTATAAAATAATTTTATAATTTTAGTTTAGAGTGGTCATGCTTGAAAAATAAAAGACAAGAACACCATTTTACTGCATGTTGTTTATTTTAGTTCATCAATATAAATAAGTACTAGAGCAGTGAGGCTGCAAGTAAGCACAATAATGCACCTTTCAACAGCTGTTTTTACCTCCAAAATGATTTTACATAGTATCGCTTCCTGCGGAACTTCCCAGCAGGTCAGCATATATCTAGGCTTTTACAGTGGTTGAAGTTGTTTGGGTGAGCAGTGGGAACTCCAAAGACGAGTTTTATTTCAAAAATGCAAAACATTACATCTCAACAAGTTTATTTTTAGCAAGTATTTGCTAACAATAGCCATTTTACAAAACCTGCTTGTGTGCATCTGACCAGAAAAATCTGTATGGTTGTGACATATCAGCCATGTATTGATTTTACAAAAGTTTACCATTTTTATGTCACTGAACCCTATACAAAAAGAGCGACTTACAGTCCGAAAATATGGTAAAATTTTAAATAAATGTATCAACAATCTACAAAGTTATAAACCATGGTTCCTCAGAAAATGCACAAAAGAATTATTTGCAACTATGAACCAACATTATCATATCGTATCTAAAGATTTATATAGCGCCTCTCTCAGAATAACTATTCAGAGGCGCTTTCAGCACGAAAACCACAGGGAAAAGAAACTTCTTTAAAGAACAAGAGACCAAAGCAGAAAAACCAGTCATTAGTTTAGCCCTTAGTGAGGGGAAGGTCATTCCAAGTAGAGGGACCAACCACAGCAAAAGCCCAGCATTGAGCCAAAGCAGTCCTAGTAACAAAAAGATCAAGCCAATCAGCAGAGCGCAAGGAACGAGATGAGGTCGCAGATAACGGCTTTCGCATATAGTCGGAAAGATACTTTGGGGCACTGCTCAGCTGCGCCTTGGAGACTAGAAAGAGGATCTTATAATGGATGCGCGCAGTGATAACAAGCCAGTGCAAGACATCAAGCATATATGTAGAGATATGTGCAAAGCGAGGGAGTCGGGCTATGAGTCTAGCTGAAGCATTTAAGACCAATTGAAGGGAAGAAAGACGCTGTTTCGGGAGGCCCATAAGAAGTGAGATGAACCAACATTATAAACTTAAGATATCAATCAATTTCCATTTGCTTGGGGAATTTAGAAAATACTTATTCATTCATATAAAAATGAAAAATACTAACCTACAAAACCAATGTTTCATCAGGATCATGATCATCTTACACTTATTCAGTTTTGGCTACGTTTATTAGACTAATAATGAAGCAATTACATGCATATGAAGAACCTTGAAAGCTATAATAAGGAGTGACAGATGCATGGGAGAAGTGAATGGCAACACTCTGGCACGAAGAGCAGAAGATCTGCATTGATGCGGGATCAATTCTGCTACCATCCCAAAGGTTGACTCAGCCTTTCATTCACTAGGTGGCATTGGCAAAATAAGCAGTAGGATGTGATGGGTGCCTTGCATGGCTGTCATACAGTTAAATTTGACTCCTGTAATAACTTTAATCATCCGTTCATACTATGACTTGTAATCATACTGTGGTGTGTCAGTTTGAATTAATAATAAGCACAAATTTATGTATCTGACTCACCTCTGAAATTATACTATTTCACTCTCTCTATCTCTCTCTTTCTGTCTGTCTGTCTCTCTGCTCGTGTGTTTGTCAATAATGAACACAAATAAGCTTGAGAAAAGTGCACTTCAGTTTCTGATGGCAATGGCAATTATCAAGCTTCATTATTATTATTTATTTATGCAAATTGTATGTGTGCATTCACACAGAAATGCAAACTGAAGTATGGGAATATTGCAGTCAGGCAATGAAACATAGTGAGTTTTCAGGCAACCTTAAAGAAAGAAAAAGTTAGAGCTGCGGAGAAACGTTGATAGTCGATTCCATTCCCTGGGGTGGCAACGTGGAATGCACACGGAGCCCATAGCAGAAAATAGATAGTCATAGGTACGCACGGCTAGGACAACAGTTTGATTCAGTGATCTGCAGGACTCAGTATTCGAGCTGCTCCTGAATATCATGGCCGATCTTACTCAACTCATCACGGCTCTAAGAGAGCGGGTCCAGAATTAGGCTGATGACGTGCAACTGCACTCTACATGCCATCCATCTGATGCAGTTCCTTGCATGTCTTCTACACAGGCCATTGTAGCATGAGTACAGATTTGGATGTCTTCAAATTGGCTGTGTCAGCCACAGCCAATTTGAAGACATCCAAATCTGTACTCATGCTACAATGGCCTGTGTAGAAGACACGCAACTGCATCAGATGGATGGCATGTAGACAACAAAGACACAGCATATTTGACTGGGCACACATCAGGTGCAATCAAAAGTTGATGATGACTTCATTACATCACGACTCCTGACTGGAATCCAGAGTACGTTGTTCACAGCCTGGATTTGCTTCTGGACCGAGACATAATTAGTGGCAGACCATGTGAACCACCTTTGCAGATCCTGCTTCTACCAGTTGCGCCAGATACAGATCACATGGCACAATCTGTCATTCAGCACAGCAGTGACCCTCGTCCACTCATTCATCATGATGCACTTGGACTACTGCAATTCTATCCTTGTTGGTCTGCCAAAGTTCTGGTTGCTCCAGATCCAATCCATCCTTAACCATGCTGCTTGATTCATAGCTAACAAGCGAAAGTATTCGTACATAACTCAATATATGTGGGATACAATACACTGGCTTCTTGTTGCTGAGAAGTCTACAAGAAGATACAAGTGCAGCTCCATAAGTGCCATAAACTTTTTGATGCGTTTAAGCCTGTTGAGTTTAAGATCTGAGCACCTTACAAAAATCAAGTTGGCAAAACCAAGGCGATTGCAGACAAGGGAGCATATATTTTGTTATGTAGAGATAACCTGAAGATACACACTGCCTAACATGAGAGAAACAAATATTACAAAAGTTTATTATGTTGGACTGAATTGTGAGGTTGCTGTCCAAACCTAACCCAAGTGTTCTGACTGCTTCAACTAGAGCTGTACCGATTAAACGGCCGCCATACGCATAATCGGGCCGATTATTAGAACAATCGGTATAATCGGCAGAAATAATCGGTTAATCGGTGCCGATGTCAAAATTGTGTTATAATTTAAAAATTTTACATGAATTATTGTATATTCCAAGTTTTTCATCGATTTTCACCTATTGTTTTACGTCCCTTATTATTTAGGCATTAAAACATATCGTTAACAACTTCCCAACTTAATTTAAACGTCCACCCTTACAGTTGTGACGATAGATTACTGGTTTATGTTTCGGAACCGAACATTTTGATTAAAGAAATAATTAAGTATTCGGGATTATGGGTATTGGCAGTTTAATAATTGGCTATATGCGGTATCGGCAATTTAATAATTGGCTATACGCGGTATCGGCATAATCGGCAAAAAGCGATATCGGTACAGCTCTAGCTTCAACCATGCAAAATCCCGCTATCAAATCATTTAAAAACATCAACCTTATTTGTAATTTATCACCCCATTTCATCAAACGAATATTTTTTTAAACTGGTATGGCATAATTACTTTCATTTCTTATTTCTAAGCTAGTAGCAAGCAAACTGATTGTCCATTTCAAGAATAGAAATTAAACTGTGAAGCCACCTGACCATCATAAGAACACTCCTGATAACCAATTCACTCTAGAGAGTTTAGAAACATTGAGCTGTAAAAAGATTTCACACTTACGTTCTGTTTTGTGATGCAGAAAATCAACCACATCAAAAAATTCTTTCTTGCATGCTCCACATATATGTAAATCTTGATAAACCACATACACTTGGCTACCTAATATATCACAAACAAACAAATGAACTGTAATGAAAACTGTAACATGATAATTTACATAGAATATTGCAGAATTTAGATATAAATTGAATATGAAGGTATCTTTGACATTTACTACAGCTGAAATTATAGGACATCATTAAAATTATTGCATTTTTGTAATATATGCAAGAAACTGTATATGTAAAAATAAATCATCTAATTTTGTGTAACGGCTCTAGGGATATAAAAAAATTCTATAGATAGAACAAATAGTCACTGGATGCTATCTTGTTTAATTAGATCTGTTAGACCAGTGCTGTCCAACCTTTTTGACCCCGCGGGCCACCGAAGAAGTTATTCTTAAAGCCGAGGGCCGCACCATTAAACTCAAAAGCAACGATTAAAATATATTGAAAATTATTAACTGTATTAAAATTAATTATGCAATAATAATAATGAATAAACTGTATGTATGGAATGTGTTTAACGCTTTACAATAGTTCCGTAACAAATATAAATGCTCAAGCAACTTTTTAGTGAGATATTTGGCTTTGAATTGCGCTTGCAAATTTCTTGTATAAATTTCTTGTATGTGGTTAGTATTCAGTAACTTCTGCCCTCCTTAGATTTTATAAATATTCATCAGTCAAAGAATATAGTGTTTTTGGACTTGATTTTGGTCAGAGCAGAAAATCCAACTCCAAAGACTTGGGTGCTTCCAAACATCATCAATAGTTTTTTTTACAACATTTCCATACTGAATTGGCGGCGTATCCTTGCGTTTGTAACAACCTGCATTTCAATAATTTCAAGCTGCACTGCACCTTCATACAATAACTGCATATTTTGTGGCAATGTTAGAAATATCACGCGTGAATGGATTTTCAACGAAGAGCAACAGGGGAATGTCTTTAAAAAAAGCACAGAAATCCAATTTCAACTGTTCTAATGATAGTTTTAACTGCTCACTTTTGACTCAATCTGGATATTAAACGTATTTGCTGAATTTATAGTGTCGAAAGAATACGTGGTAAATGTGTTTAAGACGAGCTCTGTATTATCAATTCCTTAGCGGCATCTTGGGATTGGTGCGCAATGGATCTGCTAATCATAATATATTTATGCCTTTCCAGTTCCCACGACGCATTAAACGTTCGGTTCTCTTCCGTAACTTTCCGCTTTTTTGCTTTGCTCGATTGAACTGTCCTTTTTTAGAATGTTAGAAATAAGTATATTTTATGAATGGCTGTTGTATAGTCATTATGATTACAAAACATTTGCACGGCAGCGTCCTATACATCCGCTTCCGGTTTAATTAATTTCAACAGGGTGTGTTTATTTTAATACTTTCATTTTAATTACTCGTGGCTCGTGCCTTTTGCGTGACATGGTATATTAATGGTTAATGCACTATTAAACTTACTGGTTATTTCTTCTTATCATTTGATAGATGGCGATAGCTGTAACATGCTATATACATTATATTAGTATAATTATTTGATTTTGTCGGTTCCCGCTCATGTTGAGAACCGTAGACTACGTTTTAATAATGTAAACAAGCTTAATGTGTCGTAGGAACTGGATTTTGTGTTCAGATTGTCAAATGATAAACCAAGTTATGAACGAATAGCTATGCAAACAGGCCAGTGAGTTTGTCTTTTACGTCATTTTTACAGAAATTGCAAATATTTAGTGAGCTTGGGCGGGCCACTTAGAATCAGACTGCAGGCAGCCCGCGGGTTGGACAGCACTGTGTTAGTATACCCCCAAGCCGCCGCCATAGCCGCCGAATTTTTGTCCAAGCCGATTAGCCACCAGAAATTTACGGCTTAGATGAAAAACCGAAGAGAATCTTTTTATGGCTAGACGCCGGAAAAAAATTCAGCTAATTCATCTAGAACACGCACACAGTTGTGATTATAAAGTTTTCCCACTGGGCTAGAAGTTTGTAGGCTACTTAGAGCGCAATAAGCGGTGAGTGCTGACGTCAGTTCATAGCCATCCATTGTAAGGGCCCTGTCCAGGTTGTTCTATGTGAGCTATGTTGCATATGATCCCGACTTCTACTTCCTGTTCTATTTTTGAAGTTTCCATCATATGGTGTTGCTGTTATATTTTATAATATTGTTGCCATAGCAAAAACTTAAAAGTACGTTGGATTATTGGATTTATTGCTGAGTATTGTTTACTATATAAACATTCTTGCGATGGCACCCCGTCAGTGCGGTAGTACTAGTAGTAATATGCAGAGTTGTATTGTCTCGAGACACTGTCTCGGTCTCGAGACAGGTTTTTTGATGTCTCGGTCTCGGACCCCACTGTCTCGGTCTCGGTCTCAAGATCATTTCTCGACTTTTTGGAAACTGTCTTGAAGCGAAAGTCTTGTTTTTTGGAAACTGTCTCGAAGCGAAAGTCTTGTTCTCTTGTAGAAGCGGTCTCCAAAGTTCTCGCACAAACTGTATTTTGTTCGGAACTTAGTACAGTATTGCGCTATAAAATTGTCTTGTGCCGAAAGGATAACTAGTTAATCGGAAGTGCCAAACAGACAGGAAGTTTAAAAAGCGGTATTTCTGGTATTAAGATTTAAGAGTATTGAAAAAAGCAGTCTTAAGTTTGCACTTTCAGTCCAAAATTTCCAAATATCTTAAAATGTCTCATAAAGAACCTGAAATAGTTAAATTTGCATTCAGGCAGTTTGAAATCAGTGAAAAACAAAATAAATGGCATGCCGTTCGTCATTTGTGTAATGCCAACATAAGCGAAACGCTTGGAAAAACATCTAGTTTCTCAAGGTGCGTGATGTGACTTATGTCGGTAAATCGCTAATAGGCCTAGGGCCTATATGGAATTTTGTTGGTTTAAATTTTAGAATCATTTAGAAGATTTCAGAATGGCTGAAATATTTAATTTCTTTATAGTTTATACAATTCAGGTGATCGGCTGATTTCAGTGACTTGACCCTTGTATTAGACTTCAAAAGTTGAGAAATATTGTTTCGGGACTTGGGTCCAATGTGCATTTCACTCGTTTTGAACTGTCTCGAACTGTCTCGGACCTGGTGTCTCGTCTCGGTCTCGGACCCCACTGTCTCGGTCTCGGACCCCACTGTCTCGGTCTCGGTCTCGAGTTTTATGTCTCGTATACAAGTCTGGTAATATGAAAGGTAAAGTTCAGGCGGCAGTAGGGAAAAGAGAGCCCGTCAACAAATTCGTAACACGGTGGTCACAGAAATATGATTTCAAAATTCCCTGAGTTTTCCAGAGTCATTTTTTGAATTTTCCAGAGTACATTTTAATCACTTTCCTATTATAATTATATAGGCCCAAAGATCAAAAGTTAAACAATTTTGAGCGGCCTCCTCCCCTTATAGCCGCACCTTTCCTTTCTTTTTTATATTGTTTTCCTCATAATAGTTCAGATCAATTAGTAAAAAAAATATTGAAAAGTTACCATGTTCACGCACCTTTTCAGACATAAATGCAATCACTAAAGTGAAACTTAATGCCAATGGCTGGAGTTGGGAGCACCTCTGAGCACACCCCTGAAGAGGCGCTATATAAACCCTAAATGAATAATATGTACTGTGAATGCACCTAATTGCAACTACTTTGCCCAAATGTAGACAAATTCAGTTTCTTTAGCTCCTTCATCTTGTGCTCAAGGTTTAACACAGCACTGCCTGCATCTCCAGTCAGCTTGGCTTTCTTCGCTTTGAGATCTTTGATTTGAGCAGCTATCTTCCTCTTCGAAGCAGATTTTGCATGATCTCTTGCCTTAGTGGCTTTACTTGCAGGTATTACTTCTTCATATCGAGATCTAGTACCACGTACAAATTGTAGTTGGTAGCATTAGACAAGAGGAAGACCAAGACAGAAGATGCTGGATTGGATGATGACAAACGATTACAGGAAGCTGAAAGAAGAGGCCCAACAAAGAGAGGAGTGGCGACGTCGGATATTTGAACCTGCCTAAGAGGCAGAGAACCACAAGAAGAAGAAGAAGCATTAGTTTGTCAATAGCTACTTCCATAACACCACCAGCATTGTTGATGGAATCAAAAACCATTCGCTAAGCAACTAGAGATGTTTCATGAAGATTTTCTACCAGCATGTCACCATTGACACTGAAGCCACTCTCTACTGCCATATTGCCATGTGACAACACTGGAATCAATATCATGACCCACCAAATCATCCAAATGTCTGCATATTCAGGTCAATTGTCTATACACTTCAAGTAAAATTCAAGTCTGAAATTCTCAAATGAAGGATTCATCTCTGTCTGTGCTTTTCAAAGTGCGGAATATTGCATTTTCGCTATATCTGCAACAGTAGAGAGAATGTTCCAAGACTTGTAAAGACTTTCAACAAGACCAGCAAAGTTGTGTTCATCGACACTGCCAACACAATGAACAGTATTCTTGCACTCATTGCGGACAGAAATTGGACGCAGTCCATATGAAGTGTAAGTTTCTCACAATATGACACCCTGCACTGTGTTAATTCAGTCTTCGCTGCAACACCAAGATCCAACGTCCTTGTACAAACACCAATTTTCTTTTGTATCCACCTTTATTTTCATGAACTTTGAGAATGAGTCTGCACCAGCAACTACCTCTCTCTTGAGAAACCCATATTAAGCGGCTGCACAGACAATTAAATAATAACATACCGGGACATGTTGTAATCAGCAATGCTGCTATCTCTGTCAACAGTTTTAGCAAGACCTTCAGCAATGTTATACATTCACATTCTGCTCCTATACAATCATAGACCTCCTAATCTCTTGCACAAAGAAATCACGCCAAAATATGCGTTAAATAATTGATCTGAACAAATTCCCTGAGTGCTGGAGGAATTCCCTGAGTTTTCCAGAGTTAAGAAATTCTCTGAGTTCCCTGTTTTCCAGAGTCGTGGCCACCCTGCATAAGTATAGGCTATTTGTGGTTTGAAAGAGTGATGACTTTGTAGATTAGCTTACAAGTTCAGACTTATTGCAACTGTACTGTTTTGTATGACTTTGTGTGCCACTAATAATTGTTCATTTTTATGGCATTGTGACAGTAACTGTTGTTCTAATGTCTAATAATTTGCTTTTTGGAACTCTCTAGGCCTATTAATTATAGTCGATACACTCTTTGAACGAACTATGTTTCAAGCTGTAATTTTTTACGGCTAGCCGAAAAAGGTAGTTAACGTCATTTTACGGCTACGTAAAATACCGCCATAAATTTTCTCAAGCCAGCCATTAGCCGAAAAAATTGCGGCTGGGCTGGGGTGTGTTAGACAGTTACAGCAGTGCATCCCAAAGTGGTGGTCCATGGATCGGTGCCGGTCCGCGAGCCCTCAGTTGCCGGGCCGCAAAGTGAGTCAAGAAACTAGTCAAATTGTCTCAGAATCAAGAAATGTCTATTATATTTTTAAAAGTCATAACCGAAGGTTGCGCATGCGCAAAGCTCTTCCGCCCTTGAAAATATTAATTCTGCGGCGGAAAATGATTTATTCTTGTTTGATACTTCGAAAGATGATTTTTCCTTTCCTCGCTGTTCATTTTCAAAATCAAATGATGACTCACCTTGGCCTGATCTCTTAGCTGGCTCCTCCGTTATGAACAAATCCACAACTTCAGCTTGACTACAAGCATCGGGCAGACGAAAACAGCTGAACCATTCGTCTTCATGCAGGCTCACTGAACTCTGGATACGCTCCATGTTAACTTTATTATCGCTCATAATGACACTCGAAGGCAATTACACAAACATCTTGCTAGCTGTACTATGCACACGTTAACAACTTGCTACTATGCACAAAGTAAAGCATGCAACTAAGCGAAGAAAGATGAACTGTAGAAGTTGTTCGAAACCTTAAATGCCATGATAATCGACCTGACACAGGCTCCCACAAGATTCAAATTCGGCTATGCTTTTCAGCTCATTCGACAGAAGACAAATCTTCTCGAAACGGCAGAGTCTCTAATCGGTTATTTAGAAAGTTCCCTTCTAGCACAGGGCCGAGATTCTGGAACCAACTCAAATACGATTTTAAAATAACAGGCGTGGCAACAGACTGTCGACAATCGAAAATTGCGAAAATTGGTAAAAAATTATAGCATGGCGATTGTTGCAATAATCTTAAAACAACTTCGGTGACTGTGAGTGTATTTTAGCGTATTTAATTATTCGCCCGTGCTAGCTATTATATAGAAGTCCATGGCCCGTTGCAGTATTGTTTTTCATCAATCCAACTTCTACTTTGGCGATAATCATTTTAATTGATTCAGCTTCTATTTAGGCAAGAATTCGTTTAATCGATTCAGCTTCTATTTGAGCAGGAATAATTTTTCATCAGTAGAACTTCGATTTAATAAAGAATTATTTTTCATCAATCCATTTCTATTTAAGCAAGTTTCTTTTAATCAAACCCACTTCTATTTAAGCAAAAGTTATTTGCATCAATCCCACTTAGGCTATATATAGTCAGAATTCTTTTCGTCAACCCAGCTTAACAATTGTGTTCAACGTACAAACGCTGAAACCCATGCAATGGCGAATAACTATATATAGGCCTATATACGCTAAAATATACTCCTACCAACTTCTACAACTTCAACTTCTATAACGCCACCGTAAGTTATGTTACGTTACGTAACATAGCCTAGTAACTAGCCCTCTCACCTTCCCAGTTCCGGAGACGCCTTAAGCCTTTCTTGGTAAAGTCGTAGTTTACGCTGCTAAATTATTTGATACTGTCACTCTAAAATGGAAGCTGGATTGATTAAAGAAATTGTTTCCCTAAATGGAAGTGGGATTGATGAAAACATTCCTGTTTTCAAAATTGAAGTTGGATTGATCGAAATAATTTTTACCGTAAATAGAAGCTGGATGGATGAAATTAAGTTTTCGATTCAATAGAAGTTGGATTGATGAAAATAATTGTTTCCGTAGCCTAATTAGAAGCTGGATCCATGAGAACATATCTTTGCTTAAATAAAAGTTTCATTGATGAAAAATATTTCTTTCGTCAAATAGAAGTTGGATTGATAAAAGTAATTTTTCCAATTAAATGGAAGTTGGATTGATGAAAAAATTTCTTGATGAAATGGAAGCTGGATTGATGATAATTAACATGCACATAGGTAGACTGCTTACTTACTAACGTCAAATAGCCTACAGCATTGAAGACATTACAATAATTTAGCAACGTAAACTACGACTTTACCCCTTTCTTATTTGTTGACGCATGCTGCAGGCACTGACGTCGGTCGAGAGCGCTGGTGATTTCTGAGCGGCGCTATATAAATGTTCGGTTACGATTACAATTAGGTGCCGTCCATCAATGACCTCACACGATTTTGGCCGATTTTTGACACCCCTCCCCTCGTCACACTTCGTCACAAAAGTAACAACCCTAGAAAATGACGTCACAAAGCTCATACTCTCCCCTAAAACCCAATAAAACATGTTTCAAATCAAATTTATTGTCAGTGTAGGCTTGACATGTGTTTAATTTGGCACTGCACTCTCATGTTGTGCTAAAGGAGAAAGTCAGGTATTACCCTGCCAGCATGCCCATACAGAGCCCATCTAATTTTTTGATGGGCTCGTGGGCTTGGGTTAGCCCCTATCAGCCCCATCTGGGCACGAGGTGAGGAGCCCATTATCAGATCAAAATTGTATGTTGGAGACAAGTGGGCTCATGGGCTTGGGCTGCCCACATCGAGCCCACTTGGGCCTAATGTCAGAACCCCAGTAACCAACATTTGCGACATCCGACTTTTGAATGGGCGATAACCGGGCTCGAGGGCTTGGGCTGCCCACCTCGAGCCCACTTGGGTCTGATGTCAAAAGCCCACTAACCAACATTTGCGACATCAGACTTTTGAATGGGTAATAATGGGCTGGTGGGCTTGGGCTGACCACCTCGAGCCCACTGTCTTGGGTCTGATGTCGGAAGCCCATTAACAAACATTTGAAACATCCGATTTTTGAATGGGCGATAAGCGGACTCACGGGCTTGGGCTGCCCAACTCAAGCCCACTTGGGTCTGATGTCAGAAGCCCATGAAGCAACATTTGCGACATCCGACTTTTGAGTTGGCGATAAGAGTCCGGTTTCCAGAGGATCAGAGAGGGCACAGCAGATGTTAAGGTGGGTGTCTTTTAGGTCGAGGATTGAAGGGTACAGGATCAGATGAGTCAGGGTACCTTAGGACCTTTTGTACCTCAGTCTCTTCATTCTCAAGTTACGCCACTCTCTGCTCAGCCACCACGGGCCTTCTGGTTGACCCAACATACAAGGGCCACTCTCAGTCTAGCTTTGCTTATGTTGGCCCTCTAGTTAGAATCCCCAGGAATTGTGGATTGAGCTCCTCAGTTTTCTCCTCTTCCTCTGTTTCAGATATGCCTGAAGTCCGTTCTAGATGTTAGTGATAGCACTGATTTGGTTCGGGAGTGCCCCTGAATCGTTGAGTGGCGCTTTTATGAATGCTTGATTGCAATTATGTCTTCGCTCACATTCTATGCAGGTGGCAATACAACACATGATGGTTCATCCAGTTGGAAATATTTAATATACCCTACAGTCAACTAGTTATCGATCTGGTTCTAATAAAAAGACCCGATACGGGTCCCACGTGGGAACATGGGTCCTATATGGGCTCTATGCTTGTACCCAATGAGATATAAGCGCTAGAGAGAAGATGACACATCTTCCCTTCGCACAGATTTGAAGTCACAACCATAGATATAACAACACCTTACCGAGAGTTCGGCAGTTGATGGAAATTGAAATGACGCGTTTTGATTGGTTGAAATTCATGGAAGCAGTCAAGCTTAAACGAGACTGTTTAATTTCTTTCGAAGCTTACGCCTTGCAAAGAGTACAACAGACACAAAATAACAACTTATCGATGAAATAATATTCCAGCGGCGTTGTTTTCGGGCTTTACTAAGTTGCTATATCCAAACGCTACGCAACAAAATTCTGTCGTTTCACCATTTTGGCTAGCTTAAGGGTCAAGGCCGTTTTGAATCGGCGGCCTCAAACATAGATAGCAGAGACCCCTCTAGTGATATATTTATACTAGATGCTTGCCCGTCCTAAGACGGTTAAAGGAAATTGAAAGAAAATGTGTTTATTCCAAAGTGCAAATTGTGCATGACATTAGTAAGTAAGTAAGTGAGTAATGTAATTAGCAACTTCTATTGCGCCGGTGTCTAATGCACAAGGCATCAACCGATGGCACATCAAAACAATCTGTTATCAGGTCAACATCCAGAAGATCAGTCCGTAAGAGACAGAGAGGCAACCTAAGGTGGATAAGCATTTTGAAAGAGGTCAGTTTTCAGCCGAGAACGAAATGACACAAGCGACTGAGCACAGTGCACAGATACAGGAAGAGAGTTCTAAAAGGCAGGCCCAGCAACCGAAAAAGCTAGTTCACCGAGAACAGTTCTTGATTTACGTATGACCAGACACAGACAATCAGATGACCTCATTGAATAATGATAAGTCAGATGAATAAGAACAGATTTTAAATATTGTGGTTGGCCAGAGTTCAAAGTTTTATAAACTATGAGCCCCAGTTTGAAACGAATTCTTTGTTGAACAGGAAGCCAATGCAGAGATTTAAGCAGAGGGGTTATATGTTCATATTTGGATGTATTAGTTATGGCTTTAGCCAAAGAGTTCTGAACTCTGCAGCTTCAGTATGTTTGATTTATTGATACCAGTAAGCAGAGCCGGATTAACCTATAAGCGAAATAAGCCATGGCTTAGAGCCCCACAACGTTTTGAGGGCCCCCAACTGTCAGGAAATATAAAATCAGATGGTACAAAGGTCCGATTTGACATGGCTTAGGGCCCCACAACGTTTTGAGGAGCCCCAACTGTCAGGAAATAATAA
Source organism: Aporrectodea caliginosa (assembly GCA_020284085.1). Taxonomy (NCBI): domain Eukaryota; kingdom Metazoa; phylum Annelida; class Clitellata; order Crassiclitellata; family Lumbricidae; genus Aporrectodea; species Aporrectodea caliginosa. The sequence goes on from JACEVL010000506.1 coordinate 693,263, forward strand.
ATCAGATGGTACAAAGGTCCTATTTGACAATTTTCTTCTGGAAAAAAGACGGGGAAAAAAGTCATCAGAAAATTCTTTTCAAAGTAATAAACATGGTGTTTCTCCAAATCTGGGAAAAAAATTTTGCATGGCTTTCCGGTTAGAGCCCCCAGATGTCTTAACCCAGCCCTTGGCTTAGGGCCCCCGAAAGTCTTAATCCGGCCCTGCCAGTAAGAAGCGAGTTACAATAGTCTAGGTGACTGGAAACCAATGCATTTGCCAGAGATATTCTTGCAGACATGGGCACATAACGCCTAATTCTACGTATGTCACGAATGAACATAATTATAGGATGACATACATATATATACTGTTTACATGGCCAGTGAGAAACATGGTAGAATTAAGGACAACGCCTAAGTTGCATGCAGCATCGGCCAGCTCAACAATAGAGTCACCCAGTTTCAATGACTTAAGCCGATCAAATTTCTTAAGGCGCTTAAGAGTAAGTGAGTAAGTGTGCGCTTTATTAAACGCTTGCAAACGCACAGCGCTGTACATACAAAGTTATCAAATAGTAGCAGAAAAGTTGATAGCAGCGCCACCTACCGATTTTCATTACACGCAAATTTGAATCCACGTGACTGACGGTTTAAATTTCCGCTAAAAATCCCCTCTAAAATTGCGTGACGTCATTTATGGACGGCCCCCTAATGTAAATTTCTTGATATTAAACAAAAAACACCACTTTAATCAAGGAAAGATGGTTGTAAGGGGAGAGGGAATATTAAAAAGGATAACACTCTTGTCTGAAGTGCTCACCGACTTGGTTCGACTCCCGTAAAGCCCCTGGGTTTAGCTCAGCCTCCCTTCCCTAGGTGGCAGCAAAAAGTAGAGCTCGCACCTTGCATGACTGCATCTTTGTTGATTTATCTCTTCTGAAATTTGTGTTCTTGTGAATTGTTTAATCATCATAACATGTACATGTGTAACAGCGCAGTGCGTTTGTGAGGCACTTCATTAAAGAATAAAATATTATTATTATTATTATTAAATAAGCTTCAGGTGGTATGTTACTTTGGTGGACTATTTTATCTATGTGTAGAATTTTCACAGTAATGTTTAACATGCTGGAGTTTACTGCTGCTAACTTTGCATATCAGACATATTCTTCATTTTGCTGCAGATTTTTTATGATTTGTATGTATGTTCTTTGAACATCATCTTGGTCAGCCTACGTGACTGTATGAAGAGGGATGGACTTCTTGATGTGCAGGCGAGTCTGGGATCTGCAGACCTACGTCCGCAGCCAAGTAATATCAGCACTGGTGGAGGTGGGTCATTTGTGTGACTTCAGCCATTCGTCAGTGATGGCATTTCGATCTACCGACCGTCAGGGGACAAATACCTTTTCAACATGCATCTGGTGGCTCAAGGGATAGCTGGACAAAGTTGACATGCATCGTCTTCCAATAATGAGGTTCTGTGAGAATTCACTCTATTAAGGCAGCTTGTTACAGAGCCTCTGAACATGATGTAATTTGTCAACTGTGGATGGGAATGTGTACATTGTGTAGGTTGGGCTCCACATGAGCGAATGGCAACACTTTAGTTTCTGTGTATTGGTTTACTTATTGAAGAAATTTGAGTCCTTGATGATATTTAGCATCGCATAGGCTAGCAGAGTGCTGCTAATTATTTTTTTATGTGGCGCTATACAAACTTTTAATTAAAATTAGCTGACAGACACATCCAATAGCACAACTTTAGGGTATTTTTCTTAAATAATATCTTTGATTAATGCAAAATTTTGGAATGTCTCCATGCCCAAAATACTTAACAATTGTTTAAACTTGAAGAAATTTCCAATTTAACCAAAGCCTGAAAAGTTGTACAGTTGTGAAAGTTAAGTGACCATACTATGCAGGAAAGACATAAAAGAAATATGTCCGTGCTGTCGTGTAACGTGCTTTTTTGTGAAGCAGGTTTAAGATGCAATTAATTAATTTGACTAAGCATATAAAAACTTTATAAAACTTCAAGAAGACATAACTGTTCACAAGTTTTTAAAGTGTAGGATCAAAATACTGCGTTATCACTTATTAATCAATTAATGTTTCTACTTAAAGATCTTATATGTCTTATGGTTAAGATGACCGTTGAAAGAATTTGAAACTGGTGCAATCTACTAATTCTCATGATTTCTGCTTACACTTAAACAATTGCTCCTATCATTCATCTAACTACTACTTGCTGAAAGACTTTGCCCTTGGTCCAGTAAATAAATGCATCTGTGGCTGCATGCACTCTTGCACTTGCAAGTGATCTTTGAATATTTGAATTAGTAATACTCAGTGCATTTAATGAACACAAAATGAGATAATCTAATTTTTTGCAATCTTAAACAGCTCAGTCATATGTGTGACTGATTGACACATACGGTTATCTGAATAATCCAAACATGTAGAAAATATACACACAATAATTCTACTACACTTGACAATACATATCCATTTTACATGTTTAAAGTGCCAAAGTTTGTCCTTAGATGATAAATACTGAAACAATAGACTCATTCTGCTTAATTATTCTGCTTACATTACATAAAATGTTCAATCCAAAACATCACTAGAATTCTACTAGCAGCAAACATTTCCCCAATATATAACAATAAGTAGAACTAACTACAAGGGAATGTTTTCTTTGTTCTTTTTACATAACTGCCAGCCAGCCATGACCAAACAATTCACAATGGGAAAAGATTGCCTTTAGGTATACACTTGGTGGCCAGAAGAACCTCTTTTCTCGTCTGCGCCATTATGCTGTGCCTCTTCAGAACCATTTGATGACTGGCTTCTACTCAGCTGATTCTAAAAAATGTAAAACTTCAGCATTCACTGCAATGGCTGATGGGACCCTGACATAGATACATGTACACAGTAATTAGTATATAGATAAAGATCATAGATAGGTGATGATCATTGTAAGCAGGCTAATCGAGTGTCAGAAAATTTATGAAACATAATGGGAATTTCATAGTCTCAAAACTGTTGCTTACTGTAATCAGGATGGCTACCAGTACAATCAATATTATGCATGTAGCAATTTCTCCTTGTATTTGCATTTATCTATTATAGATGTGATAGCTTGATTATAGGCTTATAGGGCATGGTTCATTACTAAACTCTTGCTGTGACTGTTTATTGGATGTAATAATTGTAGGTGCTGTTTGGACAATAAATATTATTTTATATAACTGGAAATAAATAATCTTTACAAACTGATCATAAGCAACCACCTGTTTCTGCAGTCTGTTAATGTGAATTACTAAAGCGTTTAGGCAGAAGATAAACCGTCAGCTGGTCTTATTGACGGATGAGGGGTGGTACTCAGCATGGAGTTGACTCCTCATTAAAAACACTGAAAGGAAGATGGCGGGAAATCATCTTCTGAGTTCTGCCCAATGATGACATAGATTTAAGAAAATATGAAAGAATCAATCCAGCTTATGACAGGGATTCATATTCAGGAAGTAAAGGGAAGCTCTAGAAGTAGCTTGCTACTACTGATGATGCTATAGAAATTGTCATCATTACAATTACAATCAGTGCAGAGACATCGGAAATGGGTACGATTAGCTAGAATTGACAATCAATTAGAATTCGAATTAGCTACCGAAATTTGCTAATCGCCTAGAATTAGAATTAGCAAAATCCTCTAGCTACTCAATTAGAATTAGCAGCAGCTAATCGATTAATTAATTTGATACACTGATCGACAACTTTTGCTATCTTAAATGAACCTCAGTGTAGGGGCAAGTATTTTTAAAGTCTGTATAAGGTCGCCTTTTTCTATTCTAGTGAACAAATCACTTGAGGTACTGGCTGTTTCTTTTAATTCTGGCAACAAGCTGGCATTACTGTTGTAACGTTCCCCTTTGCTGTGCTGGATATTACACACGTTACTTGTAGTTCAATCCGTGCCCCAAAGTTAGCAAAGTAATAGACCACATTAGTTTATCATGAAAGGACATCAGAAAAAATAAATAATAACAGACAGTAAGTGAATAAAGTTACAAAAAAATAAAAAACGAAAAAAATGTGACAAAATATAAAAAACGAAAAAAATAAGACTTTGGAGAAAAAAAGAAAAAATGGTTTTAACAACTATACATGAAACATCACAAAGTTCTCTTTGGATAATAAGTATATGTATACTGTATAGTATTATATTAACATATAAATTCACCAAGATATCATGTCAATCAAGCAATCTGTGAAAATATAAAGTGAACTGTCACATAATGAGATAAATTGTCAAATCATACAATCTAGCCTAACTTACTTATAACCAGCATCTTAGATATGACAGGCCAATGTATGTTTTATAATCGCCTCCCATAAACCTCCCACAAAGATTTGATTTGAGTTGCACTCCCATTGTCTTCTTCCTTGAACAGCTTTTGGCTCTTTGTTGTTGGCACCTTTGATTCTCGTTTGTAATTTCTTCTGAATTTATCTGAATCTCGAACTTTCTTCCAATCTTCCAATCTGATCTGTTAAGTAGTCCTTCGCTAACTTGACTATCCAAACAGTTCACAACGTTCGCAACCTTTCTTCACAAAGTTCCGATTTAACGTTCGACTATCGCTGAGCTTGAACGTGTACTCACAACACCCAACTGGTTAAGTTCGACGTTAAAATTGTTTGAGCTGTCTATTCTATGGAGTACTTCATAGTCACCCTCTTACACGAATCGTTCTTGAGCAAATTTATCGCAACTTTCTCACTCGATCAGGAGCAGTCGTTTGATCTGTCCGAAAGACTTCCTCCTCCTTCAACAATCAACACCCAACTTAGAACTCTTCTTTCTACAGTTATGGCCTTGATACGAAAATTTCAAATGCTTGAGCCGACGACATTTCTCTCAAACCATTAGGATATAACTTGTCCAATCATCATTCGACATATCACCTTGCATAATCCAGAATATCCGCACAATATTCTGGATTAAGCCTATACGAATGTCCTATGGAGATTCGTATAACTATATATTTTTATCACCTATCATGCTGGTTATAAATGCTGCGTAATTAATTAATTCTAGCAACTACGCTACTATGCTATAACCTACATCTCATAGCATCTAATGTGGCCTTTAGATACAACTGTAATAGGCTACAGTTACATGTAGGCATATATGTCTAAATAAGATAAATCGGTGTGGTTGGGGACATCGTAACATTTTGAACATTTATTGGCCACCATCACTCTGTTTGACTGACTTTTGGGTGAATTTCAGTCATTATGGAATATTTGATTTCCTTCCTTCTGGTATAGTTATTATGGGTGATTTTAATATTCATGTTGATGTAACCAGTCACTGCACCTCAGCAGTTCTCAACACACTGGAAGGTGTTGATTTGAAACAGCTCATAACCTTTCCTACACATAAGAGGGGCCATACCTTAGATGCCTTGATAATTTATCTTAATACAACAATCACTTCATTCTGCTACACCTGTCACAATATATCTTTTGGATCATATTGCAAATAAAAAAATTACTTACTATTGAAACCAATCCAAATTATAAATTATTAGATATCGCCTTTAGCATAAAATGAACCTAAATAAACTAACTCATGATATTCTGGCCTCTCTTATATAGTTGTCTCCAGTGCAAAATGCTAATGAGCTTGTTGTGGCATTTCATAATGTACTTTCACTGAGCTGCTTAATAGGTAAATCCTTTCTAACACTTTAACGTCAAAAGTATACTAAAAGTGACTGGACATCAAAGTTGCTGAGCATACATTGCAGCCTAGGTTTAATACTGCTATCTCTGTTCAAAGCTAGGCACCACAGGAGTCAGCTGGAGCATTAGTGGCACCACTCCCATCTTCCATCTGATCGAATTAGATTTTAAAAACAATGAAAACTTGTACAACTTCTTTCATCTGCCAAGTCTGCATATTTAACTAATTTTATAACTGATCTCCTTATGAACGATCTGCTTCACCTACGACCATGTAGATGACTTCACATAATTTGGCTACATCGTGAAGAGTTAAATGCTTTCTGCTATCAAGTTATAATTTGCTCCATCAGTCTCAAGCAGTTTCGGCAATGTCCAAAATTTGGACTCCAAATGGACAGAGAAGAGCTGCTGTTGAGATGTTACTATTAGTTAATTTGCCACTCTGCAGGCTCTTTGGTAGGCAATTCAGTGGCCTTCTTCTTATTGAGTTTTATGTTCCAGACAACAACAATCTCACATGGCCTCCTTTGCTTCCTCAAAAGGTATTTGAGATTTGCTTGGAAAGTCTTCTGTACACATATATGCAAATTTATCCAGTTCTCTCAGAGTATTATAAGCTTGCTCAGTGAAAGCATCGGATGTCTGGGATTGTTCTGAAAACAGTTCAATGTTGATCAGTGCATGCTCAAATTCACCTGTGTTGAATCTGAGCAATACAAAAATGCAGCAGAACAGCTAGATGTAACCATTGCCCTTGTAGCAGTGACGAGACGGCGGTCAGTGCTAGAACTAATGCTGTTGACCTAAACATTTCCAATCATTGCAGGATTATCAATTATCCATAGATCCAGGAGATTTTTACAGGAAGCCAAGGTAGACATTTCTTGCTTAAAATTGAATGTTAGTAAATCATCTGGTCAGTCATCAACATGATTTCCATAACTTACTGATTTCCATTCATAGACTGAATTTCAGTATCCTACAGGCCTCAGTAGTTGGTGTAACTTAAGAATAAATCATGAAGCCCTGTGTTCATATCTCATGCAAGCCTAGTCGATAGTCCTTGGGAACCTTATAGCAACCAGAGATGTGTACTTGGTACTTGCTCAAGTACAGTTTTAAGTACTGGTACTTTGGACCAAAGTACTTGTATCTGAGAGCTAGATGCTTGTACCTGAGACTTTACATGTGTGAGAAAAATTCTTTAAATGGAAGCATTCAGCATATGAGCAACTGATAAGCTTTTACATGCACTTAAATACGTTACCAGTTAGCTTTTAGTCATTAACTCTTAAGGTTTGGACATTTTTGGCAGTTCTTCTGTGAAGACCACGTCTGGATCAGAATTTCCTCTTGGTTGGCTCGTTAAAATGGACTACATGGACACTGACAATACTCATACTAGAAACAACTAATATTATTAAGAGAATCATAGTTTGGTTATAACTTTACTATCAAGGGCAATTTTATTTCTGCTTGTGCAAGTTTTGTTGTGAAAAAAATATGGTGACTTTGATGAAGGCAAATGCTTGGACTTCTAGATATGCAGCAAAGCTGTTCTTGACAAGCTGTATGAACCAGAGCTTATAGCATTGAGCATGCCAGCATCTAACACATCTGTTGAACGCATGTTTAGTTATGAGTTATAACCGTTTAATATTAAAACAACATCAATCGAATATGAGTGAAAAGATGCTCACATCACTAATATTTCTCAATCTGAGCAATTCTAAACATGTGCACATGTCTTACAACATGATCAGTGATAATACATCATTCTAATACTGTAGCCTTAATGGTTAAAAAAATAATTATCTCTTTGTTCTTGCCATAGCCACATGCACTTTTACTATAACCTAAGTACTTGTAATCAAAGCATTAGTACTAGTATTTGTACGTGAGACAAAATTACTTGTACTCGCACTTGAGACCTAAGTACTCAAGCCAACCTAATATATTCAAGATGCTTTCTAGCACCTTCGACAAGCCTTGTGGGTTACTAGAAGATACTATAACTAACACACATTCTTCAAAGGAGACACATAAAAAACTAAATGTCTTACCATAGTATTATACCTCATATTTCCCATTGAATGAGATTGCTTGTAAATGCAAAGTAACAATTAACACATATAACTTAAATACTCAAAAACACTAGAATTCACTCTGACTATGTAAGAATTTTTTATTATTTCCTTAATTACAGTAATCAACTAACTGGCAACAGCATAATATCTGAATGTTTTAATCACGTCATGTGTATAAAAGTAAGTAACTGAACACTTTTATAGCACCCTCAAAGCATGTTCCAAAGATACTCCTCTCAAGCCTAAATGATGCTGAAGTATATGTGACACAGAGGGTTAAAACCCGTCACATGTCGGTTTCTGACCTTTTTAATCAGTCATATTCTACAGTTGATCTGCTTCAAAATACTTTTTATAGAATGAAAATATCTTTTTTTCTAACTGAAGTTATGCTCATTTGATTCTTTCATTAGTATACTGTAGAGTGAGAAAATCGAATAAAAAGTTTCGGAATATTTGTGTCGTCAAAGTCCTCAGCATTACTTGATTATACTGCATTTGCTGGGCAATAAAAGTTTATATTCTGTATCGAATAAAGCAAACGGCATCAAAATCGGATTACTACTTAGCAAATTATGGCAAACTTATAGGCAACTGTTGAATTCAGGAATATTTTATATTTTTTCCTGTCCTGCCTATTTGAGCTTCTAGCTCAGTATCTAGGATGCGACAAGCGACGGGTTTTGAGCATCACATATTACAATTAAGAGTTTATCTATCTGTACACCAATAATGATGAAACAATAACTTTAAGTCACCTATGGTGGGCAAACTTATAACATATAGAACCCAACCAACAAAGTCCAACCCGAGTTGACAGTTGACATCATATGTTCACAGTTACATTTTGCATCATTATCTAAGCAAAAGAAAGTATGCAGGATAAAGATACAGAAGATTTAACATACTGGTACAAGCAGAAACTCTTAGAGCTTGGTCATGACTCAGATTGGGCAGGGCAAAGAGATCTGAAGGCCACAAAGGTCTGCATAAGAAGAGAATATACATGGCCTGAGATAGATGAAGAAATAGTGCAGCCTTTGTAAAATCATGTCAATCTGCCAAAGGACAGTAAAAGTGACAAAAAAGATTAGGGCATTTCTGGAAGAATTCACCATAGTGGAACTGGCACTTCACACAGTTGTGATGGGTCTGATCATACCCACCTTAATTAGTGGTTAGAAATATGCCTTGATTATAGTGGATGAGATGAATTACTGGTCAGAACTCATACCACTGTAAACTGCAAGAGTAGAGAAGGCTTGTAAGGCACTATTCGAGCTATTCACCAGAGTAAGAGTCCCAAAATATATAATATTGCTGCTCAGTCAATTTAATGCATTTCACGCAGTGTGATTCTCCTTACAGATTTTATTTTAGTTATAGTTACAGTTATAGTTAATGGTTTTTATTTTAGTTATAGTTATAGTTATTATTATTTTTTAGTTATAGTTATAGTTAATGGATTTTTATTTTAGTTAATTTTAGTTACTACTTAGTTACAATAATTAAGACTATACGCAAAATTGTGCGTATTAACACGCTGTTTCACAATTTGCTCAGAGCTTTTAAAGCCTTTGAAGCATGGATGCATTCAGCTTCATGAAAACATGAGTTTCCAAAGGAACTGACAAATTGCATAATAAAAATATCGCATTTTTCGTTTTCATTTATGTCGAATCATCCATATTGCACTTCCTATTTTTATTTTTTGTATTAACGAAAATAAGGATTAATTTTCGTTATTGTTATTTTCGTTATAGTTATAGTTATAGTTAATGATATTTTTTAGTTATAGTTATAGTTATCGTTAACGAAATCATTTTATTTTCGTTAACGAACATTTTCGTTATCGTTATCGAGAATCACACTGATTTCACGAGTCAGTAACTTCAAGGAATTAAAAGGTTTTTAGGCAAAAGTCAAATCTTCTCCATAGTAGAGCATCACAACACAGCAGGAATTGCAGAGAGCAATTGTGAGATAAGTTGAAAGAGTGACAACCAAAGGACCTAGATCATAGGAAGCTACACTGCCTTTTTAGCATTCAGTTGCAGACAGATCTTATCAATGGCCACAGAATTCTCGTCCTTTAAATTGCTGTATTCACAAGACATAAGATTTCAGAAGGGCTAATCTGACCACCAGAAATGCCAATTCAGACAATTTGAGGTCAATCAAAGTTCTAGGACATGTGCTAGATAATGGCCAAATAAAAGTGGATCCAGAGAACATAAGCTTGCGCTACTTACAATTATTAACCCCAAAAGAAAAAATAGGTCTGAGCAAATGCCATACAATACATAAATTTATACTACAACTCTTTCCTATTAGCATAACTATTTACATAACTGAACTGACATGTAAATGTTCAGTTACAGTTACAATTACAGTTGTAACTGTTATACTGACTCTTCAAAGTTGCTTTAAAAGCAAAGTTGCATGTTTTACACAAGCTGGTTGCTGAAGTATCCAGAACAGTAACATTAATCGATGCCATAAAAATTAGTAAAATTCTACTTCAAATTATTATCACAACTTTTCTAAAAAATTCTAAATTAGCAGTAAAACAATAACCAATAGTGATATCAAACCTTAATAGAGGAATAGGCTCCTCCTACTCTGTCTTCCACAGACTTAAACACAGTAGAATTGCTGAAAGAGATAAATAAACCACAAAACTTTAAAAAAAATTATCAGAAATGAAAGACTCTGTCCAAGCACTGCATTGTCATTTCACAATAATACTTTAAATTCTGGTCTGTAGTAATATGTAACAAAGACTAAGGTAGCACACTTTATTTACATGCTTTTACAAACTTCTCAGATGCATGGTCCAACATTTTCAAAGATCTTTCAACTGAACTGCAATAATGGTCAGAGCTGCTCAATAACATGCCACCTTTTATAAACTTTTCAACTGCATATACTCAAAACTTCATACCTAGAAGATAGATGAGTGAGTTAGCCCATATGTTCCGGTATTATATGCCTGTCACCCAAGCAGGTACTAGTTGGCAAACAGGCTTGATGTTGCTTAACTTCACTAGGCTTTCCAGAGTCATATTCACAACTCAAAAAATGTTAGTTGGTATAAGGTCATTTGATAACTGGTCTCTACAATTCCTTCAGGCCATTAACCTGCTATCTAGAGAGTGATGTGGGCAGACAATCTTGTCTCCATCCCCGCCCCGAAACAAGTAAGTCTTCCCCATCCCCGCCCCATCCCTACAGGGCAACAACCCATTCCCCACAAAAAGTTTTCACCAATTAAAATAAAACAATTTTTAGCTTACAAAGCCATTTGCATTGCTGATTGCATCAATAAAACGACCGCAAAAACAGATTATATCATCAACAGTTTGCATTAACCAGGCCCTGACTATTTCTGACTAGTAAGCTTCAGGAAATAAAAAAATCTCTTCAAGTTCTCAATATCAATCTGGACTGTTTTGAGATTGTTCTTGACGTGACTAATACGTTAAAAACTTCATCACCATAGACAAGCTGACAAAACGGCCAAATATCACTTTCACTTGTACTACAATTACTTTTCAAACAAATTCGGTTGCTTTTTTGTATTGTCCAAAGTTCTAGTCCATTAAATTGTCATTCATACCATATATCTTTGGCACACATGTACACCAAAGTATCTGCTAAAGCATTCTAGTCAACTGAAGATACAGTCTTTTGAGAAGAAGTGAATCCTGGCATCGCAGTTATCAACTGGTCGACATTTGGGTTCAAGGTATAAGCGCCGAATGATTTAGTATGTGATTTCAGCCCACTAGTTCAGGTTTGCAAATTACAAAACCGCTAAACTCTTCTTCAACGTAGACACACTGATAAAATGGCCAAATATAACTTAGTTGAAGTACAATTACCTTTTAAACAAATTCGGTCACTATTTTGTTTTAACAGCTTATTTAAAAACGGTATGCGGACGTTTCATCAACGGACGATTCGTCAACGGACTGTTCGTCAAGTTCTGTTCGTCAAGTGGACAATTCGTCAACGGACTGTTCGTCAAATGGAATCGATACTGAATTCTCGTTGACCAATAAAAGGATTGCTAGCCCATAGCTTGACGGCAGGTGCGAAAATACATACAATTGATGTTGGATTGATGATAATAACTCTTCCTTAAATAGAAGTTGGATTGATGAAAATAATTTTTAAAGTAAAAGTTGGATAGATGAAAATAGTTTCTTTGCGAAACTAGAAGTCGGATTGATAAAAATAATTCTTGCTATTTAAGCAAAGAATTAGTTTCATCAATCCAACTTTTATTTAAGCAGATAATTTATTTCATCAATCCAACTTCTATTTAAGCACATATTTTCTTTCATCAATCAAACTTCTAGTTAAGCAAAGAACGTCCTTTTTCAATCCCAATTCTATTTAGCCAAATAATTATTTTCATCAATCCAACTTCCAATTTAAATTGAGAGCGTGTGATATATGTGCAAGAAAATGGCTTACATAATTTCCCCCAAGTGAGGACATAAATATATAATATCTTCTGGTTCCACTGGAAAAAGTTTACTATTTCCCTTGGACGAACAGTCCGTTGACGAATCATCCGTTGACGAAACGTCCACTTGACGAATAGTCCTTGACGAACAGTCCGTTGACGAATCGTCCGTTGACAAAACGTCCCTAAACCTTTAAAAACAACCCATTACTGCAGAATTTACTGCAGGGAAATTCCCCATGTCACTCTCTACAGCTGTCATAAGTATTTGACACCACTGATCGAGCCCAAGTTACCATCTTGTCTCATTGCGGCCTTTGATACGGTCATTCACAACAAATTAATTCATTGTCTGTTAGTTCTTTTGGAATTTCTGGTCAGCTGCTTAACTGGCTTTGCTGTGTTTTAGCTAAGTGCACATCCTGCACAATCTTTGGGTCTACTCGAACCCATTGGTTTGCCACTCCTTTTGGTCTAGCACATGGTTCTGTTCTCAGCCCATCACTATACAATAGTATACATTTTGTATACTGTCGACAATGCAACTGTACTGGTCTCTTTTGGTGCTTTGAGTCCACTTTACACTGACGACATCCAGGCTCATCTGCACTGCCCAGCATCTCATTCTGCTACTGCAGAACTTGGCTACAGTTCAGCAGGATGGTGATGCTAGGAAGTCATACAACTGACTGCATATCAATGCATTTACAACACAATTTAAATGGCTGAGCTTTAGGCACCAGCTAAGGAAAATAAATTCTTTGGCCATACCCACTATTGTATTGTATTATAAAAAAAGCGGGAAAACTGTAACTTAGGTGACAGTGCGTAAAATACCAGAACATAAGGGCTAACTCACTCATCTATCTTCTAGGTATGAAGTTTTGAGTATATGCATTTGGAAAGTTTACAAAAGGTGTCAAAGTCAAAGGCAGCACTGAGATAATAGAACTTCCCGTACTTTGTCATGTCTACATAGGTGCTGTTCTCAGGTCATCCTTGATCAGGAACGTACCTTTTCTGAGCATATATTAGACAACTTGAACACGTGTTGCCTGCAGCTGTTAGACTTATTAGAGGCATTTCCAAATACCTTGACCAGGTCTAAATTTCATGTGTAACGTACTTGGATGCCAATTTCCCAGTGAACTGAATCCAAGATTTTGATTTGGGTCTGGTGATTCTAAACGGAGAATGTCCCTGGCTATTCATAAAAGCTCTGCTGCCCATTTCAGGTTTTGGCTAGCCACACAAATTTTCACTCCACCTCCTGCGGTGAACTAGTCGTTCCTTTTGCGTACACTTTGACAAGTCAGTTTCAGGCTTTTTTGAATTGTTGGGCTGACCACCTGAAACGGCCTAGCTGGAGATCTGCGTGCTGCTGTACTACGGACTCTGCATTCACTTTCTAAACACACTTGAAAACTGTTCTTGTCTGCTGGGACTGGGAGTGCATCTGAATAGGTATCTTGGAAGAGGAGCCATATAAATGCTCTGGATAAAAAAATTAACTAAAACAAGGCTAAAAAAATAATGTTGTGTTTCCAGAAATGCGACAAAGTAATTTGTGGCGCAACTTGGATAATTTTGTTAAAATATTTTTATTTGTATTTACCGTATAAACTCGAGTATAAATCATAAAATTTTGGACAATTTTATAAATCTGAAATGAGACTTATTTTTGGGTGAAGTAAATATTTCAGGTGTCTACCAACGAATTAAAAGACAAACCTGGACGCTTAGGGGTCGTCCACAAAGGACGTCCGCAGAAAATGACCCACTTTGGACCCATCCCTCCCCTTGTCCGCATTCAGTCTTACCCCCACCCCCTGCGGACGTCCGCACGCGAAAACTAAAAAATAACACATCAACATTGTGAATAATGTCATTAATAAACTACTAGTTCAATCTTATTTAGCAATAATATTATTAATAATAATAATAATTAATGTTCTATCTTATTTAGCAATAATAATAATAATAATAATAATAATGTAATAATTGGTAGTGATGTAACAAATCAAGTCAGTCGATGGATTTCTCTCTTGGGGTTTAGTTTTTACAAGTAGAGCGAGCTCGTCAGAATACGTTTTTAGGCCATTTTAGGCGGACGTCCGCACTGGTCATAACCCCCCCTTCCCCCCTTGTCCGCATTTGGATGACCTCCCCCTCCCCCCTCATTGCGGACGTCCTTTATGGATGCTCCCTTACGAATGTTATCACCTTGCCAATGAATAATTTCTTGCTGGGTATGGTCATAATTGTTTCTATTATACACATATTAAAATAATCTATTTGATACAAATTTCTTTTGTAGAAAGAAATTGAAGGTTCTAGGAAAATTCAAGCATTTGATTAGTTTTCTGTGTATAATTTCAATCTGCGGCAGAAGTGGCCTTGTTCCTACTTCTTTACCGACACCTTCACAAGGTAAGGTCTCGTCACTCAAAATTATAGCATATCAATATTATAGTGCAGGATTCAAAATACAAAGTAAGACGAGGGCTGCAAAAGGTTTGGTATCTTGGTTTTGGGGTTTTTTTTTAAACAAAAAACCGCAAAATTTTGGTTTTTTAAAATAAGTTTATAAATTATAAATGCCAAAATGGCATCTCTTCAACTCTTTTGGCAACTGTTGTCTCGTCTTTGTTATTTTCGTTACATGATATTCTACGGTTCTACTTTTATGGTTAATTTCATTTATACATCTGACTAATTTGAACGGTATCCATGTCATTTATGAGTTTTATGATTCGAACTATTGAAATCTTTAAAAAAATTTGTCACTTTGAAAAATCTTGGTTTTTTGCACCCCTCAGTAAGACTGACATTTTGATGTCTACATGCAACATTTTAAAAGTGTATGTTGAAACCGGGTAAAGGAAACCTTATAAGCCAGAAAGGCAGGAAATTGTATAATAGTGCTAATGCTATATAAAGAAACTATGATGACTCTATGTTACAATCTATACAGTAGATAGAAGAGAGCACAGTGAGCAGAGGAGGGCACAGTGGTGCAGAAGAGAGTGCAGTGAGCAGAGGAGAGCACAGTGAGCAGAAGAGCCCAGTGAGCAGAAGAGAGCCCAGTGAGCACAGTCAGCAGAAGAGAGCACAGCAGAAGAGAGTGCAGTGAGCAGGAGAGCACAGTGAGCAAAAGAGAGCATAGTGAGCACAAGAAAGCACAGTGAGCAGAAGACGGCACAGTGAGCAGAAGAAAGCAAAGTGATCAAACAAAATTTTAAACCTCTTAGGACAGGCAACAGCTAGGTCTTTAATTAAATAGCAATTCATTTAAAAGTTGTTTAATTAGATAAATTTAAATACTAACTGTTTATTTAACTGTTGTGTTGTATCTACAACCATATTTACTTTAAAATAGCAGCATTTCATCTATATGACATTCTACACCGAGGATGTACCAAGAACACACCACACTACTGGTTCCATATCAAGTTTGCACTGATATCAATGAACTACACTTCTAGCATTTATAAAGAAAACATTTTTAAAATTTAAATTTCTGACAATACGTTTAACCCTTTGCAGTCCTTAAAAAAAATTTCTGACTGGCCTATAAGGTCTGAATTATTTTATACTATTACTCTATATTATTTATGCTACATGTTATACATCATTGTAAAACTACTTAGGCTTATTGCTTTTGCTTTAGCATTGTTTACTGTGTTGGTCAATGTTGTTTCTTTGTGTGATATATCTCAAAACAGTCTGTGGGGTGTAGCCCTGGCTGTCTGGTACAGGTTTTACAATAGTACACTGTCTTTCGTCGCATCCAAGCTGTCTTCTTGTTTACCCGTCTTCCTCGCATGCAAATGAATTAATAATTACCATGCACCCTAAAATTGGCGACCTACATGTTTATAAATACCATATTTGCTATAAATATGCCCCTTGGTCCATTGCCAACGACACCAGACTTAATGGGCCTGGCCTAGGTGCATGTCCCGCCAGGCGGGACATAGGACCACAACGGCATTTTGGGAATGTCCCGTGGGGCGGGACAAAGGACCGCAAAAGGTTAAAGAACACTGAACTGTTTGTTAGCAAGGTGAAATACGGTGATGATATATTCGTTAATTATCATAAAACGATGCAGCATCGTATAAAAAATATTTTAAAAGAAAAAATATTTTCCTATCTACCTACCCATTTGTTTAAACCACTGTTACCGGAAACACACCTTTATTTTTTTTGCCTAAGTACAATGCACCAACAACCATCCAAAGAACTATTAGTTGAACCCAGATCCCATGTTGTATACCAATATTAGCAGTTTTATAAGGCGCCCTTGTAACAGCATTGCTGTGTTATGGCGCCATATAAATTGTCGTAATTATTATTATTATTATTTTACATCTAATTGGCCTGCATTAAATACAAAGGGTTTGTGTCCATTATGTCCCGAATGCTAGATACGACTAGTGAACTGTGAGGAAACATACTCTTAAGTCCCAATAATATACTTTATTTGCATTTGTAATTAAACTAATTACCATTCAGGTCGCAATCATCTCACTACACCATCTCCATATCTGTGTCGTTATTTAAACTATCTACTTTAGTTTAATTAATTATTACAGATGGTGCAAAGGAGTAATGCAGCCAGAGCACTTGCAAAAGGCGTTGAACAACTAGTGAATTGAGAACTGTCAATAAATAATAATAACCGACCAATTCTATGGCACCGTAACACGGTCTTCCCGCAACAGGAATGCAGGCCTAACAAATTGCTAAAAGGAGTAGGCGTAAGAAAACAGGTGTCTTATGTTTGGATTTAAAGGACTCAACCAAGTCAGTGGAGATCAACAGTGGGAGACTGTTCAAACATCTTCATTACTCTAATGGCTGTGAGTGATGACTGATGACGGCCAATGAGTCATTGGCTGGAGGGCAGGCGAGCAAGTTTGGACCTAGATAAGCATTCCAGGACAGTCATAAGAACAGCAAAATTACTAACAACCTACCGCAAATCTCCAAGCTTCTTAGAAGCAAATGCTCCAAAAGACTTGAAAGCAGCATTAGTCTTTTGATACCTGTAACAAGCAAAAAACAGCTTCTTCAATTTATTGTTCAAGTGACCTTTTCTTTTAAGTGACCTTTTACAGTCATTTAATCACATGTGACTCAAAGACATGGCCGATCTTTCAGCTGAAGCACAAACTGTAAAACAGCAAAACCAACAACTGGCATCTGTTTACATGTTTTACACAGACATAAAGAGCATCAGCCACCATGTCACCAATTCAACTTACACCACATGGAAAAGGCAATGTAAGAGTAAAGCTAACTAAATTCTACAACATAATTTTCATACATAAGCCAAAACAGCAACAATTTAAACTAAATGTATGATTAGAGCATATTATACACTCATGACTCAGCTGCTCCACCAAGCGTCATCTCCAATCAGTAGTAAGCTGTCATCTAAATCTATTCCATCAGCCACCACTTACCAAGGTTAGAGAAAAACACAGCTCAGCAAAAATGAATGAGCTGGATTTCAAAGCAGCACTCAGCAGTGAAATTTCAGTTAAAAAATAATTCCTAATTTTAATTCTAATTCAGTTCAAAGTATCAAATTTCAATTCTAATTCTATTCCCATTCTGAAAATAATTCCAATTTTGGTTCTAATTCCAGTTCTGAAATAATTCTGAAGTTAAATTAGTTCTAGATCAGTTCTCAAATAACAGCACAAAAAACACCTCTCAAGCAGTTTTCAGTCAGCTCCAGCTTGTAATATAGCCTAAACTTCAACTGCATTGCAATTTTTTTAATTTTTAAAACATGTTGCATTATGTTATCAAATGTTTTATAATCCTTAACGCTCAGCATCATGGTTGCTGTCACATGTGTATACCCTGCGAATGTTGGAAGGAGAGAAACATCAAATAGTCTTATTGTATTGCATAAATATGCCCTCATGATCAAGATTACAATACACATACACTCATAAACAAGTTAAACAAGATCAATGTAAGCAGATCGGATACAACATGGAAGAAGTAAGTTACTTCACAATATAGGACAAGATAAAGATGTTAGGAGTTCTTTGGTCTAATCTATGCACAATATTCTTGCCATAAAACTTAATTAATTTGGGGATCCGCGTACACGATATTTAAACATTTATAGGTAAAACAGCAAATGATGAGAGATTTCCAATGAAATTATCAGACAATCATCAGCAACAATTGAGTAACTCTCCTATAAAATGTAAATGAGTTCGATCTTACGGCTCCGATTCCTTTATCGTACTAATGCCGTGCTGCAGATCTTGCTTCAACTCAACAATTGGAGTGATTCCCAGCTTACATTTCAAATCAGATGATTCTCTCAATTTTGTGTTCAAGACAGCCTTTAATGTCTGGATCTCTTCTTCAAGCTGAGAAAAAGTCAAATAACAGAAAAATACAGTAATTTCTCAAATTTAATTTTATGAAAACAAATTGGCTAACTGCAGATGACAGAGTTGCATATATTAAGAATTCCACAATTCATTTGTATACTGTAGTTGTTTACCCCTGATAATTCCAGACTTATGGCTCCCATTCTATTGGAATGGAATGCAGCTTTGGGTTGCCACGTCCAGAGCACCTCTGATTTATTTCTGTAAAAGTGGCTAAATACATAAATTTGCAATTAAAATTACATTCGACCACATCAAAGGTGCTAGAGATGATTTTTTTATAGCATTGTATCAATCAAATGGCCTTTACAGTTCTAAGCCTGATTGTATCTTTAGCATTAGGTCTCAATATTCAAAATATTGACAAACCTTTTGTGCCATCATGGGCATTGAGAGCCAAGGTGGACAGACACTTCTCATGGTCCATCAGGGCCCTTCATTTTTTCAATGTTATCAGTTAACCCAAGTCTGATGTAAGCCTATAAAAAGTCTATCAAACTATATTTAATTAATAATAATAAGCGCCATCATCCAGTCCACATTCGGCGGACTGGATGATGGCGCTCCCAATTGCCGCGTGTGACCTGGCCCTCGACAACGAGGCAGTCCGGGTGGCGGTTGGCCTACGCCTTGGCTTGGCCTTGTGTGCCCCCCATAGGTGCCAGTGTGGTGACTTGGTTGGTTCGGAGGGCCATCACGGCTTTGTGTGTAGGAGGGCATCTGGGCGCTCTCTGCGTCAACATGCCATTAATGACATCATATGGCGCGCCCTGCTCAAGGCGGACGTCCCCAGTACCAAGGAACCAGCGGGCCTGTTTCGAGTGGACGGTAAAAGACCTGATGGAGCCACCCTCATACCGTGGATGGGAGGGATGTACCTGGCTTGGGACGCAACGGTCGTCCACACTTGTGCGGCCTCTTACATCGGAGCCGGCTCGGTCGGGCCCGCTTCAGTGCAGGCGGCCAACCGTAAGATTCAGAAGTACCAGGGGCTTCCTACATCTCATCTGTTTCAGCCCGTGGCCATCGAAACTTTGGGCCCGTTCAATCCTTCGGCTCTGGACTTCATTAGTGAACTGGGCCGTCGTATGTCTTTCACTGGTGTCGACAGACACGAGACATCATTTCTTTTCCAGCGTCTGTCTGTTTGCGTCCAACGCTATAACTTGGTCGCATTCAACGGCACTTTTCCTGCAAACCCTGAAGACGAGGCCTGACCCTCCAGACAAATTTCCTGCTCCTTATAGCAATTTTTCATAAATCCTGAGGGATCCTTGATACCTCAGGTAAAAAAAAAAAGATTAATAATAATAATAGTAAAAGTAAATGTAAAAATCAATTTCTGGTTTAACCTCCTTAGCGTTTCATTTTCTCCCAGAAAAACGAGCCAAAAACGTTGCATTGTTTTACGTATGCATGTATATGCATGTATATACATGTGTAGGTATATAATTATGTGTATATGTAAACATGCATAGCTATATATAGATACATGTGTAGGTATAATTATATATAATTATGTAGGTATATATGTATTTATATATGTATATGTATGTAATATGTATGTATGTATGTATGTATGTATGTATGTATGTATGTATATATATATATATATATATATATATATACATTGCCATCTATGTGTGTAAATATATACATGTGTAGGTATAATTATATATAATTATGTAGGTATATATGCATATATATATATATATATATGTATGTATGTATGTATGTATGTATGTATGTATGTATATATATATATTTATATATATATATATATATATATTTACATTGCCATCTATGTGTGTAAATATATACATATGTAGGTATAATTATATATAATTATGTAGGTATATATGTATTTATATATGTATATGTATGTATGTATGTATGTATGTATGTATGTATGTATGTATGAACCCGAACGTGACTCGGGGTTAACCGATTTTGCATAGAATTCCCGGTCCGAGTAACACTCGGGGTTAACGGCAAGGAGGTTAAAAAAGTCCATCTCTGACTCTAATTATAGTGAGGGCTGTTAGACCGAAAATTTAAGCGGATGGGGACTGAGTGGACAAAAGCACCAAACTTTCTGTGTACTTAGGTTTGGTCATATGGTAATGGTTTTTGGTAGGAGCCACGCGATCCGACCACGGGGTCACCCCTCAAAAATGCATTTTAACCAAGATGGCGGCCAATCATCGTGCCAACACAGAAAACAGTAGATATCAGGTCATAGGTAAGCTACAAAAACAAACGAAGTATCAAATTTAACATTATCAAGGTCAAGGAATCGATTTATCGTAGTGGCAATAGTGTCCGAATGTTACTATCCAAGATGGCGTCCAATATGGCCGCGAACAAACAAAAATATGTATATATCAGGTCAGAGGTAAGCTACAATAGCAAATGAAATGTCGAATATAATATTTTCAAGATCAAGAAATTGATTTATCGTAGTGGCAATAGTGTCAGAATGTTACTATCCAAGATGGCGCCCAATATGGCCGCCAACACACAAAAATATGTATATATCAGGTCAGAGGTAAGCTACAATAGCAAATGAAGTGTCGAATATAATATTTTCAAGATCAAGAAATCGATTTATCGTAGTGGCAATAGTGTCCGAATGTTACTGTCCAAGATGGCGGTCAATATCGCCAAAACAGAAAAATATGTATATATCAGGTCAGAGGTAAGCTACAATAGCAAATGAAGTGTCGAATATAATATTTTCAAGGTCAAGGAATCGATTTATCGTAGTGGCAATAGTGTCCGAATGTTACTGTCCAAGATGGCGGTCAACATGGCCGCCAAAACAGAAAAAATATGTATATATCGGGTCCGAGGTAAGCTACAATAGCAAATGAAGTGTCGAATATAATATTTTCAAGGTCAAGGAATCGATTTATCGTAGTGGCAATAGTGTCCAAATGTTACTATTCAAGATGGTGTCCAATATAGAGGTCACTATTGCTGAGCTACGAATGCTCAATTTAATCACGCCAAAAACGTGCGAGCTCGATCCTGTATCCAGTCTTGAAGCTGGATGGGCTGGATTCAAGTGATTAGGCAAATTACCGCCTGATTGCAAATGTGACATTTGCTTCCAAGGTTCTGGAATGTATTGTTACTATTGTTTATCTAGATATAAATGGTTTGCTTTCCTCCCAGCAGTCTGGCTTTAGGAAGAATCACTCTATGGAGACTCTCCAAAACGCCTCAGGACTCTCTGACCTCTATGGCGCCATAGATGTCGGACATCTCTCTCTCTCACCTGACCATCTTCGATGCCAGCTGAGTTTTTGACTCTCTTGACCATAATAAGTTTTACTCCTTTAACGCCTTTCTGCTTCTTTTGGACTGACACAAAAACCGCTAGAGTGGCTTCGATCCTTTCTGTCAGAGCGCAATAATCGTGTAGTCTTTGGCTCCTGTAGGCCCAGCTGGGTTCTAGCCCCTTTTGGTGTCCCATATGTTTTAGTGCTGGGCCCAATGCTTTACATTATCTAATCGTCTGGTATTGGGGTCTTGCTGGTGTCATGTGGGCTTGTGCACCAGCTAGGCTATATGCTGACGATGTGCAGACCTACATCCATTGACACCCCAATTGCGGGGTGGATTGCCGTTCAGCAGATGTGCCAAGCTATGGATGCCCTTGCACTTGGTTAGCATCCAATCGCCTGCTTCTAAACACCTCTAAGAATCAAGTCATTTGTTTGGGTTGTGGTAGACGGCTGGCGAGCATTGACCGATGCCTGGTTTCGGAAATGTTCCCGCATGTCACCTTATTGGATTCGGTCCGGGACTTGAGGTAACTTTGGATCAAGAACTTAGCACATAAATGAGCTTGCCCTTAGCTACTATTATCAGCTACGTCAATTGAGGGTTATTTCTCGCTCCCTATCCCGTGACGCTGCTGTGATTCTTATCCATGCTTTTGTTACTAGCAGATTGGATCACTGCAGTTTGATCCTAGTGTGTTTGCCACAGAGCCACTTGGACTAATTGGGCGCCGTGACCGGTTTTTCATTCAGCTGCTCATCTTAGAGGGGCTTACCCCAATATGCTTCTGTTTCTGTGTTATATGTGGGATGTATTGTACTGGCTCTCTGTCCCACAACGCATCTCTAATAGGGTTGCTGTTTTGGTTTGGCGGTGCATCCTTGGCTGCGCCTTGACCTATCGGAGTGATCTTTGTCGTCCGCTTTCTGATACAGCTGCAGCCGCCGAGTCTTCCGATCTTCTGCTGGGGGAGAACTCTTAGTCCCTCGGGCTCGCTCCTCAATTAGGCAGCACCGTGCCTACTCAATCGTTGGACCATCCATCTAGAATGGTCTCCCATTAGACATTCGTCTACTGCCTAGGGGTAGTGCACCTGCATTTAATAAGTTACTAAAGCTGGATTGGGAGCGCCTCTGAGTAGGTCTCCTGAAGGGGCGTAATATCAAATTCCTTGAATAAATGAATGCATAGGTAAGCCACAATAACAAATGAAGTGGCAATAGTGCGGGAATACTACAATCCAAGAAATCATAAAGAGATCTTCAAAGTCAAAACCTTATAGGATCTGCTTCTGCTGTTGTGAGCGCTACAAATAGAATCAAGCAGCTTAGAGTTTTCGTCAGTGTTGAGAAGATGATGGTCCCGAAGAGTGGTTCCAAAGGCTTTATGAGTTGCGATATACCTATTTTTCTGTGTTGGCGGCCATATTGGACGCCATCTTGGGTAGTAACATTCGGATACTATTGCCACTACGATAAATCGATTTCTTGATCTTGAAAATAATTATTATATTCGACACTTCATTTGCCATTGTAGCTTACCTATGACCTGATATATACATATTTGTGTGCGTTGGCAGCCATATTGGACGCCATCTTGGATAGTAACATTCGGACACTATTGTCACTACGATAAATCGATTCCTTGACTTTGATAATGTTAAATTTGATACTTCGTTTGCTTTTGTAGCTTACCTATGACCTGTTATATACTGTTTTCTGTGTTGGCGCCATTATTGGCCGCCATCTTGGTTAAAATGCATTTTTGAGGGTGACCCCGTGGTCGGATCGCGTGGCTCCTACCAAAAACCATTACCATATGACCAAACCTAAGTACACAGAAAGTTTGGTGCTTTTGTCCAACCGGTCCCCTTCATCTTGCTAACAGCCCTCACTATTAGAAATTTACAGAAACTTGCAACTGTGATTACGTGAATGTGATAAATGATTTTAATTATTACAGAACTTTACAAGGGAAATTGACCACATAATTGATACTATTATATTAAATAAATGCAAAATGACTACATAGACTACATGTAGATTGAGCCAAAATGATCATTGCAGGCTTTCTGGCCAGCAAACAATTCAATGCTTTTCTTCATGCAAAGTTATCTAGCCATTTCACTCAGGTCCTCTCTGTTTAATGTGATGTATCTCCATACGACACCAAATGTCTTCTCAAGATCCTTGCCTGCCTCAAAGCCCTGAGTTATATTTCCGATGACAGTCTAAGAGAGCATAATTATGAAGTATGTATAATAGCTCAAGTGGCGATAATGGTGTCAGTCCAAGATTACCAGCATGAATTGCCTGCAAATGTTCTATTTCATCCAAGAGATCCTACGACACATCAACGCTGTCAATCAATTTAGTTTATTCTCAGTATCAAGCTGACAGGTTGCAATTTGTAATAGGTAACGAAAATTGTCTCAGCTCTGACAGTTAGTTATTAAATGGGTTGAGATAGCAAATATTTTCTCAGGTCTAACAGTTAGTTACTAAAGCAGAATTAGGCTAGTGGTAATGTAAGTTAGGGCAACGATGAGGTACCAATGAGGCATAGACTGGGGATGATGTATTTAGTATATGTATTAAAATATGTACTCCATGTAAATATACTCCATGCAAAGTAATCTAGCCTTTTCACGTAGCTCCTCTCTGTCCAATGTGATATAGTTTCATACCACACCAAATGTCTCCAACAAGGTTCTTGGCTGCCTCAAAGTACTGAGCTATATTTACTATGACAACATCTAAAAGAGCATGTAAAAACATCATGCTTAAAGCAATCTTCTGCACTGGAGTCTCTTATTTCATCGCTCAATGTCTCATCTGCACATCTCGCCCGCCATCTCCGTCTTTTCTCTGGGAACATGCTAAGGCCATTCGAAACCACACCAAGATCTTCACCAAAAATTTTACACTCAGTCAAAATTGTATCCCAGCTCTTTTTCAATTGTCTGAGATCATCGATTAGGCTCTTGAAATTTTCAACCTTGACATCTAAAGTCGCAGCTATGGCTTGCAGAACACAGGTTTCTTCAGTTTGAAGAAAGTTTTAGACATTTCCGAGCCCCTGCCAATGGCCTCTACCATAGAACCAGGCCTTGAGGCAGCAAACCCCTCTGACTGCCCCCTCTCATCGGCCCTGTGTGCAACTACTTTTTCAATAACCTTAGAAAGATACATAAAGAAAGAGATGTAGTGTAGGTCAGCTATTTCATCCGGATTCCAAGGTTCTTCCACAAGGGCTGTATGATGGCACACTTTTGACTCTCCAGCAGGAATCCTTCAGCCAATTGTTGATTAATAACTTTTATTATGATAAAGGCAACAATCATTTTGTTGGTACACCAAATCAGTTCAACATCATGGGGCGCGGTGGTGTAGGGGTATGTTTGGTGCCTTGCAGCCGAAGCGTTGCGGGTTCGACTCCACCTCAAGCCGTCGTGTAGGGACCCTGGGCAAGTCCTTCACTTGCAATTGCTCATGCGCTTCAGCGTGAAACTCCGATTCAGTGTCCGCGCTGTAGTCGGGAGCGACTCTGAGTAGAAATCTTGAAGGGGCGCTATAACAAGTGCTCATACATACATACATACATACAAACATCCAGAATATCAGTCCACTAAGACAAAGAGGCAACCTATGGTGGACATGCAATCTGAAAAAAAGTAAACCTTAATTCAGAATGAAATGACAAATGCAACTGAGCAGAACAAACAGATACAGACAGACAGACAGACAGAGACAGACAGAGAGACAGACAGAAAGAGTTCCAAAATCTAGGTCCAGCAATCGAAACAGCTCATTCACCAAGAAAGATAATCAGATGACCTGGTTGTATAATGGCAAGTCTAGAAATAGCGATTGATTTCAAATGCTGTGGTTGGCCAGTATCCAACGTTTTATTATAACTGCAAAGTTATATATAGCAGCACTTCAAGAGAGACTCACCAGAGTCCCAAAATTAAATAATAATAAACTATAAGCCCCAATTGGTAATAGATACTTTGCTGAACTGTAGTGTAGGTCAATGTGTGAACATTTAAACACAGGGGTTATATTGTAATTGTAATTGTAATCAAACATTTATATAGCACCGCTCAAAAATCAGCAGCGCTCTCGACCTGTGTCAGTGCCTGCATCAGGAAACAAGAAAGTCTTAAGACGTCTACGGAACTGGAAAGGAGAGAGGGCTAGTAATTCAAGGCAAAGAGACTGGGGAAGAGAGTTCCAAGCTAATGGGCCAACACGGGCAAAGCACCTAGAGTGGGCCGTAGCAGAGCGCATGCGAGGGACAACCATAAGGCCACGGGTCGAAGATCGCAAAGAGGCCCTCGCAGGTAAGGAGGAGACAAAGGTGCAAAAAGACCTCAGGTAGGATGGGGTCACCCCAACAAGGCAGTTACGCATGAGGGAAAGGATTTTGAAGTGTACCCACTGTTGGATAGGGAGCCAGTGAAGGGTATCCCGAATATAGCCTGAGATATGGGCAAACTTTGGAATGTCGCCTATAAGCCGAGCAGCTGCATTAAGAATAGACTGGAGTTTGTGAGTATTAGAGGCGGAGAGTCCCATGTATGCAGCGTTCCCAAAGTCGACCCGAGTGCAGATCAAGGCGTGGATCAGAGTAGTAATGGCATGCAGTGAAAGAAAGCTGCGAATAGAACGTAGTTGGCACAGATGGTAGAAGAAGATCTGGAAACCGAGTTGACCTGGTCAGTAAAAGAAAGGGAAGAATCCAAGACAATTCCCATGTCACGAACAGAAGAGGAGAAGTGGATGTGGGGAAATCTGAGATGAAAGGAATCAGTATCAATCGTTCATGCTTTGACATATTAGTTATGGCTCTAGCCAAAACAGTTCTGCACGCTTGGGCATTTCCACATGTTTGACTTTGACCAACAAGATACCAACAAAAAGCAAGTTACAGTAATCAACGTGAGTGAAGACCAATGCATTTGCCACATATATCCACAAATACCATTTACATAGTTAATGAAAGACACAGTGGAATCAAAAACAATGCTAAATTTACAGTGCTCAGCATCAGCCAACTCCACAAGCATGTCACCCAGTTTTAAAGTTGTTAATCATTCAAAGTTTACCAGTTGCTTTTGAGTGCACAGTCATAAAAATTTAGTTTTAACCCTTTAACGACTAGCGTGTACTAAAATGTATGGGAAACTATAAGTGGCTCGTCGTTAAAGGGTTAAATGGCTTAAGGATAAATTTGTTGGCCACCATCCAATACTGCACCCCTCAAAGGCAGTGGACAACAACAGCTGCATAGACAGTCACAAGACAAGCATGGATTGTTTTCCCCATGTAAACAAAGCCCTAGAAGAATAAAAAATAGGTACTTAAAGGCACTATAGCAAGTGTCTAGAAATACACATAGATACATTTAAGCAGACTGATTGACAGTGTGGACTAAGACAAGCAGTAAACTAATCAGTGCAGGACCAGAAAGCCCAAATTAATGCAGATGAGGATGTCGAAAGTAGGTTTCGTTGTGAGGAGCCTTAAACTTGCAGTAACCTGTAATAACTTCCAAAGTCCTGCTCAGCTAATTTTTTACAATATTTTACATTGTCCAAAAGTTTTGCAAATTTCTTAAACAAGTAGTTCATCTTTCTATACAACACATGACTCAGAGTTCATGTAAAAAATGTAACTTATAGACAAGAGAATATGGTAGTATCTAACAATACATTATACACTTACAAGACCTTCAAATGCAAACAAAGAAAGTAAATAAACATGACACAATCCA
This sequence comes from Aporrectodea caliginosa, assembly GCA_020284085.1. Lineage (NCBI taxonomy): Eukaryota > Metazoa > Annelida > Clitellata > Crassiclitellata > Lumbricidae > Aporrectodea > Aporrectodea caliginosa. Next base: position 721,053 of record JACEVL010000506.1, read on the forward strand.
AGCTCTCCTTTGGATCTAGATCCCAACAGCACTCATCTAAGCAACACACATGAAATAATTACTAAATTTAAATGATTTGCTAATAAGTGAATTCAAAGACACAGGCTACAGTATAAATGAACCTTTGCAAGCTCAGTCCTCCATGCTTCTTCCTGTTTCTCTTGTTCATCAAGATCCACAGGAGCAGTGTGTTGTTGCAGTGTGCTATACTCGGATGAAGATCCATCAACAGAATTGTAAAAATTATCTGTCAGAAACCAACTTGAAAGTTAAAGATGGCCACAACAGTTACAATAAGGATTTTGAAATGACACCCTTGAATGACAACAGAGCACCAAATCCATTTTTCCCAATACTATTATGCCAAATACGAAAGCTGATAAGCAATCAGTAAAATTAAACATAATGTTTTGTGTGCTTTGACACCTTTAGAGAAAGTGCATGTGTAAATCAGAAGTTATTATTAGCAATTAGTAACTTCTATTGTCACAGTCTTGTGCGGGCATTTAATGCATAAGGCATCAACCAATGGCACACCAAAATCAAACCGCATTCAGGTCACTATCCAGCAAATCAGTGTCAGGAAAGCAGAGAGTGGTGTGGAGCAGATCTGCAGAAACTGTGTCATGCGGCTCAGAACAGAGTCGAATGGAGACACATTGTGAAGAAGGCATCAGACACCTACGGGTACTGAGCCCATGGCTATTGATAATGATGATCAAGGAGACATTTACGAAGCAACTGGAGTTAATGAGAGGAAAACTAAGAACCTAAAGCAGCAACTTTCAATGCCGTACTTGATGTTGGTAAGTAAGCACTAAGCAGTCTGCCAATGTCCATGATAACTGTCATCAATCCAGCTTCCATTTCATCAAAAAATTATTTTCATCAATCCAACTTCCATTTATTAAAGAAATTACTTTAATCAATCCAACTTCTATTTAGGCAAAAATTTATTTTTCATCAATCCAACTTCTATCTAAGCAAAGAATTATTCTCATACGTCAAACTGCTAATTACAGAAACAATTATTTTCATCAATCCAGCTTCAGTAATCCTCCAGTTTAGGTACCCAAATTATTTTTGCATTGGCATATTTGATATTGTCAATTTAAAATGGAAGTTGGATTGATGAAAATAATTCTTAACCTAAACGGAAGCTGGATTGACAAGAATAACTGTGTAAATGGAAGCTGGATTGACGAAAATAATTGTTTACCTAAATTGAAGCCGTATTGATGAAAATAATATTTTCATGAAATGGAAGTGGGATTGATGAAAAAAATTGTTTGCCCAAATGGAAGCTGGTTTCACTAGAATAATTGCGTAAATGGAAGCTGGATTGACGAAAACAGTTTACCGAGAAACCAGAAATTGGATTGATCAGAATAATTCTTTGCCTAAATGGAAGTGGGATTGATGAAAAGAATTCATGTTAAATAAAAGTGGGATTGATGAAAAGAATTCCTACTAAATAGAAGTCGGATTGATGAAAAGATAAACAGTTTCAGTGGATACCAATGCAAAAATAATTTGGGCACCTATTACTGGACGATTACCCCAGCTTCCATTTTAAAATGACAATATAAAATATTTGGCAACGTAAACTACCCGTGTTTAACCAACTGTCACCGTCGCAATAGGTTAACAGTTTCATCATAGTCCCAGGTTTCATCAGAGGATTTTCTAAATTTGTCCATGTTGAATGTAGGAAGCGTAATTAACTCGATTGCTACTGCGATCTTACGTTTTACAAAAATTACGCACAAATAATTATATGCTAACTCTCCTCTAAAATTTAATACAAAATTAATGGTCTTCTGATTAGTTATGTTCTCAATTACCATTGCTCATCCCCGACGAGTGTAGTTTGGAAGACATACTCAAATCAATATTTTAATAAATGCAATTCTTCTGCAGTTATACACTGTCACTGCCTTATGAGGAAAACCCTTGATTAAACGCGATTCAAAGGATTATAAAGCACGGTATTGTTTTTGCTGTAAACCAGCCTCATCAGATTCCTTCAGTAGCATACACCAACCATGATCGATTACGGCGTGTTCCACAGCTGCTCTGCCAATGCTCTGAATTTGTCTCGGAGAATAACAGGCCTACACGTATTACAAGCTGTCTGTTCTGTTAGTAGTTAACTAGTTAAGATTGTTTCAATTGCATAACATGTAAATGTACAGCGCAGTGCGTTTGTCAGGCGCTAAATTAAAGAAAAGATATTATTATTATTACGACCTCTTACGAGGATAAAGCGCAAGAAAATTAGCCTATGCGCAAGCTCGTTGTCTTAATCTGTGTCATCCTAAACTAACTAACACGAACCAGCGCTGCAACTTTTTAAAAGAAAAATTAGATTTTAGTTTAGTGTAGGACTGTAGGCCTAGGTATTTTATAGTTTTAGGTCTAAGCCAAAATATTTCATTTCCACCAGATGTCTGACGGCGCACAGAATAAAATTTTCAAGAAAATTTCTTAGGCACTACTCAAACGCAACTTTGCTCAAACGCTAGGCACAATTGCAGAAACCTGTTCCCGAGCGCTGCGTCAAGTCTAGGTAAACCGTGTGGAGAATAAATTTAAATTCGGACGCCAGAAGAGGAGAGAGATAGGCTATAGCCTCAGCTGGGAGTAGCCTAGTGTCATGACTCCCATTACCAGAGGAGCCAAAAACCAAGTTTTTTTAAATGAAAAGATGTTTTTTCTGTTTTTAAAGATTTTCTTATATCGGATCATAGGCCTAAAACTCATAAAAATTGCACGAATACCGTTCAGATTAGACCTAAGCAGCTGTATAAATGAAATTAACTAGAGCAGTAGCATATAGAACGTCATAGGCCTCACGAAATTCACAAAACCGATAGGCTACAATTGCAAGAGAGTTGAAGAGACGACATTTTGGTATTTATAATTTATAAATTTAAATAAAATAGCCCTAATCGTTTTCTGGTTTTTTGGTTTAAAAACAAAAAAGGGAAGAAAAAACAAAAACCAAACCTTTTGCAGCCCTGCCGATTACTGACCCAGATTTACCATACCCCATTACCGCGGACGTGCAACTACCATCTCTCGCCTTCTCTATGCCTCCCCTGCTTGGTGGGGATTCACCACTGCAAGCGACCGACAAAAACTCCAACGTTTCCTGCAAAGGGCCAAACGACTGGGCTATACCTTCCTCCTCAACACCAGGATTTAGACCGAATGATGGAAGAAGCAGACGTTAAACTCCTGCTTACTCACAACATTGTGCTCAGAAGCCTCTTTCCTCCGACCGTATGTAGGCTTTATGCTCTGCGCCCTAGACCTCATGAATATGAACTGCCCAAAAAAGATGACCACAATTTCATCTCTAGGGTTCTATATCGGACAATTCGGGATGTTAAGATTTAACTCTCAATCCTGTCTATAGGCATAAACTTATTGTTTTTAATTTCCTTACTTTCATTATCACATGTAAACAAGTGGCGGTATGTCAACTTTGTATCTTAATAAACGATATCTACTACCAGATTTCCTTATAAGCCTATTGCCGTTTTGCGGACAGATTTAGTAAATTCACCCCTTTACGCACGGCTTTTGAGTGGCGCTTTAGAAGTTTGAAGTTTACAAGTATTTAATATAGAACTTCACCAACTCCTACCTCCACTCCGACCCCTCTCCTCTCACCAATTAAGACCTAGAGCGCACAACCATACTCTCCCACCCAAAGACAATTCTCAATTTATTCCCAGATCCTTATATAAAAATATTTACTAGGGGAGGGGAGAAAGCGAGGGGAGGTGAGGGGAACGGAGGGGAGGGGATGGGAAGAAAAAAGGATGGGAGGGGAGGGGAGGGGAGCACGCTCTAAAATCGAGACTGGCGCAGCCAGCGAGTAGTCGTCATTAGAAGTCGCTCGAGTGAGAACGACACCGCTAGGGGTCGTGACGCTGTGACCCTGTGACTCTCCTTTTCGAAGGTCGAGACTGGCGCAGCCAGCATGTACTCACCGCGCTCCCTAAACTCTACCGTCTTAGGACGGGCAAATATCTAGTTAATAATATAAACGCACAGAAAGCTCTGTGCGTGCGTGCGTGCCTGGTCTGATGCGTGCTGTTACGCTGTTTGCCCGTTATGCTGTTTTCGCCTTCATTGCCATAGACATCATGGCTTACGTCATTTCACGTACGTCATCGCAATAATTAGAAACGTTGTCATAGCAACGCGAGATCATGACGTGTGGGTCCTTCAACATTTCTATAAGGGGATGGGCATGGACGTCTGTATAATTAAGACCTCTATGGAATGAGGAGGGGATGCGACGGGTAAGCCACACACGATCGCCGCGAGGGACGTACGGGAGGTACGGACGGCAGGGATGGACGGGAGTTAAGTACGCGGAGGGAGGAAGACAGTGGAGAGGCAAGCACGCTCGAATACTGCGTGGGGTCGCTCGAGACTGGCGCAGCCAGCGAGTAATAATACCCTTAAAGGTCGCTTGAGTGATAACGACACCACTAGGGGTCGCTCGAGACTGGCGCAGCCAGCGAACACCTACCGTTAGATGGCACTTGAGTCAGAACGACACAGATAGGGGTCGCTCGAGACTGGCGCAGTCTCTGTTAGAAGGCGCTTGAGTGGTACCGACACCGTTAAAGAAAGTCGGTAGGTGGCGCTGCTATCAACCTTAAACCGTCGCATAAATTCAAATTGCCGTGTGATAAAATTTGCGCTGCACGATCGTCTATTGCCCTGTATGAGCCCGCGGTTCGCCGGTCATGCGATTGTGGAGCGTGCCAGCTCCTTAAACTTCACCGTCTTAGGACGGGCAAACATCTAGTAGTCTAATAATAGAACAGAAATCTCTGTGTATGTGTGCGTCTGAAACGTGGCGCTTCGTTGATGGCCATTTACTCCATATCTGCGGGAACTCTGCTGCCCTACTGTGACTGTTCCGCGTCGTGGCTCGTTACGCTCAGCGGTGCAAGCAGAGTTCCTTGTCCCCCGTGCTCGGACTGCTATCCGACAGCGCCGCGCCTTCTCTGTGGCTGGCCCGGTGACCTGGAATGGGCTTCCGGTGGCACTGCGTCTGACCTCAATAGGACACTCTGCTCAGTTCTTCTCTAGCCTTAAGACTGTCCTGTTTGACCGAGGTTGGGCTGGGAGCGCTCCTGAGTAGACTGTCTTGAAGGGGCGCTATATAAAACTACTGTAATAATAATAATTTACGCTGTTTTCGCCTTCATTGTCATAGACAATATGGCTTACGTCCTTTTAATCCATTTATTATTGTTAATACATTTAATCTATTTCAATGCATATAATTACATTTTTTAAATATAATATAAAAGTTATATATTTCAGTCCTTATACAGCAAGTTCACTAGCTGTTTACCATCCATTCTCCTCCCATTCCAAGTTGCATGTAAGTCAGTAAGTTTTCATGTCAATATTTAGGCCCTAGACTAGAGTATGTAATATCTTTATGTATGAAATTAGGCTATAGATCCAAAGACCTTTCATATAAATGGCTGTAAGGTCTTTGTATAGATCTGACCATTGATATGTATTAATATGACTGGATTGATAAAGCTTCGGCTATTGGTCTATGGCCAACGGCGAATCACACGCGGCTTCCGGTCAGGGCAGCCAGGCTTAATTTGGCCTGACTTGCCCCAGTGAATCCTGGGATTTGCCCCTTTGAATCCTGGGATTTGCTCCAAATAAGCCTGAGATTGCCCTTACTGAGCGATAATCCGAACTTTCAGAGCTCATTAGCTATCCAGTAACTATTAATAGAGATCACTGGATCTGACCATCTGACAACACACTTAATAAGCTACAACGACGCTGAAATAGATTGTATTGTATTTGAACACTTGTTATAGCGCCCCTACCAGATTGCCTATTCAGAGGCGCTCCCGACTACTGCGCGGACGCTGAATCGGAGTTTCACGCCGAAGCGCATGAGCAATTGCGAGTGAGGGATTTGCCCAGGGTCCCTACACGGCGGCTTGAGGTGGATTCGAACCCGCAACCCTCCGGCTGCAAGGCACCGAACATACCCCTATATCACCGCGCCACAGTTGTATTGTGTTGTGTTGTATTGTATTGTACTCCACGTTATATTGCGACCGAGCCACCCGCCATAAAGATCCGAGAAATTAATCTCTGATAAACCGACCGACCGGGAATCGAACCCGGGCCGCCGGCGTGGCGATATGTTCGGTTCCTGCGAATGTGCTCACGTGGTGCCATTAATTTTGTTTATTAGCTGAAATAAGAAGGATAGTTTTTCTAAAATCTCTTACTTTTCTAAAAAGTTTCTTAGTTTCCATTCATTCAAACTTTTCCAACTCTCCTCAGTTTTTCACATTTCTTAAGTTTTCCAAGTTTTCTAAATTTCTAAGTTTCCTAAGTTTTTCGAGTTTTCTATTTCATATGGTTTTTAAGTTTTCTAATTTGCCTAAGTTCTCTAGAAGTTCCTGTGTTTTTAACTTTTCTAAGTTTAATACAAGTTTTCTAAGTTTTCTATGTTTCAGATGCTTTGTAAGTTTTTATAAATTTTCAGCGCTTCACAAGTTTCGTAGGTTCCATAAATTTTCTAAATTTTCAATGTTTCGTAAGTTTCTAAACCTTTACCTTCAATACTCTATTAATTTTTATTGTACATATGCTTGCTGATATAAAATTCAGTTTGGAAAGAAATAATGAATAAATACATGCAAAGGCGTAGGCCTATGCACCATGCTATGGTCCAATCCAGGGGCTTTGCCTACGTTGGCCCTCAGCTTGGAGCTGTCTTCTTCAGTACCGGCGTCTAGAATTACCAGCCCTTTCATCTTCCCAGTTCCGGTAACGCCCTAAGACTTTGGATCCTGTTCGCTGGCCCAGGAACTGACGCGGGTTGAGAACGCTGCTTATTTTAAGTTGCGCTGTATAGGCTAACTGTTCGATTACACTAGGCCCTACATTACCATTAGGAACAAGAAATCTAAGGAAGATGCCTATGCTTCTAATGACTTACATGAATATCTTCTGGCAAAGGACACAAATTCTTTCTGGAAAACTTGGCAAGCCAAATTTAAAGCTAACCATAAACCTCCCTTAGCTGTAGATGGTTGTAGTGAGCCAAGAGACATTTCTATGGCCTTTGCTTCAAATTTTAGAACTGCATGCTCACCTAATAATGCAAAAACCAGTGAGAAACTGAATAAGCGATTTCACAATAGGTTTAGCCAATATAATCCAGCTTCTCAATATAAAGTGATAACAGTAGAACTAGTTGACCAATGCATTTGTAAAATGAAGCGGGGTAAAGCCCCTGGTCTGGATCGCATTGAGACTGAACATCTAATTCATGCTCATCCTAGACTGGTTGTTTTGCTCTCACTTTTATTCAACCAAATGCTTGTGCATGGCAGAGTTCCCACCAGTTTTGGTTTGGGCATAATTGTACCCCTGGAAAAAGGACCTACCTTAGACAATGGCAATAGTGATAACTACCGTGGCATCACATTAAGTTCAAATCTATCGAAACTCTTTGAAATGTGTGTGCTGGAGCATTATGGCAGCTATTTATGCACATCTGATTTGCAGTTTGGATTCAAAAAGGGATTGGGTTGTTCACATGCAATCCTTGCAGTCGGAACAGTGGTGGACTACTTTACAAGTCATGGGTCAACTATCAACTTATGTGCATTAGACATGTCAAAAGCTTTTGACAAAGTGAATCACTTTGCTTTGTTCAATAAACTAATGGACAGACAGGTTCCTCGTGAAGTTCTGACCACCCTTATAACCTGGTATAGTCTCAGTGCAGCCTTCGTGAGGTGGGACAATATATTTTCAGATATGATAACTCTAACCTGCGGAGTTAGGCAAGGTGGTGTCCTATCTCCAGTTCTATTTGCTGTTTATGTTAACGACCTAATTGAAAAGCTAAGTCGATCTGGTCATGGATGTAGAATTGGGGAGACGTACTTAGGGTGTGTCATGTATGCAGATGACCTAATTTTAATGTCAGCATCCCTGTGTGATCTCCAAGTTATGGTTGACATTTGCTCTATTGAGCTAGAGGGTATTGACATGAAGTTAAATGTTGCCAAATCTCAAGTGATAAGGATTGGATCACATTTCCGTAACGCGTGCAGGAACATCAATGTCAACGGAGTAGAAATCAATTATGTGGACAAACTAAAATATCTTGGCTGTTTTCTGGTTGCAGCCAAGTCATTTAAACTTAGTTTGCATGAAATGCGTGTGAAATTTTATCGGTCATTTAACTCATTGTATAGCAAATGCTACAAATTTAGTGAACCTGTTTTGTTGTATTTGGTTAGTGCACACTGTAAACCATTTCTCCTGTATGGAATGGAGGCTATAAGCCCTACCAACAGTGAGCTGAACTCTTTAGAGTACACGTACAGCTCTGCTATATGTAAAATTTTCAAAATATGTCATAGCAGTGTTGCATCGGTACTGCAATTCATGCATGAAAATACTATTAAAGACTGTTGGTTTTCCAGAAGACTGCGTTTTATGCACAAATGCCGTTCGCATGACAATGAGGTTGTCAGGTTTCTGTGTTTTTTCTCAGACACCATAAGTGGATGAGATTTTCTTGTTTTGCTTTTTATGCTTTTCATGTTCATTTTTTGTTGTGCTACCAATGTTTCTTGGTGAATTAAAGATTGATATTACATAAATCTAAATTACTTTTGGGCTAATCTCTGATAAAGTAGGTTTCTGTTTTAACATGTCAACAACACATTTATGCTTTGCAGAATGCAGAGGACTTGTGAGATTCTCACAATAGGCTACTCACCTATAGCCTAATCTTCATATGCAATTTCAGTCGTGGATGTAAAAAGCACTGCTATGATTTTCCACCAGACACCAGAGAGCGCAAAATTACTACTGTTCGCAACTTCAGGCCCATCCCCATGAATACTCTGAATACGCAACGGTGGAGACCCGCCGATTCGCCAAAAGTTAGTATAGGACCCCAATTTAAAGTCTCATTTCTAAAAAATAACAATAATGACATCACACGCCACATAAGCCTAAATTAAGTGCAAAGTAACAAATGCTTAAATTATCTAAGTTAAATATATTGTTTGTGACGTCAGTTGGGAAATAAAAGTCGGCTAATGGCCTTAGAGAAAGTTCAGCAAGATAGGCGAATGCCAAGAGCATCATGGATACTGAATACATTACTCTAGGGCTCTGGGCCTGAGTGAAAGCTAAAACAGACTGTAATGTTGGATATTGAAAGATGGAGTTTGGTCCATGGTAAATCCAAAGCCGGAGAAAGTTTGATTGACGCGAGCAATAATTTATGTCATCGGACATAGGCTAAAGATAAAAGACGGGTCACATAATTATTAATACAGCTGTGGTATGATACATACATACATGTACATACATGCATACAAACATACATACAAACATACATACACACATACATGCATAAGCATACATACATACATATAGGCTATAGGCTACATACATACATATGCACACACAAATAAATAAATATATATATATATATATATATATATATATATATATTGTTAGGGTCTCATGACTGAGTCCTAACCGGTCCTGGGATGGGCATTCGTTACCCTTGGGTAGTTCCTTAGCCGAGGGGAGTAGCCTATATAAGGAGGTACGAAAAGGGGCGGTTAGAGAGTCTCCGATAACTCAGCCTTCGTGCTAGTCGGTTTGTCTGAGATCTCTCTGGGTTGCATGGTAGTCAAGTTAGTTCGTGGCTTGTGCCATTTTCAAGTCTTCTTACGGTGCTTCAGTTTGTGATGTTCGTCAGCCCGTTGCTGAGTTGCAGACTTCTTGTTAGTTGGTCGTTCTTCGTCTTGAGAGCGAACCTTTCTTCCACCGTCGTTCTACGGTTGGTAATGTATCGTTTGATTTGTTGTTTTGGCGAGAATTATACCTTGAAAACTAGACTAGAGCTTTTGAGTGTTTGATTAGGAGTGAACTCGTTACATATGGGGTCTCTAGTCCGGGATTTTTCTTCGGTCTTTCGTTTTTCGGCTCTCTCATATGTGTAGCGTTACATATGAGGGCTCGCGGGAGTTTTTTTTCGTCCGTCTGTTCGTTGTACGTTCGGATAATTTGTTGGTAGAAGATAGAACATTTGAGTTTTTGCGAGAATTTTTTTGCTCTTTAAGACAAAATTTGCGTCAGGAAGAGAATTTAGAATTTGGAGGGCGTGTCTCTACTATACGGTATTCATTCCGGTTGAGATTTTTGAATTTTGAGTCGACAAAGGGAAATGTACGGCTTCGTTGTGTCAAAGTTGACAGCGAAAGTTTGAAAAGGGGCGTATCCGTTCAAATTTTACGGAAAGTAGTACGTTGTCGTAAATTGTTGCGCTGAAATTGGGTCGAAATTAAGTTCGATAGTTTCATTGCGTTGAAAAGGGGCGTTGTCACTCTAAAATTTGGAAATTTTAATTCAGGTTAGTCGACTGAAAATTTTGAAAATGGAGACGCCAGAGGTGGTGAAAATATTCGAAGACATTTTGGAAATGAAAAAAGATGAATTACGTGCTAAATTGGAGAAATTTGGGCAAGACGTAAAAGGTCTTACAAAAGTGCAGATGCAAAAGGCGTTATATAAATTGCTAAAATCAGAGTCTGAGGTTCAGGCTGAAATTTTAAAATTACAATGGGAAAAGGATGAAATCGCACGTAGAAAAGAAAGAGAAGAAAAGAGAAGAAGAGGAAGAGAGAAAGTTTGAGTTGGAGATGGAACGTCTGAGAATGCAGTTGGAACAGTTGAAAGGAGTAACTGCAAAGGATATATTAGGCGGTAAGCATGATTTGTTTGGCTGGGGACAAAATTCTTACGGTCTTGAGAAAAGCTCAAACACTCGAACAGTGTCTACGAATGACAGCGCACAAAATGTGAGTTTTCCTTCGGAGACGAATAGGGAATAGTCAAGTGCATGATACGCCTAAGGATTGCTTGGAGGAGATAAACGAAAGTGTTTTCTCGTACATGGTTGATGAGAGTGCACAAAGTGATTCGGTGGTTCACGCTGAACTAATTAATGTCAGTTGTGAGACGCAGGAAGAGGATGGGCACGAGAATGATTTGTGGTTAATGTTTGAAGAGTCGTATGAAAGTGTACAAGTGGTTTCTGCAACTCTTGTGGACTGCAACGTTGTTTTTTGAACGTTGGGTATAGAACGAGTTGTCTGAAAGTGTTAGCAGACTTAGTTTGTCGGTTCACCTTTGGTGACTGAGAAATCATGCTTAGGGAGACGTAAGTGAACGTCTGAGTGTGTACAGAGTAACTGTTTTCGTTTTGATATTTGTATATTTGTGTTTTGATTTTTGATTTTTGATTTTGATTGTATGTGCATGTTAGTTAAGTCAGAAACCCTTCTGGTTTCTGCCTTGTTTGTGGTCCGGGGGTATGTTAGGGTCTCATGACTGAGTCCTAACCGGTCCTGGGATGGGCATTCGTTACCCTTGGGTAGTTCCTTAGCCGAGGGGAGTAGCCTATATAAGGAGGTACGAAAAGGGGCGGTTAGAGAGTCTCCGATAACTCAGCCTTCGTGCTAGTCGGTTTGTCTGAGATCTCTCTGGGTTGCATGGTAGTCAAGTTAGTTCGTGGCTTGTGCCATTTTCAAGTCTTCTTACGGTGCTTCAGTTTGTGATGTTCGTCAGCCCGTTGCTGAGTTGCAGACTTCTTGTTAGTTGGTCGTTCTTCGTCTTGAGAGCGAACCTTTCTTCCACCGTCGTTCTACGGTTGGTAATGTATCGTTTGATTTGTTGTTTTGGCGAGAATTATACCTTGAAAACTAGACTAGAGCTTTTGAGTGTTTGATTAGGAGTGAACTCGTTACAATATATATATATATATATATATATATATATATATATATATATATATATATATATATATATATATATATATATATATATATATATATATATATATATATATATAGGTGGTTGCATCTCTAATGGAAAATTTTCAACTTCAGTTGTTTACTTTCGCCAACCCGGCATTCCGTGCCAATTGGTTTAGAAGTAATGTAGCCCAAAAATTATCAGGATTGAACAATATCTAGGACTGCCACAACGTCTTTGAAATTTTGACTTTTACAAATAATTTTCGTCATTTCGAGTAAATGTATTTGATTCGCATTTTTGGACCTATGTTTAGTTTTCAACAGAAAAGCTGGATGATTTTACTTAAGCACAACTTAAAAATAATTTCTACAATGTTTATGTTCTCGTTGATTGTTTATTATTAATTTTTATTGGCATTTTAGTGGTATTTGATCCGTGAGTTCCTGAGACCGATAACCACAAATCTATTCGAACAAGCATACACAAAAGGGTGGAGTGGAAAATAAGCGAAAATTAGAAATTCGAAAAGTAATAGCAACCAAAAGTTGCCTAATGGCATGGATCAAACACTGTTCAAAATTTTAAAAAAAATATTAATGTCTTCCGCCCCCACCAGAGGGCCAAAGTTACGAGACAAAGCGTTTTTCGAGAAAATTGTAGGTTTTCTTGTAAAATATTCTAATTGAAAACTAATTAACTGCCATTCAATATACCGCTAGAAAGAGCTCTTAAAACTGAATAAAATGATGTGTTAATTTTCAGAATATGCCCATATTTGTAGAAGTTATTAACGTTTTACCATTTCCTCAATAATAATAATAACTCTAATAAATAATTTTAATCACTAATCAGTGTAATCACTAGTAACCAGGCATGCAATAAATGTAATTGTGCTGTAATCTGGACCTACTACAGGCAGTTGAATTTATTCCTGGTTTAAGTGTTCACTTTTCATGGTTGATTACAACTATTATGCTTACTGTTCGAGTGCTCCTATATTTGATAAAGGGTGAAACTTTGATGGTGTTGTGGCAGTCCTAAATATTAAAAATTTTTCATACAACTTTTTGTGTGATGTTTCTGGATGGAATGGAACCAAATGGAACCTTGGCGAACATTAGTTTCAAACTTTTATTTTTAAGAACCACCCTAATATATATCTTCTTTTGGTTCTCTGCCTTGCTAGGCAGGTTCGTACGTCCAATTTCGCCATTCATCACGTTTTCTGGCTCTTTCCTTCAGTTTGCTGTAATCTTCCTCCAACATCCAGTCCAACAACATCATTCTCGGTCTTCCTCGTGTCTTCTTTCCCTCCATTCTTCCCTCAATTATAATTCTTAGAAGGGAATCTCCCCTCATGATGTGGCCCAACCATTTTCTTTGTCGGCTTCGTATTATCCCTATCATGGATCTTTTTCGTCCACCATTTGTAGTATGTCTTCATTTGTCCTCCGATCCATCCAGCTGACTCTCTCCATTCTTCGCCATATCCACATCTCGAAGGCCTCCAATCTTCTGATGTCTTCCTTCCTTAGAGTCCATGTCTCTGATCCGTATAACACCACACTCCATATCATAGACTTGATAATTCTTTTCTTTAGATTCTTATTTAGCTTTCCTCTCATTAATTCCTTTCTTTTATACAAGTGTTTTGCATATATAATGAGCACAGGTGTTCTTTAGGTTGATATATATATAATGTGTATCGATTGTTAAGCGTTTTAGTCTTAGGCCTTAGTTGCGCTGTCGGCTCGTGGGCGCTTGGCCTAAAGTAGCCTAAACATTGGCTGACGGTAGATTCTTTTTACACGTGCAGTTAGCGCGCCAAACTTAGAAACTGCTGATGACAGTGAATTTGAACTATACAATGTAGTACAGTTGTTGTAAGGCAAGAGTTGAGTTGTTGTTATTAAACTGTGTTTGAAGAAAGGAGAAACATTCAAAGAACTGTGTCAATTTAATTCTTAAACAGTTAGAAGTCGTTGAGCAATTTATATGTAGAGATAAGGAAAGTTCTTGAGGTAGGTCACAACTAAGAAAGAAAAGAGTTGGTGACATATTTGGTGGCAGCAGCGGTGGAATTCGAAACAACGTCTGGAATTCGAAACAACGTCTGGGATTCGAAACAACGTCTGGGATTCGAAACAGCGTCTGGGTTCCGAAACAACGTCGACTGGTGAATACGCATTCAAATCATTGGTAAATCTACGACAACGAAAGCCTCAACGACAAAGGTATAAAAGTTGGTTGTTATCAAACAAAGAACAATCCCCAATACTTCAAACACAAAAGAAAATTCGTGTTTTCCAGAAAGGACAGCACTGAAGTAAAGAAGTAAGATGGAGAAATTAAGTGTCAAGAAACAAGCAGAACTGAAGAAGATGTCTTCTGAAAGATTAAAGCAGCGCTTGTTAAAGGCTGGTTTTGAAGAAGAAAAGCTGAAAGATATGTCACGTGAAGACATGCTAGAAGCGCTAGCTGAAGTCTGGCTTAAAGAAGAAGCAGCAGAAGAAGAAGGTGCTGTCGGCGGTGCTGTGGAAAAGGTTACTGAGAAACCGCCTGGGCCTATGTCTATGGAGACGATGATGCAATGGATGATGATGACAAGACAAGAAGAGAAAGAAAAGAGAGGAGAAACGAAGAGAAGAAGCAGAGCGTGAAAGAGACAAGAAGAGAAAGAAATGCGACAGGAAGAATTACGTCTTCAGAGAGAAAAGGAAGAGAAGGCAGAACGTCTTCAGAGAGAGAAAGAAGAGAAAGCAGAAAATGTACGACAGGAAGAATTACGTCTTCAAAGAGAGAAAGAAGAATTGCAAAGACAGCAATTTGAAATTCAATTAGAGCAATTGAGAAAAGATAGAGAAGATGCTGAAAGGAGAAGATTAGAGCAGATGATTGAATTTGAAAAGGCGCGGAAAAGTGACGAAGAGATACGTCAGCAACAGATTGAAGAGAAGAGACTACGTGAAGAAGAAAAGGAAAAAGTACGAATTTCAGAGTTGGAGCGAGCAGAAGAGGTTAGACAAGAAGAACTGAAATTACAGAAAGAAAGCATGGAGAAGGCGGAAGAGGAAAGACAAGAACGTTTAAAGTTGGAACAACAAAAAATAGCATTAAAAGAAGCACAACTCAATGAGGAGAAGCGAAATAGAGAAGCACAAGAACAAAGAAGGCAAGAAGAACGAGAAGAACAGAAAAGGAAACAAGAAGAAAGTGAAACGATGGTTTCGAAAATAAAGAAAATTGGTGATGCCATGAAACATGTGTTACCTAAAATGCCAAACGATATGATGGAGGTGCCATTATATTTCGAAACGGTTGAGAATGCGTTTCGTAGTTTCAACGTGCAAGAACAATTCTGGGTGAAGTTACTATTGCCATTGATGACTCCGAAAGCTAGAACTGTGCTAAACAGATTGTCATTCGCTGATTTAGATGATTATGAGATCGTGAAACAGCACTTGTTAAAAGAATTCAAGTTGACACCGAGAGAGTACAGATCGAAGTTTATTGATGCGAAGAAGACAGCTGAAGAAACATATACAATGTTTACAGCAAGGCTGAAGAACTTGTTGAACTATTATGTGAAAAGTCGCAAAGTGGATAAGAATTTTGAGAAGCTGTTTGATTTGTTAGTGGCGGATAAGTTGAAAGAATCACTACCACCAGGTCCACTACAGTTTGTGTTGTCGAAGGAAGGAACTGATTGTTACGAAGCTAGTGTTGTGGCAGACCTAGCAGACATTCATGTTAATAATCGAATTGGTTTGGCAATTCCGAATAAGACAAGTTTTGATTTTGTACCCAATGTAAAAAGAAATCAACAGTTCACTCCAAATTTTGGTTTTCATTGGAAGAGCAATCAAGAAACAGGAAATCAGTTCAGAGGTGCAGAAGTGAAACCAAATTATCCGGTAGTTCACGAGAATAGAGAGTCGATGATGACCAGACAACGTCAGGTATATAACAAGTCACCACCAAGGTTTGTCGCGAGAGAAGGCAATGCATCGTTTACTCCATATAAAAGAAAAGAAAGCATTGAACAACGAGGTGCAGTGGTGAAACGTTGTCACAACTGTGGATCAGACAGGCATTTGATGAAATTCTGTCCAGTTCCGGTTACAGCCTCAAATTATGGAAAACAAGAAAATTCGAGGGTGAATCGAATTCAAGTGGTTGGTAATTCTGAAAGTCAAGCCACAGAACATCAGAATAATGAAACTGAAGTAAAGTCAGTGATGAAATGTCACCTTTCACCTGATATTCAGAAAGAAATTCTATTGCACAATGGAATGCAGAAAGAAATGGCTGGAAAAGATGAAAGTACAACATTAAAGAAAGTGTTATTGCAGTATGTCGAGGTAGAAATTCGTGGAACAGCAGGAAAAGAACCAATAAAAGTAAAAGCACTGATTGATTCTGGAGCAGAGGTTCCGGTGATTAGTGAAGAATTACTGGAAGGCATGAAGGTGGAGCAGATTGGAAAAGTGAACTTACAATGCGTGGCAGGAGATGCCATTCCTGCAAAGTTAGTGAAAGTTGATGTAAGGCTGTGTTGTAACGATGTGGAAGAAGAGGTAATTCCGCATAAAGTCAAATGTTCACTTACACCTTATGTGACATTGATGTGTGCTAGTATTGCAAAAATGGGAAGCACAGAAAGATTCTTGTTGCATCCAGAAATCATTGCAGAACTTAAAGCCGTGCCACAAGTGAAAATGATACAAGGAGATGTGCAAGCGAATGTAACGACGAGATTGCAGAGTCAGCGAAAGAAAGTGATAGAAGTCGAAGAGGAAAGTGAAACTGAAAGTTCAAGCGAAGAGGAAAACGAAAGTGATGATCAACAAAGTTTAATGCAAGACGGTATAACAGCAGAGATGAGTGAACAAGAGATGGCTGCATGCAAGAATGGTAATCTAAATGAAACGAAAGAGGATAATGATTGTGATGTGGCGATAGGAGATTTGTTTGAAGAAAATGAGAAAGATGAAGAACAACAGATGCAGATTGCAGACGCAAAGAAATTCGAAGAACAGCAGAGACAAGATGAATCATTGAAAGCATGGTGGAATTTAGCGCCAGATAAAGAATCTGAATTCTGCGTGGTAAATGGCTTACTGTACAAGAGATATCGAATATTAGAGCAAACGATATATCAATTGGTGTTACCAAAAGAGCGACGAATGAAAGTGATGGAGTTGGCTCACGAATCAGTATTTGGAGGACATCTTGGAGAAGAGAAAACTAGAGAACGAATAAAGTTATCTTTTACGTGGCCAAAGATGAGAAGAGATATAGTGAAATTTTGCAAATCATGTGAGAAATGTCAATTAAAGGCAAGAAGTTTGGTGATGGACAGGGTTCCTATCACTCCAATTCCAAGAGAAGATGTGGCGTTTAGAAGAATTACGGTGGATTGTGTAGGACCAATCGAGCCAGCATCTGCTGCAGGTCACAAGTACTGTTTATGTATTGTCGATTCTTGCACCAGATGGCCTACAGTGTTCCTGTTGAAGTCATTAACTGCAAAAGCTGTGTGTGATGCTTTGATGGAGTTGTTCATGAACGTTGGTGTACCTTCAGTGATCACAAGTGACCAAGGAACAAATTTTACTGCGAGTCTGACAAGAGAATTTCTGAATTTAATGGGTTGTAGTCCAAGATTTGATACGCCAGGTCATCCAGAGGCAGCTGGATTAGTAGAAAGATGGAACCAAACATTCAAGAAAATGATCCATCATGTAATTGTTGACAATCCAAGGCAATGGCATAAAGTAATTCCGTTTACAGTGTGGGCATTACGAGAAGTACCGAATGCAACTACTGGAATTGCTCCTTATATGTTGGTGTATGGAAAGATTCCGCGTGGACCACTGGCAATTCTAAAAGAAAGTTGGACAAGAGAAATTAATTTACCACCTCATATTGGAATCCAACCAGAAAAGTACTTGAAAGACATGAAAGCAAATATGGAAAAAGCATTACTGTTTGCAGAATCATATTCACGAGAGAAGCAATTACAGTATACGAATCAATACAACAAAAGAGCGAAACATAAAGAATTTGAACCGGGTGAAAAAGTGATTGTGTTGTATCCGACTTCAACAAATAAACTGATGTCACGATGGCATGGTCCATGTACTGTCATACAACGAAGATCAAAGTACTCTTATTTGATTGATATGGGTGACGATTGTCGAAAGATAATTCACGCAAATAAAATCAGAAAGTACATTACAAGAGCAATGAGTTGTGGACTAATCGTTGAAGAAGATGAAGACTTTGGTTCAGTGGTTGAACTGCTGACAAAGAATGACTTGCAAGATGAAAAGAACTCACTGAATCTTGATCCCGATCAGATTAACCATTTAACATTGACTCAACAAAAACAATTACTGGAAGTACTGAACAAATATTCTGATCGATTTTCTGAAAAGCCTGGACTATGTACATTGGTTGAACATGAAATTGAACTGAAACCGGAATTTCGTGAAAAAGAATTTATGGCTTACCGTATTCCACTCATCTATCGAGCAGAAGTTGAACGACAAATTAAAGAAATGCTTCAAGCCAACATTATAAAACCATCTTCGAGCAGAATGGCAAGTCCGTTGGTAATTGTTAAAAAGAAAGACGGTTCTCTGAGACTTGCCTGCGACTACAGATACATTAACTCGTTCACTGTGGATTGTAAATATCCGATGCCGATTGTAAAAGATGTGTTGCACAAAGTTGGAAAATCAAATGTGATCTCGATTTTTGATTGTCGAAGTGCTTACTGGACTTGTCCTGTTAAGCAAACTGATCAATGGAAAACTGCTTTTGTTACTCACAATGGACTGTACGAGTTTACTCGTGTTCCCTTCGGGATGATCAACTCAGGAAGAACATTTGTTAAAGCAATTAACATGGTTTTACAGCCTATAAATGAATTTGCTGAGCCCTATGTAGATGACATTGCTGTGCATTCAGATGATTGGAAGATTCATTTACAGCATTTAGATGCATATTTAATGCAAATGAGACTGCATAACATTACTCTGAACTTAAAGAAATGTATCTTTGGTAAGAGTGAGGTAAAGTTCATCGGTCATGTGGTTGGTTCTGGAACGATTCAAATGAATCCAGATAGAATTGAAAGTTTAATTAATTTGAAAACCCCAGAAACGAAGAAACAAGTTAAGCAATTGCTGGGATTTTTTGGTTACTATCGACAGTTTATCAAAGATTTCGCACAGATTGCGAAGCCTCTATCTGATTTGACAAGCAAACATGTTCCAGATAAGATTGATTGGACTGATAGACATCAACAGGCATTTAATTTACTTAAAGATGCTGTACGCTCTAAAGTTGTTTTATATGTTTTTGATGTTGGAAAACCTTTTAATTTGTACTGTGATAGCAGTGATTTTGCAGTAGGAGCTGTGCTAACGCAGATGGATGATAAGGGAATAGAACGCCCTGTATCATTTATAAGTCAGAAATTGACTGACACCCAGAAGAGATGGGCAACTGTGGAGAAAGAAGCCTATGCTATTGTTTGGGCTCTAAATAAGTTAAAAGAGATAATCATTGGATCTAAAGTTCACATCTTTACCGATCACAATCCTTTAACTTATCTGACTGAATCTATGTCTAAGTCTGCTAAACTGGTGCGTTGGGCTTTAGCACTGCAAACTTTTGATGTAGAGGTTAATTATAAGAAAGGACGATTAAATGTTGTAGCAGATTGTTTATCTAGATTATAAGATTGTTTATTTTACTGTATTATATAGTATTAAGTTTATTGCATAATTTAGTACGATTTTCATAATTTAGATGATTTTGCAAATTTTTAAATTTAATTTGCTCAATCCAAAGAAAGGGAAGGAGGTAATGTGAACAAGTGTTTTGCATATATAATGAGCACAGGTGTTCTTTAGGTTGATATATATATAATGTGTATCGATTGTTAAGCGTTTTAGTCTTAGGCCTTAGTTGCGCTGTCGGCTCGTGGGCGCTTGGCCTAAAGTAGCCTAAACATTGGCTGACGGTAGATTCTTTTTACACGTGCAGTTAGCGCGCCAAACTTAGAAACTGCTGATGACAGTGAATTTGAACTATACAGTGTAGTACAGTTGTTGTAAGGCAAGTTGAGAGGAAAGTTCTTGAGGTAGGTCACAACTAAGAAAGAAAAAGAGTTGGTGACCTTTCTTTTATAGAAGGCATCTTTTCCCATGGCTATTCTTCTCTTTATTTCTACATGACACTTTGCATCAGTTGTGATCATACTTCCTAGGTAACAGAATTTTCCGACTTGTTCCAGTTCCTTACCATCTATAGTGATCTTTACTGTTCTTTCCTTTCCTTTGCTTATCCTCATGATCTTTGTCTTTTTAATATTTATTTTCATATCATACTCCTTCGAGATCTTATTCAGCTGATTCATCATTTTTTGTAGCCCATTCTGGCTACCTGCCAACATCGCTGGTCATCTGCAAATCTTAGTGCTTTCGTCAATCTTCCTCCCACCTTTATGCCCTCCTTCACCTCCTCCATCGCCTCTCGTACTAATTCCTCAATGTAGATGTTAAAGAGAATTGGTGATAGTGGGCACCCTTGTCGTACTCCTCTACCTATCACTCCTGGTTCTGAGAATTCTCCTTCTATTTTTATTCTTACTCTCTGTCCCATGTATAGGTTTCCTATGAGTCTTCTGTCTTTCCAGTCCACTCCTATTCTTCTCAGTGCATGCATTAATTTATGCATTTATGCATTAATATATATATATAATACGTAAATGTATAATATTCTCTATTCAGTGTGCAGGCTTTCAGAGTTGAAGAAGAGAGACTAGATCAGTTCATCTCGATACCCATTCGAGTGTACAGAAGATTACAAATAAATTTTAATTAAATAAATAAAATTGATTAATAAAGCTGTTGTTTTCCAAATCACCACCTGGAAGGTGCGACGGTGAATAGGGCCTACAACTAAATAGTGCAAGTGCACACTACTTTAACTGTTGAGACTGCATTTCACATTAATACATTTGGGGTGAGGAGATGGTCAATGGTAACACGCTGGCACGAAGATCAGAAGGACCCGAGTCCGAGACCTGCTAGCTCCACAAGGTTGGTTCAGCATAGTCCTAGCTTCAGCCTTCAACTCCCTAGGGCGACTGTAAAATGAACAGCAGGACAGATGGGCGCCTTGCATCAGGCCCGAGGATCAGAAGGACGCGAGTTCGATACCGGCGAGCCTCATAAGGTTGACTCAGCCTTCAACTTTCTAGTGGCGACTGTAAAATGAGCAGTAGGACCTGATGGGCGCCTTGCTGGCTGCCACACAGTTAAATTTGACTCCAGGTCTGTTAAATTTGCTATCATCTGTTACTGTGGCGGACAGGCCACAAAAGGCTTGAATGAAGAATGGATTAATTAATATTGACTTTCTGTTATACGGTGTCGCGCCTCTGAGTCGCTAGGTGGCGTGTTACATACGCTAGATTCAAATTAAAGAAATAATAAAAAGTATACGGTCGCTTAATTTTTGTCATTTTATCGTTTTAATCTATTAAATAAAAATAGGCCTACATCTTTTCACGTCCTATAATTGATAACTAAAGATAGGCATCGCTTAAATTAATCCTTAGGAGCTCTATCTCTTATAGTCACCTTATTTTAAGAAGATGTTTGAAAATGGGTTTATATCAGCGTCGATATGACGGCGTCGTTAAATAAACGTATTTTAAGTAAATGGGTTTATAAGCGATGATATGCTGCAGAATGCATGGCTGCCTCACGGAGTGATGGTGCATTGCCTATAATGTGGAGTGGTTGTTCATACTGCTCTACGCATGCAGAGCAGAGTCAGTGGTGGTGTGAACCCTCTGCAAAATTATAGCGACACGGTTATTTAGTGTTGTTGGTTCGGGAAAGTTACGGACGCCCGCGTCCAAGACAAGTCTAATCCGTGCGTTCCCGAGTGACAGCCGCTCACGCGGTCTGGCCAGTCGCTGATCTGACGGGGTTGGGCCCACCCCATTGTTGATCGCGAGCCGGTCCGAGCTCTGATCGTGGCAGGCTGATCGGGGAAAGACCGATCGTCAGAAAAGAAGGCTCAGAGGCTATAACGGAGAAGGTGTCACCCCGTTGGTACCGTTCGGAAAGTACGGTGAGAGACCGAGAAATCAGTGATCGATGAGTGAAAAATCAAAGTCCGGGTTCGGGTAAAGTTGCCAATATACGGTTACGGTCGAGAGGGCGCCCGTAACAAGAAAGGACTGTATAAATACGGGGAAGGCGAGACCCGTTGGTGACGATCGGAAAGTACGCTGAAAGATCGAGAAATTGCATGTCTGGTTACTGATCGGCGAGTGCATAAATACTGGGAAAAGTCCTGTGCCGAACCTCGGCACAGGTTGGCGCCTTTTCTCTTTGCTGTGCAATCCTGCAAAGTTGGCGGTCTTTCCTTTAATGTGTAAGCGATCTCTGTCATAACAGCGCGGGAATTATTGATCCCTTTCTGAGGACGGGTTTCGCGCCAATATTCTTGCTCTTGGCCGAGCATCGATGCATGCGAGTTTTGGCGGCAGCCCAAGGCTATATAAGGCGGAGAGCGCTGTATGCAGTAGGCGTCAGTTGGAGTTAGGCCATGGTCAGAGAAGGACCTTCGCCAGTGCTAAGAGCTGAAGTAATACAGTTTTGGCGCGAAACGGCTTTGGCGCGCCTGAAGAACAATAGCCGCGGGAAGATCGGAGACACACAAGGAGAGCAACTGTTCTTTGGTTTCGGTCGAGGGTTCGACGCCGAAGGTTGCAAGCTGTGGTGTTGAACAAGTCTTTCTTCCGGTGAGCGCTGTTGTTGGCACAGAAGAAGGAAAAGTCTTCAAGGTTTCTGTGGTATAGAGGTCAGACGTATAAGATACTTGTACTCTAGTTCGAATCCTAATGATTGTCTATGTAATTAATATTATTGATTAGTAACTTGTCTATGTTATTATTGACGCTTATAGAAGTAATTGTGCAATTGAACTCTGAACATTAGTTTGATTACGCCACCAGAGGGCGCTGTATATGTCGCTGAATTGTTTGGTTTTGACGTTAATCATCATTAAATACATTGAAATGGCGCAAGATGAATCTTCTTTGCCTAGTGGTAGAGTAAGTGATGAACCTTGGCAAAGCCTAGTTAGACGCCAAGAAGAACAAGCGGCCATATTGGATTTAATAGTGACCAAGTTACATTTACTGGACACTAGAGGTCGCACTGATTATGATGTTACGGAGGATAAGAACCCGGATGCATCGCCATGCATTGGTCTGCAGACAGCAGAATCCAAGTACAATATGTCCGATGATGAACCCCTGGTATTTGATGAGAGCGCCGCTACTCACCACTCGGTAGCACCGCTAGATGGAGGCCTTAGACGAAGTGCCCGGTTGCAACAATTGCCAGTGCCTAAACCGAATAAGGAAATAGAGGCACCCCGCACTTCCTCCTTTGCCCGAGCACAGGTTCGAATCCTTTCCCAAAATAACTTACCTGATTATCAATTTCCGCAACATCACGATCGACCGCTAGAGGGCGGCACGGTCGCTACAGTCCACACTGATCCGGTGCGATAAAATACGGGGAGGGTGACCCCGTTGGGGACAGATAGATACGGGGTAATTCCCCGCTGGTTCCGTTCGATAAATACCGCATGTGGTAAGATACGGGGAGGGCGGCCCCGTTGGCCCGTTCGATAATCACGTCGGGTCTACCCGCACATTCTTTTCAACTTGCCGGTCTACCGCATCTTTTCTTCCAACGGGACTTACCGAAAAATCTCAATTCGCGGTTGCCTCGCGGAATCTCTTTCTTGTGCTACTAAGCGTCGGTCATAGTTAATTCCGCGGTTTCTCCGCGGTATACCTTTCTTTGCGTTCCTAACGTCGATCAAACTTACTCCCGCGGTTTCCTCGCAGAAAATCTCTACTTGCGGGTCAAACCGTAATATCTCTGTTCGCGGTTCCCCCGCGGAATCTCTACTTACGGGACTAACCGTAATATCCTTAGTCGCGGTTTCCCCGCGGATTCTTTACTTGCGGAACTAACCGTATATCTCTCTGTTCGGGAAACTACATGACATATCTGACCTTGGTTCGTTCAGGTGTGTCTGAGACAGTAAAATTCCCACAGAGGGAAGTAAATACACAGGTCTGTGAAAAGCAAAGGGGTAACGTTAGCGACACTTACCTCTGATTCCGGCAACGGAATCGAGTCCGAGGATTCAGAAACGAATCCTGTGAGACCGTGCGCTCCCGGGCACAACCGTAACGTTCGCTATCTGATTCAGCGAGTCTGATTCAAGGGATACCTGAGGCAGAGTAAGGGCCCACTCTGTTGGCAGGTCTCGGGTCAGGCTGAGTCGGATAGCGTGAAGAAAGGTTGTGTAAGACTTAAACCGGGGAAAGATATACTCGCGAGACACAGCGAGTCAACGCCCTAGGAGAGGAGTACGAAACCCCAGGTAGGGAGATCAACACAGACCAAGAAAGTGACCGATACGTTTCGTTCGGGTAGTCGGGAGCCCAGGTAGATACATATGTACTGGTAACAACACACAGCTCTGAGAACTGACTGAAGTGCGAGGTTGGGTCCCCTCGTGCGTGGGTTGAAACGAAGTTCTGTGTGTAGATAGCGAAGGTTATAGAGAGAGGACTATCACTATCAGAGTCCGTGAGATCTTACCAGTGTCTGTTTCTTTCGAAGCTGAATTTTTACTGTGTTGGTCGTTCTTTGCCTTCACTCTCAGAGTCCGTTTATACCGTATATTTTATGAAGCAGAATTATCACTGTGTTGGTCGGTCTTTGCCTTCACAGAGTCTGTGAGATCCTATACCGGTGTAGCTTTCTTTCAGAAGTCGAATTATCACTGTGTTGGTCGTTCTTTGCCAACACAGAGACGAGTAAGGAACTTACTCCGTCAATTGTGGTGCATGACAATATAGCCTACGTGTGAGGCCGCATGCCACACACGGAAATGGACCGAGAGACACATGACGGTAGGACGACTCGTTGCGTGTCTTGGATGAGTTGACGTAGAGAGTTGTTCCAAGTATTGTCTGGGCCGAGTTGACGTAGAGAGTTATTCCAAGTATTGTCTAGACCGAGTTGGCGTAGAGAGTGGTTTCAAGTATTGTCATAAGTATTCCTGATCCCTGGAACTTAGAGAACGTTTGGTGTCCCTTATTATTGGCGATGGTTTAAGAGTCACGAGATGTAGAGTGGTACGTAAAAGTTTGGATCAGGCGGAGAGAAAGAGGAAGTCCGCGTAGCAAAGAAGGTATGTACAAAAAAAAAGACTCTTGCTGGTAAAAGAACGAACCCTGTTCTGAGAAAAGGCCATCTCAGGACGTTGCCCATTCAGAGACCGTGGAAGAAGCAGAGTCAGACCCCAAGACGAGCTGTACACTGTTACCTCTCTATATACTAAGAGAAGCGGCAAACCCTAAGCCTCCCCTGACAGAAACGGTTACTATGGGTAGAGATGGAGAACAGCCATTTTACAATGAAGATCGACAAGGCAGTGACTCGGGCGGCTCCAGAGGGATAGTGGGCTGGACCCGACGCCGTCCTGTGAGCAGGGAGGTAGCGTACGGGGCGGCGGTCGCCACATTACTACCATGTCATGTAATCTAACTGCATACCGTACTTGTCAGTTCAATTAATAAACGAATAGTATTATTATTATGTAAACAATTCGCCATAGCCTAAATCAGAAAAATTGCAAACAGTATAATTATGGATGGAAAAATTCGTGAAAATTTTATTTCTTCCACGTAAAAAAAGTCGCCTTGGTAGAAGTTTGTGCTTGTAATCGCAATCGTAATTGTAAACAAGAGATTTTTCTTCAGCTCCCACAAATGCTAAGTAACGGAAACCAGCTTATTCACAGGACATAAACATGTACGGCTATAATTATAAGCAAAATCTATTCAGAATTTCAGAGGGTCAAGATCCAAAGGGTCAGGAAGGCAGACAGTGGGACGCTGCGATGTTTAGCGCTTGGATGGTATTAAGAATTGAAGCGGAGAGGGTGGCAAGTGGAAGAGGAGGATTCAGGATAAGATTTCAGTTTGTGAAAATGCAGTGTTTTAAGTTTTGAGTGAGAGATCTGTGGCTGTGGAGATATGACAAAAGGTGAGGTTTTGGCGAGTTCGTAGGAAGCAAGTATAGCAACTGACATTTGTCGTAATTCTGGCGGGAGTTTATTCCCGAGAAGCAGAACAGCTATGGCTGTGGAGCAATTTGCAAAGTTTATCGATGAGGTGACGGAAGTGTGGAGAAGTGCTAGGACGGAAGAGGAGCGGTTGAAATTACCTGCAAGACAAGCGAAAGACTGATTTTACAATGAAATGGAATAAATATATCAAGTCTATGAAATCAATTTTCATTAATATAACCTCAAGATAACCTTAGGAATAGGAAATCTATAAAATTCTATACAGTATAGCCTACTGGCACAGTGGCACTGCCTTAGCAAACCTACTACTAATTTCATATTTATTTTGTCCATAGTGCTCAGTAAAGCCATTTAAACTAACTCAGGCCAGGGCAGTCTACTTTCTTAGTCACAACGTTTGTAGCGTATTCCAATTCCCATTGGGTTGAGGGCACTGGGGCCTCAAAATGCAACCTGAGTAGGGACCCAGATATCATTAGGAAGAGTCTGCGGCAGCATCAACAATAAGATGTTCGACGTACTTAGCCAGCTGAAAACCAACAATAATTTCTTTAAAAGCCGCAGCGATCCTTGCTGACTGATTTCTGGTGGTGCACGCCCAGGCATACATGTATGTGGGCCTCGCATGGCCTATTCCTGGTGGTACTGGCGACTGGGAACTCACGGGCCTCGCAAAGTCGGCATCTATGATAGTTATCGCTGAACGCTGTTGGCATCCATCTTTGCCTAGCTCGTCTTCTTCAGCGTCGCTGTTGTCTGCTTCTATTCGAAGTTTCTTCTTAAACAGTTCGTCGATTCTAGCTTTCGTCCCAGCTAACACGATGATGATTTGTGACAATCCAGTCACCATAACAAACGATCATTTAACTCATAAATGGTCTGCGTATAAAATGAACAAATCGAACGTCCCATAGTTGGTAGTGCCAGTCCAAAACCTGGATAAAGGAGGAGGGCGACGCTAATCATCTTTCATATGACACAGTGTCGTTAAACAGTAACCAAGCAACAGGGAATGCAAACCCGGGTTTTTGGTACCCGGGTTACCCGGCTTTTTTCCAAACCCGAAACCCGGGTTTGAACGCGACTGAAACCCGGGTTCGACGGGTTTCAAAAATCGTCAATTTCACCGTCGTTCACGCTGTGAAACTAACAAATGCAGAGTAATGGAAATATAACGATAACATTGATTGATAACGGGTTACGTAATACTGCTTCTAACAACTTATTTATCGGCTCATTTCATATCTTTATTGGTGACTTCGTATGAGTGTGGCTTCACATTCACACACCAGTGACTAATACTGAGTTTATTGACTTATCCGCGTCGTAGCATCGAATTCGTAAATAATAGCGGTAAACAGTTTTATTTAAATTTAGTGACTTAAGACACAAATCCAAACAATATCTAAATCAGCAAATGTTAAGGGTGGTATTTGGGAATTTCGTTCGCGATTCTGTAGGCCAGACGTCTCAATCCCAGTTCTGTAAATCGCAGCTGAAAATTGCCGGCGGTGCAACAAGAAGTATGCATAGGCCATTCATCTCCAGTCCAAACCTGCTCAAACAACCTGCTCTGACGAGGCCTTCTACCATATCTGGCTTGTCCAAGCACAATCGCAGGCAGCGATGGCTCTCATGCAGCATCTACTTCAGTATACAAGTTCTGGTTCTGCCAAATTGGGTTGCAGAGTAATGATGACTACCCCCCCCTTCTGCCCACAAAAAATGGGCTGGCATCTGGAAACACACATTTCGGTGCAGTGCTTTTTTCATCCGGAATCCGGAACGGCGTTCCGGGACCTTTTTCAGCTATTAAAACTAATTTAGTAAATTAAAATTTTTACTAAAAATTATTTTAAATATTACTATGTAGACACTTTAATTTAATTTCAGTGCTTTCGGTGTATATATTATATATATATACATATATATATATTATATATATATATTATATATATTATATATGATATATATGATATATATATTATATATAATTATATTATATATTATATATCCTTCACAAAAGCAATGCATCCCTACTCTAGGCCCTACTCTTGCCTAAAGCTATTTAAAGACGGTAAAAGAAAAATTAATGTGAAAGTGTTAACGGCCAGTGATAATGAATACCAACAAACATATATCCTTTTCCTGGACTTTTTCTTTGTGAAGAAAGTCAGCAAGAAATGATCCTTCTAACCCTGACACAACATGGGGCTGGGCCAAAAAGATATAAAATAGATCATTGGGATGAATTTTACGTCTGTTGTTACCATGTTATTTGGAACCCTTCACTCCTTAAGATCTATAGGTCAAGTTTGAAGTCAATCGGACTAAAGCTGTTTAAGAATTTAAGAAATGACAGTTAAAACATTAATTTTTTTCGTTTGGCCTCTGGCTGGCGAAATAACAAATTTAGAGATATATTTTCTAAATAAGTGTATTTAAGGACATCTTATGGGTTTTTCTATACCAAGCTGAAGTTTGGAGTCAATCTGGCTATAGTTAGTTTAATAGTTAGAATGACTTTAAGTGTTTAAAGTCTTTAATGCACCATCTAGCTACACAGACGAAGGTGCCTGGTAAGGACACTGGCCATGATTTGCGCACAATCTATAGATCTGTTATTAGCTATTTGCAATGTGGCTATACTGCTATAAGAATAGGACTTTTCATTTGATGATGATGATGCTGAGTTCTCTACCAGAAGGCAGATCCATTGTTTTTATGCCGCCCTGGGGATAATACGATTAAGGTGGTTTCCCGTTGCCTTCCTGCTTCCTCACAGACAATTAAGGGTGAGCAACTTGTCCAGGGTCGCTACACAGTTGCTTCAACTTGCTTGAGGTAGATTCAACCTGCGACCTTCCAGTTACAAGGCAGAGAATATACCGCTACACCGAGTGTAGGACATTATCCCCCCCGGACATTATCCCCGGACATTATCCCCGGACATTATCTCCCCGGACATTATCCCCCCAGGGTAGGACATTATCCCCCCCAGTCTAAGATATAATCGTATAATATTCTTTCCGAAATGCAGGAAAATGATGAGAATAGTTGTTGGCCTAAATGGCTTGTCGACGCTTTTCGACAGGGCTGACGCGTGTCAAATTTACGCCAGGAATGCCTCGTGTCAAATTTACAATAGGGCTGTCGGGATTAAAATGTTCTAGAGGGCTGTGGCGTACTGCTAATAAATGGTCTGGCGGTCAAAGTGTTTCGTACTGCTTATGAACTGAGCGACATTAACAAGTCTTAAGTTATATACATATATATATATCCATATTATATTAGGGTGCCACTCAAAAATATTTTTTTATTTTTCATCTTCCCACCCACCAAATGTGTTCCTAATGTTAAAATAGATATGCTCACAAAATTTGGATGCATTTTAATAATATTTACTGGTAGCTCAACACTGATGAAGTTTTACAATATGTGACATTTTACCGATATTGCCGTACAATGTCAATTTCAACACCAGAAGTCAGAATACTCGGAATCTTGTCAAAATGCTCACAAAGGAGGTCAATGGCTGTTGCTAATTACTGCAGAATTCCAAAGTTACTAATACTGTAGTGTGTATTATGTGTGACTGTGTATAATAATCAACCAATAGTACAATCAGTTTCACACAAGCAATGACAGAAAATGTAAGAAATGTTAATCATTTGTCTCTGCGGATGCTGATGTTGCTGCTGCTGCACTAGCTGTAGTAAATGTGAACTTGTGTGGATTTCGAAAGTCATGTCAGTGTTTCTCTATGACTTGCAGCAGGAACTGTTTCTGTCCCTCCTGATTTGTTAGGACTCCATTGAAACTCTGGATCAAAGCTCTGTTTCATTGACAACTTTCAGACTTCTCACTTTCTGTTGAGCAACAATGTAGTCGTTGTCACTGTCCCATGTATCTAGATTGTAGGCTAGGAAATGTTGTGGTATATCCAATGCTGTGAAAAGTTACCTGTTGTGTTACCACACAAAGTCAGACAGCTGCTTCTGATGAAGTGTTGTAGTGAAGGCAATGCATTGAGGATAATCTGCTGTAACAGTGTTGTTTTGACGTCTATCGCTGCAACCATGACAGACTTCACCTCTGCAGAAACTTCAGAGTCAAAGAAGGCAAGACCGACCAGAATTTCACTCACATCCATAAGTAACCAGTGACTTTATGGCAGCTTTAGCAACAGCATCGTGTGTCTTCTTGTAGCTGTCTAACTCACAGAGTAACTGAAGATCATTCCTTGGAGCAGACGAAGCACATGCACATGTAATCCAGACCTTCAGATAGACCTTCTGTACGAATGTGTCGAAGTGACCGAAAGCTGACAGTTCACGTGCAGTCAGACGGAATTGGGAGCGAAAAAGGAAAATTTTCAAACTGTGTATCAGCTACGACATTCACCTAGCGGAGTGGAAGGGTCAGGGTGACTATGAACACTCACACTGTCTGACTCGGACTCTGCTCCGAGAAATAGTTGCAGAAGCTCTCGGTAATCGTCCCTTAACTGAAACTCTGTAAGGTCCTGAGCACTGAATGAACTGTATGAGGTCATCCCGAATAGATCTAGAGCCGATGCGATGGAATCTACCTTCAAAACACGTGTGTAGTCTGATCGGTCAATTGAGCCCCACTACTCACCAAATCTCTGAAACAACTGGATGTTTGGTCCACTAATTATTGGTCCTCTCAATGTATCAAACACTTTGACTACCAGTAGTTCCATGAAGTGATGCCTGCTAGCTAAGCTGACCAGATCATTGCCCAACTTTTCTTCCAAAAGTACACAGGCACCGACATGAACTCTTGAGTTACTGGCTGTTGCTAATATTCCCAATAAAAGCCAAAACCTCTATTATCACTCACTCATGAACTAAATAGCAAATGAATAATCAAAGTTACATTATAATGAGTCACCTGTGGTTCTCAGTGAAGACTAGAGTGATGCACAATTTAAGTAATAACTATGCTGCACTACTGGCACAGACACACATTAACAGTACTATGATTGATTATATTTATTCCAAATAATAACGAACTCAGTATGAAGCTCAGTTTTGAGTATATAGCAGAAAAGAATATGAACAAGAACACTGTCACTGGTGAACAGGAACATTACAACAATACTGAGTTACTCAATCAGAATTTAATTTACTCTGGTGGAGAAAACTTTGAATAAAAAATACATTTAATCGCAACAAACGTGCATACCATAATATTAAAAATATGAGCACATTGAGCTACCAGTAAATATTAATATTTCTCAATGAAACTTAGCACACTTACTATGCATTATAAAGAGAACAAAATGAGGGGGTGGGACCTTGAAAATTCTGAAGTCAATTTTTTTACATTACGTTGAGTGGCACCCTAATATATATCTATATAGGGGCCTATATATATAGGATAACATATGTACATGTATAATATATAAATACATTATATGTACATATACATATATTTACACAGAGGGGGATAATGTCCGGGGGGGATAATGTCCTACGCAAAATCGGGGGGATAATGTCCGGGGGATAATGTCCGGGGGATAATGTCCGGGGGGGATAATGTCCGGGGGGGATAATGTCCGGGGGGATAATGTCCGTTCCCCGCTACACCACCTCGTCCCTGTATATCATTGTGTATCATTTCATAACAAATACTCACTCAGAAGTCAGAAGAAATAAAGTAGGCTAAATGAATCAACTCGCAACGCGTTCATATATTCGTGAGTCCAACGTAGGCTAGGCCTATAATTATTACTCCTATGCATATATTTTCATTTGAAATGTCCGCCACACACTGACTGGACAGGTCAGAGAGGGCTAGAGATGAGCCATTTCGATGGCTGAGCCAGATAACGGCCGAAGTGATGATACACATGATGCAGATTGCAGGTTTGCAGCGGAGAACGCTGCCAGTCTGGGCCGCCGTGTCATTAGCGCAGCAACCTCAGGCTCAGGGTCCTCAACCCTCCCCAAATGTTTGGCCGGTATATCGCGTAAGCCGTTGGCCCGTTGGTTGTAGACTCGTAAGGGTAGGGCTGCCTTGATACACGGACGCCTGGTATAGCCTACCGGGGTCCATGCCTTGATATAACGGGGTCTCCAACCCCCCCCCCCCATGGCAGTGCAGACTGTGCAGTAAGTGTTCTGTTGTACTGAAGCGAAACACCCCTTCTCTCAGGCGTAGAGTGTCGCTAGGAGGGACTGCAATGCCGCGTGTCGCTCGAAGGAGCGCAAGTCCGGCGTCCGGAGTATAGCGAACGTCTTGGATTTCCTCCGACGACTATCACCCAAATCAATCAACCAAGTCAGCTCTAGGTTTCATAAA
Source organism: Aporrectodea caliginosa (assembly GCA_020284085.1). Taxonomy (NCBI): domain Eukaryota; kingdom Metazoa; phylum Annelida; class Clitellata; order Crassiclitellata; family Lumbricidae; genus Aporrectodea; species Aporrectodea caliginosa. The sequence goes on from JACEVL010000506.1 coordinate 753,474, forward strand.
GTATATTCTTCACAGACGTAAGCGACACACACAAGCCAAGATCAACACACCTCGTAAGCGAGAGCACACAGCTCAAATCGTCACCAGAGTGCGGAATCGTCGTTCACCAAGTCAGAGCAGATCTCTATGCAGGTCCTCAGGCAACTAACTTACACACACTCTTTCCTCTATTTATAGTACTCTACCAGGCAGGCGGGTAGGCAGGACACGGCGTGGGGATAAGGGAGCAAAGCCGAAGGAGCAAAGCCGAGAAAGGAGCAAAGCCAAGGGAGCAAAGCCAAGGGAGCAGAGCCGAGAGAGGGAGCAAAGCCAGAGGAGCAAAGCCGAGAGAGGGAGCAAAGCCGAGGGAGCAGAGCCGAGAGAGGGAGCAAAGCCAAGGGAGCAAAGCCAAGGGAGCAGAGCCGAGAGAGGGAGCAAAGCCAAGGGAGCAGAGCCAAAGGGAAGGGGACGGCAACACACGGGCCAAGATGCCCGGCCGACAACGGCAAGCGACCGCAGGGGGCACCACCACCAAAGGCCCGGGGAGGGCACCCTAAAAATTGTCACAGTACAAGCCGTTTACTACTGTTATGGAAACATAAGAGAATTTCGATCCCACGATGGGTTAATATTATCACAATCATACAGGAGAAAAGATATACCATGAAAAAATGAAACCCCCACTTTCGGCCAAAATCGGTCAAACCCCCCACTTTTGAAGTTCGATGGAGATCGGTCTCCAAACCCCCATTGGTAGACGCCACTGGGTTGCAGAGTAAGCCTAATGATGACTAATTATCTTCTGAAAAAAATGGGCTGGCACTGGCAGGGCTTGAAGCTGCGATGTAGATTATTTTAAGGTGCCATTTGACAATTCTTCTTATAGGCCTATGCAATGTTTCTTTCAGACAGAACGCTCTGGAACGGCGATCCGTGAATTTTTTCACTCTGTTAAAAAAATAATTTAATTCACTTAAATTTTTAATAAAAAATTATATAGTTACTTTAATTTAATTCCACCGTTTTCAGTGTTTATTGGTATGTAGGATGTTATAAAATAGGAGAGGCTCAGGCTTAGGAACCCTTGCAATGTCTTCCATAATTGTTCTGAATTGTTCAGTTCCAGAACCTTTTTTCTAGAAAAAACACTGCTTAGGCCTGTATGAAACCATGCACTTCTATCACGATATTCCCAAAGTATTCTTTTTCTGCAAATTCTTGATTGTTGGAGAACTTTGGATTTGTACCTGCATACGAAGACGTTGTTCTTATCGCAAGAAATAGTGCAGTAATAATATTTATCATGTAAAATTTGTAAACCGGGTTTTTACGGCCGTCAAACCCGAAACCCGGGTTTCGAAAAAAGAACTCGGGTTTGCATTCCCTACAAGCAGCCAAGCAAGCGTCCCATTCACTACTGGATTTGAACGCTAACCATCGCAAACGTCTTGATCGATGTAAATTCTTTCAGTTCGCAGCGTTCGTGTATTCTAAATCGACGGAGAATATCTACGGACATTTCCCTAACGATTCACTTTCTGACCGTTCCTTCGGATCAAATTAACAAAACGTGTTGAGCGATCAGGAGTTGTAAGATGACACTGTCTCGCAAGACTACCAAAGCCTCCGACAATCACCACACAACTGAAGTTAATGCATTCTGGCGTGAAGGCGGCAAATCGCGGTTCAACGAGCAGACGACAGTTTATCATCGTTAATATTCAACTCGTCCAATCCAATGCCGTTTTAAGGTCGTCGTAGGCCCTAGGGCCTAGACAATCTTGCATTCATAGGCCTCAACTGCCAGCTCTGCATTAAAGCTAAACGCATACTTAACGCATTCACATTAGGCCTATTTATTGACGTCATGTTTAATCATGAATTACGAACACACCCAGTTTTGATTTTAAATCTCAATTTACTTTCTATTATGTTGATTATTTAATATCCTGGATATATCCACTAATGTCTAATGCAATATTTCAGGTTTTTTACTATCTTTTGTGTCTTTAGTCTGTACAAAAATGGCAACTGCTTTATAATTTTATGTATAGGTCTAAATAGTCGCGGGACTCACGACTTTCGAAGTGTTTAAAATTAATAGTTTTAATTTTGAATAATCATGAATTCAAGAGAAAACACGAGTCTGGATTTGAGAAAAAACAGAAAAAGGAAGAGAGGATGATCTTTGAATATAAATATATGAATAAAAATATAAAATGGTAAAATGAAGGATTCTTTGCTCCAATTTATGAACATAGATTGGAGACTCCATTCACTTCTTCTGGCACAACTAATCTCAATGACGACTAAATCTTTCCTTGCACTACTTTCAATTGAAAACGAGTTAATGCAGGAAAAGATATCTGAAGACGTTCTAAGTATTTTGCTAATTGAAAGAGCCGTAAAGACTTCATATAATGTAGACTGTTGCACAGCTAAACTTGACTTTAAGTTAATATCTCAAAGCTAAAATGTGTCAGTAGGCCTACAATCACAAAATTTATTAAATAAGAATTTGTATTTTTTATTTTTGCATCAAATTCAATCATTAAACTTAGCGCTTGAATATCTCATTTTCAGACTATCGTAGGTCCCTGAAATGTTCGTAGGCCATAGGCACAATGCCTATATGTATGATACGGCCGTGGTCCAATCACAACTCGCCACATCGATCGTCTCAGGTTAGTCCAGAATCTAAAAATAACCCGATTCCTATCTAAAATTTATTATTCAATTGAATAATTAACCTCCTACACTATAATAACATCTTATCAACTAATGCAATCTTATACCTTGAATACAATATTTTATAAATAAAGAATGTAGCCTATAGGGCCAATATAATGCATTTAGGCCTAATAATACGATTTCTGTGGGGGTCACAAGAACACACGTTACATGCACCAAATTGTCAGCAATGAGGAATTTAATTTTCTGCGCCTAGAGACTGGCTCTTAGTATTACAGTAGTTCCTACAGGTCTTTCTGAGGTCGTTCTCACATTGTATAATTTGGTCAGAATTAGGCCTAATACGCTCTTTCAGTTGCTTATGTTGTTTGAACTTATTCTAATATTTTATAATCAACGCTTTATTTTTCTGTAAGATTTAATATTTAAGGCTTTGTCACCCATGGACCAGGTTCCTCTAGTTAAGGCGGCTACTTACTTTCATATCAAAATTTGTCCAGAGAATGTACCATTAAAGAAAGTTTTATAAGGCCTATGTTAAAATGAATATTGTATAGCCTATGCTAGTGATGGGTCATTTTCAATATACTCGTAATTATATAGGCTTCGTCTTCAGATGACTGATAATTCCTATTCAATAAATCAGTAAATTGCGATTTCGTACTCATCAATGAGCCTATTGGTATTACACGTGGGTTTGCTGACTTTGACAATTGCAAGGTCTCAATGCAAGATGATGGATCTGAGGTGTCCTTTATTATCCTGGAATGATGATTATCTGGAAATAAGTTAGTAAAGATATTGCCAATAGAATTCTCTGTAATAAAAGAGGGCGATTTGGATGAGAAAATAAATGAATTCTGGAGCATTGTGTGAACACTGTAGTGTAGGCCCTATAGGTATTGGAATAGTTAATAATAGAGTAGGCAACGATTAAAATTTTTAATCGAAATTAATCGCACGATTAAAAATTTTAATAACGCGATTAATTTTTAACGCATGTCACAGTAGATAACAATTAAAATTCTCTACCGATTCTGAGTAGTTGCGTTGAATAAGTAAGTAAGTAAAAGTAAGTAAGTATTTTCTTTATTAAACCGGTTGCAGAAGAACCGCACTCCGGTGTACAAACATCATAGGACAAACCACAATATCAATAGGAGTACAACATTCTTCCTACAAATGTTTTCCTCATATTATTGTCGATAAGAGTCAAGACCCTATCATGAGACCGTGGGCGAAGGGCATAGGTAGTTGATTTCCTTGGTGGGAGCAACTTATGTAAAACATGCCCCGGATTGTTTAGAACAGCTGTGAAGAGACCAATCAATATCAGCCTTGTGACAGAGCTGGTCAAAGGTTGGGTTGTCGATGGGGAGGTACCCCCGCCGAATCATCCTACTTATGATGGATTGGATTTGGAGCCTATTTTTATCTTGCTGACGAGCAAAACCCCACCATGCTGGGCTAGCATACAGCATGCGTGCCACAGTCGTGGCACGAGCAACATTAATATTTAAGTATTCTGTTTACATTGTGCACCGTTTTTAATTTTGAGATTAATGTTATGAAATTACCCGGCCCCGAACCTGACCTCTGAACAATGCTGGCATTTATTTTAATCAGAGATGATATGGTTTCACAGAATTTTGTTCCATGCTCACGGTCCTCAAGGAAGGCGATAATCCAGTTGTAAACGCAATCGGGTATTGGCATCTCAGCTAATTGCTCTGCCAGACTAGAATGCCGCACCGTATCGAATGCCTTTGTGAAATCCAATGCTGATTAGTGACGGGGATATTAATACAGCTTATAATCTATTCTTAACTCAATATAAAAATGTTTATGACAAATCCTTTCCACAAAATTCAGGGAAGAATCGAAGTAAACTAATTATAAAAACACCTTGGATGACGCGGGGCCTCCTTAAATCGAGTAAGAAAAAGGAGCAGTTATATCTGAAATATATAAAAAATCCTAGTGAAATTAACAGAAACAAATTTGTAACATATCGGAATAAATTTAAAACAATTCGAATAAAAGCTGAGAGATACTATTACGCGACTGAATTTGATAAGTGCAGAAACGATCTTAAAAAACCTGGAGCCTAATAAGATCGATAGCTAATATGGGACAGCGCGATACAACCATTGAATCGCTTACTGTCAATGGCACTAGGATTGATGATGCGGAAACTATAGCAAATAAACTCAACAATTATTTTGTGAGCATCGCTCAATCTTTGGATGATAAGATACCCGACTCTCTGGGGACATTTATGAAATATATGAAACCCCCTCCATTGCAGTCCTTTGGTTTAATTTTGACATCACCTAATGAAATCTTAAACCTAAGTCAATCCATTCGCACAACGCATAGCAAGGGTATGGACGATATTGACCCCTGTATTGCGAGCTCTAATATTGACTGCATTGCCCAAACGCTTGCCGAGCTAATTAACTGTTCCTTCACTACAGGCGTCTTCCCGCAATCCCTAAAAGCTGCAAAGGTAATACCAGTTTATAAAAAAGGCGAAAGAGACAATCTGACTAATTATCGTCCGATTTCAATCCTTCCTTACTTTTCAAAAATATTTGAGAAAATAATGTATAATAGACTATATGACTTTGTAACGAAAACTGACATCTTTTTTCCCTCGCAGCATGGCTTTCAGTCAGGTCACTCCCCATATATGTCCTTGTTATCTATGCAAGATAGAATCTCGAATGCTATAGAAAATAATGAATATTCCCTAGGCATATTTTTCGATCTGGCAAAAGCCTTCGACACTGTAAATCATAAAATCCTATTGCATAAATTAGAAAATTATGGTATACGTGGTATGCAGCTCAGTTGGTTTGCCAGCTATTTGGATAGACGCCAACAATGTGTCGAAAATAACGGCAAACGCTCCACTTTAAAAAATATTCTATATGGAGTTCCTCAAGGTTCTAATCTACGGCCCCTGTTGTTTCTCCTCTATATTAATGACCTCCCGAACGTTTCAAATCGTCTGTTCTTCATCTTGTTTGCCGATGATACGAACGTTTTTTATTCCCACACTTGCATAAACACCCTGTTTCAAATCGTAAACGTGGAACTTGCACTCGTTGCCGAATGGTTTAGAGCCAATAGATTGTCGTTAAACTTGGAGAAAACTAATTATATCTTGTTTAAATCGCATAGGAAAAAAATCCCACTGGGTCAATTCGAGTTAAAAATTAATAATAATTCTCTTACAGCTGTTGACTCTACTAAATTCTTAGGTGTCTACGTTGATTGTCATTTGACATGGAAAGAACACATAGCCTACATTGCATCAAAAATAGCGAAAAATATTGGAGTGATAGCACGGACTGCATACATTTTGCCCTCTAATATTAGAATTAAACTGTACTATTCGTTAGTATATCCATACATCTCTTATTGTAATATAGTATGGGCTTCCACATATGCTACTAGATTACACAGATTAAATGTTTTGCAAAAGAGAGCTGTCCGTCTGGTTGCAGGGGTTCCATATGGCTCTCACACTGCTCACATCTTCACAACCCTTAAAATTTTAAAAATTGACCAAATTGGCATTTTTCAAATTGGGGAATTTATGTATCGTTTTGACCGAAACCTTCTGCCTTCTATTTACAAACATTACTTTCAACTCTTATCTCAGATCCATCCGTATTTTACTAGAAACTCTAGCTCTTATCACCACACCTATGCCCGCACGAATACACGTCTCTTCTCTATTAAATCAATTGGAGTAGCGATCTGGGAAAAAATTCCTATGGAAATTCGCTTATCCCCCAGCATCTGGGTATTTAAAAAGAAATTAAGCACCTACCTTATACAATGTACTGTATTATAAACGACCTTGTCTGACCTTTCGCCTGATTTTTGTGCATGGTAGTAGACCTACCTAATCTCTACTTAGTAAGCTAGTTAAGTTTTTTTGTTTTATATTGTATATTGACTCAACAGTGTTGAGCAATTGTTTCAGTTTCACTTTCCTTTCCTTACCTTGTTTTCCTGTTTTTGACTCATTTAGTTTCTTTTCTGTTCTTTTACTTTAACTTTCACTTGGTCACTGCAAGTATGTTTTCAATTATAATCTTTCTTTAAAGGCCACCATTAATTTTCTAATGTAATCTGTAATTTGGTGTCCCTAGTTAGCGGGATTCTTTATCCCGGGGAACGGACATTAGGGCCCCCGGACATTATCCCCCCGGACATTATCCCCCCGGACATTATCCCCCCCGGACATTATCCCCCCGATTTTGCGTAGGACATTATCCCCCCGGACATTATCCCCCCTCTGTGTAAATATATGTATATGTACATATAATGTATTTATATATACATGTACATATGTTATCCTATATATATATATATATATAGATATATATGGATATATATATATGTATATATGTATATAACGTAAGACTTGTTAATGTCATTAACACGTGTTCACTTAAAATTTATATGACACTAACAAGTCTTCACTTAATAACTGAAGAACCGATTGACAGTAACAAGTCTTTGGTTCAATTAAATAAAAACTTAAATTAATCAATGCAGCTTCTATTTACGGAAACACTTAAGCATCTTATAAATCAAACTTCCATTTAGGCCAACAACTATTCTCATCATTTTCCTGCATTTCGGCAAGAATATTATACGATTATATCTTAGACTGGGGGGATAATGTCCTACCCTGGGGGGGATAATGTCCGGGGGATAATGTCCGGGGGATAATGTCCGGGGGATAATGTCCGGGGATAATGTCCTACATCCTTTATCCCTTTAGGGCCTCCTTTTTTGTAGCCGTGTTGAAATTTATATGTAAACCTGATGATTTTGTTTAATTTGGTTGCAAAATAAACATTTTGATTGATTGATTGATTGATTGATGGACAAATGTATTTTCTCGGAGGAGTTCCATAAGGTTCGTTAGTAGCGCAGAAATTGCTGCCGTGGTTGAGCCAGTTGGTCGAAAAGCGTATTGATCAGCGAATTCCTGGTTGAGCTCAGGATCGAGTAGGAAAGGATGAAAAAGCGGCGCACTATGAACTTTTCTAGTAGTCGGCATAGAATAGGCGTAACCGAAATTGGACGATAGTCAGCTGGTTTTGTTGGTCTGGTGACTTTAGGAACAGGCGTTATTGTGCTGATCTTCCATTGAGGGGGAACGTAGGATGAGAGGATGGAGACACCATACAGATACGCGACCGGTTATATAAATGCTTGCAGTCAATAAACTAAAAGGAAGCATGGTTTTACTGCTTGTTTTTACTTTTAGTTTTTACTTTAAAGATTAAAATTCAAAATTGAGCGGTTTTATCAAGAATTGTGTTAGCGCATTTCTATAAATAATTGGGCGCAGTGACAATCGCGTTAACTGCGTTAAAAAATTTAATCGCGTTAATTAATCAACGCATTAATCGCGTTAATAACGCGTTAAATGCCCAGCCCTAGTTAATAATAATGAACATTATAATTATATAAACGATAAATATATATATAGCATAGAATATTCTACCCAAATGAACACAAATAAACGTAGACTGACTGAATATAAATTGTGGACTGACTGAAGACGCGCAGAGTCGTAGCAAGCAGATGAATCATCAGCATAGCTCTTCCCTACAGTTACAGAGTGAATCCCAACTCCAGATTTTCGCCCCTTATATATTCCCTTCCTGTTGATGCTCATTTCGTCTGTTCTATTCCTTCCCCTTTTAAGTAAGTAAAAGTAGGCCTAAGTAGGCCCTATATTCTTGATTAACCAATTGCTAATCGCAATCCTACCCCTTTTGCCTCCCGCGTGCATTAAAAATGCAGTTCAGCATATTTTTGCAATCTGTAAAGAGCATGTCAAAGTAGAATAAAACCAATATCTGTTGACAATTGCGTTGCTTAGGCCCTTATATACTAAATGCCGAATAATATTAACCCGTCTGGTCTACGTTCAAAACTGCGATCACAAAAGAGCGATCATCAAAACCGCGATCACAAAATAGCGATGCACAAAACAGCGACTGCATAAAATAGCGATCATCAAAACAGCGATTAAATTCGAAGATTGTCTTACTTAATGTACGTTGATTGGTTCTGATTGCGAACCTAATTACCGTTAATTATTTTACTAAATCATTTGAGGTTGTTGGAGTGAGAGCGGAAATGACAGCGTTGATTGGTCCTGATTATGAACTTAATTGGGTAATTCTTCAGTTTAGGTCCACAAATTATTTTTGCATTGCATCCATTTCAACTGCAGTTTATCTTTTCATCAATCCGACTTCTATTTAGCACGATCAATTCCTTTCATCAATCATCCCTTCATCAAACTGTAGACAAAATAAAAAGCATCGTCGGCGATTACACCAATCGACCTAGGCTATATTGGACTAGGCTACCTTCGTGGAATTGGACATAATTTAAGTCTTCAAATTTAACATTACACATTTTTTTATTATTACGTAGGCCTATTATACTTCGTGATACACTTAAAGCTTTCTATACTAAATCGATGAAATCGCTGTTTTGATGATCGCTATTTTATGCAGTCGCTGTTTTGTGCATCGCTATTTTGTGATCGCTGTTTTGACGATCGCTGTTTTGTGATCGCGGTTTTGAACGTAAACCACACGTCTCAGTAGGTCGTTCTCACATTGTATGACTTGGTTATACCTAGCCAAATTTAATAAACCCAACAAAGCGTAACATAAGTTATGGTTATAAAAATATTGGGAAATAGTAATATAATTATATGCAAAGTAATGTCATTTGGCCGTCAATAAACGGGAACTGATGCCCTTTTGGTTAGAAATGCCATGTTAGTTGTGTTTTCATGTAGACTTCCGATGTAAATACTGCCTGCAGCATAGGCCTATAATGGCCGATACGAGACGTCAACCAACAGATTTCTCCATAATTCGTCAAGATAACGCACATATGCCTTTAGACTTCTTCTCTTCTGAAGCCGCATCTGCTTTCAGTTTGTTAAGCTCTTGCACAGCCATGTCGAAATCTGTGCCTCCAACCTGTGCACAATTGAGTTAAAATTGATTGAAATCACATTAATTGGAATTATTAATGCTCTGCACAGTCAGTGGGCCTAATTAGCATCGGTAACAGGCCTGTTGGTAAACGTTGGCGCTGTATACATAGATTTAATGCTTCATTAGGGTTAAGCAGTAGAAACTGTTAGTCACTGTCAGATGGAAAGAATTCACTCCTAACTCCTAAGCCCATTAGTGTTTAAATCTCAATGCAGTATAATAACTAACAGTCTACAATGCAATACAATACAACTGATCTTTGATATCGCCCTTCTTACTAAGGTTGTCCCAAGCTCAGAAGTGCACACGCCTCGGCGGCGCAGAAGCAAGTATATGGCAGAGCAATAATTATTGTGCGCGAAGGACTTGCTCAAGGTTCCTACGCGGCGGCTTGAGGTGGATTCGAACCTGCAACCCTCCGGCTGCAAGGCACCGAACATACTCCTACACCACCGCGCCCCACCTAGTCTACCCTGCTGTTACTTGATTGTGAGACGCCCTTGTAACGGCATGGCTGTGTTACGGCGCCATAAAAATTGTCAGTATTATTATTACAATTATTGTTATTATTATTATTTTTTATGCCCCGAGGTATACAGGATCCCTCAGGGACTTCGAGTCTTCGACATTATCTATTGTAGAAAATTGTCTGGAAAGGCCCTACTCGTCTCCTATTATTATTATTACTATTATTATTATTATTATTATTATTATTATTATTATTATTATTATTATTATTATTATTATTATTATTATTATTATTATTAATAATATTATTATTATTATTATTATTATTATTATTATTATTATTATTATTAACTATTTTTATTTTTCATACAATTGCTTAACGATGCATGTTTGTATCTAAACATTTATATAGCACATATTTGAGAACGTCACTAAGGCGCAACCACACAAATGGTGTAGGCCTACGTCGACCATGAATCCCATGATAGACCAAAGGTTTCTTGAGCTGCCATTGGGAAGGAGCTTGATTTTTCGTGGAAGATTGTCCCAGAGGGACGATCCCCTGCACGAGAAAGCACAGTGTCGCTGTCAGCATGCCCACATGGAGCCCATATAGGACCATCACGGTCGGATTAACCACTTGGTTGGTTATACACGGAGTCCCTAACCGCACCGGGCGTGGAGTGATGGGGGATGCCGTAAAGACACGACAATCAACTGTGGTCAATGTGCCCTGCTGCTCAAGTTAGTAGTCAATGCATACAACACAACTTCAACACTTTGCATTTTCGTACTATATCTAAGATTGTTTCAAATGTTTGTTACAGTTAATTGACGACATACAGTTAGCGTATACAATCATAATCAAAATTTGAAACTGTTCTCTTCATTGTTTACAGCTCATAAATACTTGCGACTTTTAGCAGCTGCAAACTGTAATAACGATCATCAAATGAAATCAATTTATGCATATCAATTTCAACAGACTGAAAATCTATGTTCTTGCTGCTCTTAAGCAGACATTGGAAGCCGTAAACTGAACCTTGAGATGGTCTGAAAAGCAGCCATTTTCTCAGTTGACGCTCACCATTCGGTGGCCAAGAATAAAACAGCTTAGGCTATAAATTATTATTGAACTGTTGATTATGTCCCAGAATGCGGTAAAATTAATTATATTTTTAGGTAACTTATAGACGTACCTGATTACCCGAGAAGTAGATATCAAGTCAGTAAGTTAGTCGATAAGCGACTTAGTCAGTAGATAAGCATGTGACTTAGTCGACAGAGTCGTTAAGTCAGTCGCTTGGTTTGCGACTCCGGGGATGTGGTCATATTTTCAAACACATTGAAATCTAGGTTTATATCGAGTATATAATTTCATTGAGTTACACCGAAACAATTTCAAGGCAGCGCGTCAATTTGCCAGAGAAACACCTGAATACTTTACGCATCGTTAAATTCAAATTCACGGGCGCTGAGGAAGATGCCGTTCAATTCAAATATACGGGCGTTGTGGAAGATGTCGTTAAATTCAAATACACATTATACACGTGCGGGTACGAAACGAGGAACAAAACGTCATTCCTCACGAAGCCGTCCAAAATTAGGCCTGGTAAAGACACCTCGGGCGAAGCCGGGTACAAAGTCTACTTGTACATTAAATAGATAAGATTTATGTAACGATAGGCCTATTCACCTTCTTTTCCAGCAACGCCTGTATCATGTCACGTATATCCTTGTAGTCATTTTCTGTGGCTATTTTTACGGCATCCCAGCCATCCTAATAAATAAGTGAACACATTTAAATTATGATTATTTGAAAAGTTTAAGTTTTCACTTAACAATAATTTTTCAGCACCAAAGTATACTCATTTGCGTATTTCAAGAATGAAATCAGGGTGTGATTAGTCCTTTTTAAAGTTATTGAAGTATAAAGATTTGACAATCTATCGTTTTACAGTTCTAAATTAGTCATGCATGCTTGGCTGTGCCCAGCCTACCTGTCGTCCGGTCTCTGATACAGCTGGCCGTCGAGCCCTCCGATCTTCTGCTGGGGGAGAACTCTAAGTAGTCCCCCGGGCTCGCTCCTCAATTAGGCAGCGCCGTGCCTTCTCAGTTGTTGACCCTTTATTTGGAATGACCTCCCAAAAGAGATTCTCCTACTGCCAAGGAAGGGGTAGAGTGCCTGCATTTGATCAGTTGCTAAAATCTAATTTTTATTGCCGTGGTTGGGTTGGGAGCGCCTCTGAGTAGGTTTCTTGAAGGGACGCTTTATCAAATTCCTGAAATGAATGAATGGCATAGGCTAAACATATTACAATCAAGCGTAGGCGTTCGTGAATTATTCTATGCAAACCGTCATTTTGTTTTTACTTCCTTTGGCGAATATTTTAAATATAGACCTATAATAAAGTAATTAAAAGCGAAAGTAACATAATTAGCCTCGGGCCCTCAACTTACCATGCCCCTATGATAGGCCTATATGGTATAATGGATTATAGTCCGGCCAGAGAGAGACCGTAGTTATTGAAGTTGATGATCGAGACTAGTAAAAAATAAACTCTGATAATTGAATACGTTGACCTGGTTAGTAAGTAACTTTTCAGCTAAGATTAATTAGAATCTTTCAATCTTAATTTTTTTATTATTTGTGTAGGAGCCTCGAAAGCCATTGGGTCGGCGAGATAAATGATAAGTCCTACAGCACTGACAATAAGAGCCAGATGAAACGCTATTATCAGGCTACTTGATTTATCGGAATATTACACGATACAATTATGCAGTGGAAAAGAAAGAAATGCTACTGGTACATTCCGGAGGACGGGGAGGATGAGCATTGACCCACGTCGCAGAAAAAGCTACTAACAGTTTAAAGTCAGTTTAGATACTATGTGCAGTGAAAAGAAATAGCCTATCAACAAGCCAATGAACATGGAGAACAGGCCTACTAACACGATGAAAAATGCTAAGATAGCAACATATAGGCCCTACGTCAAGAAAGAAACCTGAGCAAAAAGAAACAAAAGCAAAAGCTACAGATATGCAGTTACGGTTGTTAGATAGATGTTGGTGTTCAACTGCACTGAACTGCAGATATCTGTCAAAACAGAGTTCACCAATTTCTCTCTTGAATGTGCCTATTGATATATTGCTTCAGCCACAGACTCATTCCTTGGCGATCTCTGTTCCCAGTATATGCGATGGCGTGAAAGAAGTTACTGCAGATGCGCAAACTAACTCTCACTGAAGCCGTTGATATCTGTCGTTCAGTAGATGCGACGATGCGGCAGTTGAAGAGCATTACGACACCAGACGATGTTCAGGTCATGACGCAACGACGTCGTTCCCCAACCAAGTACGCACAACGCCAGCCGCGACAGCCAGGAAATTGCGCGTTACATCTGTCAGAATGAACTGTCCCAACAGCATTGTCAGTATTGAGACCTATTTCATAAGCCAACGAAACGCGCATGTCCGGCTTTCGGCAAAAGCCTGCAACTTGAGTTCGAAACCGGACCAGTACAGCGCAGTCTGCCTACCTTCACAGGTTGCATCAGCTTCCAAACTCGGCTACTTTGGTGATGGCCGTTTGCGGAGTCAGTCGCTAAGGAATTACCGACTGACTTAATGGGTTAGCGACTGACTTCAGGACTTAGTCGTCTAAGTCACATGCTTATCAACTGACTAAATCGCTAAGACATTTGACAACTGACAACTGACAACTGACAACTTTTATTTCCAGAAGCACAATGCATATAACAATTAACAACATTTATAACTTGACTATTACATATCAGTGCATTGGCTAGGGAACAGGGAAGACCCAAAAGGGGCACAAGCCCCGCTTAATTAGGGTCACCTCTTTTAACAATAATCATTTATGGCTGGTTAGTCAGTTGAAAGAAAGAAAGGTTCAACTCAATAATGTTCTTAACTAAATAATAACATTACAATTTACTAAGAAGATCAATATGTAAGAAAGAAAGGTTCAACTCAATAATGTTCTTAACTAAATAATAACATTGCAATTTACAAACAAGACCAATATCTAAACAATTCGATGAAACAGTGTTAAATGAAGTATGGTTAATCCTTCAAGTAACTATTCCACAGCTTCTTAAATTGGGTGTATGTGGGTGCATTCCGAATACTCATCGGTACTGCATTCCAAATTTTCGACTGACTTCCTATCGACTTCTTACGTAATCAGGGATGTCGTGTAGTTACCTAACAATGTAGAGCTTGTTTTACCACCTACTGTACTGACAGACCAATTACTGTGAAATGTGAATGAGAATTTATGAAAGAGTGTTACATAAGCACGTGAAGTACCAATTACTCCTGAACTGTCAAACGCGTCCAAATTTATGAAAAACAATCGACGAGGTATTGTTTTGAAACTTAGACATGAATTAAGGGCTTCAGCGAGGTTCGTAGCCGAGCCCGGGCCTGATCTTTTATACCAGTATTGGGGAATTTGACTCACCAGTGTTAGTCGAAAAATTGATTAGCAAGAAATGCGTTACCACATTTAGCAGAGACTCTACTCACCACGTCCTTCAGGTAAGGATTAGCTCCTGCCTTCACAAGTAATTCCGATAATTCGTACATTTCACCGTTTTCTCGCAGACTTTTCTGCTTTAAAAGCAGATTTAGTGCTGTATCTCCTTCCTGTATTTTAAATAAAATATACGATTAGTGCTTTGTTTGTTGATAGCAAACTTGTTACAATGCTAACATTTATAATACTATATAATATAACCATCGCAATTGTAAAAATTCTAACAGAACGCTGCTTATACAGCAGCAGCAGCAGCAGCAGCAGCAGCAGCAGGAGCAGGAGCAGCAGGAGCAGCGTCTCTTTTAGCTCAGCTGCAGCGTCATCAATCAGTCACCAACTGCGTCGTATCAAAACCATCCGTTAGAGATTCATTCCAACCTCAGCTGTCGACGGCGGGTTTGCCGACCTGTCAGCTAGAGCGGATACAGTCGGTGCTTCACTGTGTTGTACGTCTCACCTATGACCGTACACCATACGATCATGTCACTGATCAGCTATATACGTAGCTAGAGAAATCCCTAGGTATGCGTAGGTGTATGGCAGCGGGGAACAGTGAGGTCGTCAAGCTTCACATAACGCAATGACTGAAGACCGGAATAATTATACAGCTGACGGATGTAATCTGTATTAGCAAATGACTGGAATCATCCATTTAAGCTAGTATCTTATGTGATGCTGCTGTGGTACTTGTCCACGCCTTCGTCACCAGCAGAATTGATCATTGTTGCTCGGTTCTTGCTGGTCACCCATCTGGCTTAATAGGGCGTCTTAACCGGGTCCTTCGTTCTGCTGCTCGGCTTATTGGTCATATTCCCAAATATGCCCCAGTTTCTGCCTACATGCGTGATGTATTGCACTGGCTTCCTGCCTCGCAACGCATATCCTATAGGATAGCAGCACTTGTCTGGCGGTGTCTCACTGGTAGTGCTCCGTCCTACTTATCTGATCTCTGTCGCCCGGTTTCCGACTTAGCCTCTCGTCGAGCGCTCTTAGCGCTCTTCGACTAAGGAGGAGCTATTGGTCCCTCGGGCCCGCTCCTCGGTTAGACAGCGTCGAGCCTTTTCGGTTGTTGGCCCCTCCACTTAGAATGGGCTGTCGCTTACGTTACGCTTACTGCCCCGGAATGATTTGCCTGCTTTCTACCAACTACTAAAGTCCTTTCTGTTTGGCCGTGGCTGGGCTGGGAGCGCCTCTGAGTAGGTTTCTTTAAGAGGCGCTATAGAAATATCCGGAATGAATGAATGAATGAATGAATGAATGAATGAATGAAAGATCTTGTGTTACACGCGATAAGCAATCGGCAGCCTGTTCCTATTAGTTAGCAACTTATGTAGCACAGATGTATAATGCACAATGCATCAACCGATGGCGCACCATAAATGATCTTCTGGACACCACACAGAAGATCAGTCAGTCAAGAGAATGGTGGATAAATATTTGAAATAGATAAGTACATGTATATGTATGTATGGGCTTTTATAGAGAGCATTTCAACGACCTCTCAAAGGCGCTGTGAACATGGCTCGCTAAGGGATTTTAACATATTTTAATAAACGATGAGAATTTTACTTGGACTGAGCGGTGTCACATGACCAGAGTGGATCGGCATAATAGAAATCTGAAATGAGCCGCGATGAAACCGTCTCGGTGGAATGGCCCCTTCGGAAGCCAAATTTCAGCTTCGGCATTCGGTCAGAGATGGCGCATGCAGCTTCTGTCCAGATACTATTCTCTCGATCACTTTTGATAAGAAGACGAGATTTGAGAGACAGGCCTGATATTCTCAAGGTCCATGTCCGGTTTCTTCGGTAATTAATGGCCGTACGATGGGACGCTTTTGATATGCTGATAACAGTTCCTCCATAAGCGACGCAGTACAGAGCCTCAGCAGAAAAGGAGCAGCTTGTCGATGAAGTCGTGTGGGAAAAGTTGGAATCAGGTAAAGTATGCATCATTTCTGAGGGTATAGACAGGATCGCTGACCTTAGTCCCGAATCGGTGATCAAGGTGAACTGTTCGAAGAACTGTTGTATCGCACGTAAGAAGAGCCGAGTCTTCATTGCTCTGCCGAACATCGGACACGTTTCTCAAGAGATGACGGAAAAACGATCGTAATCGTAATGTCGAGATTTCTTACAGCGCTCAAACAAGCGAAGGCAAAGGAACCAGCGTATTCAGAGGCGCTTAGTCAAAACATAATCAATAGATCAGAGGAGTGAAATCCGTTCCAGGTCAAGATCCAAAAGGATCTAAGGTTAATGGTGTTTAGAGCTGAAACGGCGAGCAAGGTCGGGACCAGAGGAGAAATCGGGATGGGATTTGTGAAAGAGCAGTGCATGTTTTCAGTTTAGAGTGGAAGACCTGTGGAGAGATAGCAAGAGGAGAGGTTTTGGTGAGTTCGTAGGACGGATCAGATATTTGTCGTAATACCGTCGACAGTTTGTTCCAGAGAGGCGGAACATCCTATGAAGCGATTTGCAAATTTGAGTGATGAGGTGACGGAAGGGCGGAGAAGTGTTATAAAGGGCGGAAGAGGAATGGGCTGTTCGCGGTTCAACCATTTCGGTTGAACCGTGAACAACTGACGGAGATAGAAGGGCTAGGAGGATTGAAGTATGTGTTGTATGTGAGTGATAATGACTTCATATTCTATTCGTTCAAGTAGTTTGAGCCAGTGTAGTGCTTTGAGGACATGAGTGATTTGGGGGTGTGTGTGTGAGGGTTCTGGTGATGGCACGGGTGAGAGCATTCTACACGGTTTTCATGAGGCGATTTTCTTTGGGTGATATTTATATTCAGGAAGAGAGAATTGCACTGGTTTAATTTAGCATGAACCTTTAGATATAGTGATTGTAGATGCAGCTTTTAAGTCGACCATTGGGCTAATTCTGCGAAGGTCGTGGATATGCATGAAGCAAGAGCGGGAAAGATGGGTGGTGCGGTTGGCGAGGCTAAGGTTTTGGTTTAAAAAATCATACCTAGGTTGCGGACAGGAGAATTTGCAGTGAATAATATGTGGGTTGATGCAGAGTCAAGGTTGAGGGAAATAGAAAGATCTCGAATTTTCTTCAGTCGCTCACGCAGACCTATAAGTATGAATTCAGTTTCAAAGGGGTTCAAGCACAGGAGATTTGCTGCTATCCAGGAGGAGATTTGGGTAACCACGTGGAGAATATGATCTATGGGTCAGAGACGTTTAAACACTTGAAACTATATAAAATTTCCGATTTTGCGCAAAATTGGACAAAGAGCGTACAGTATCTTATACGCTACTGCATAAATCAGATTGGAGCACACATTACTCGTGTTTGGTTATCAATGGTGACATCAACAATAATCCTATCTCGTTCACGCTTTTCCAGTATTGAAACATCGCAACATAATATAATAATATAATCAATCAACTGGTTCAGGGTTTTGGATTTGCAGATGGTCAGAACCTTCTTTCCATAGCTAAAGTCATGTCGCCGTTGACACTTTGCTGCACTGGCGTGCATGGCAGTGTTTCAGATGCGTTAATTGGAAGAAAGACGTAGTCACGTAGGCCTAATTAAAGACTCACGTAATCTGCAATATTGACATCCGCATTTTCAGCTATCAGTTGGCTCAAAACATCCGATTTTTTGCTAGGCCAATGGCTCACTACATAGTGAATAGGGGCGCAACCGTTCTACAACAGAAAGTATAGCTTATTACTTCTGTATCAGTAGAATTAATAAAATTATAATTATAATGAGAGAGGGCTCTCTCTGCGCAGTGGCCTATATGATGTGAACTGCCATTAAGAACTAGAATATTACGTCAGTTAGCAAAACGATGCACAGTAAAGTAGATGTGTCATCAGTGGCGTGCCGACGCCCGTCTATGGGGCCAACCAACCTGTCGACAGCTGACTGTTGACATGCGTGTCCCATATGGGAATACGGATTCTACATGAGCTTCATGTCGGAATACTCGCAGAGAGACTCCACACATCTATATACATGTAACTTCGTCAGTTTCGATGTCACATTTGATTCCACATAACCAGCTAATGTGCTATGCATGTATGATTTCAAAATTGACTATGTCATTATCACGTTCGCACCTAACCTTCCACAGAGAAGTCAGTTGCTGCAAAACAAAAGTGAACTGTGTCAATGGCCTTTCGAAAAATAAATGTCTCTGGCTAACATTTCTCTCTTTAAAGCACCCCTACAACATGTATACATAAGCACACCTACAAGGAAAACAAACATGTCACCTTGTTTCTGTGATTGACGTTGGCCCTTTGCGCTAGCAATTTAATTTCTCCATCCTCTCCTTTACGAATAGCCTCAATCAGCAGTTCCTGCAATAAAACCACTTGCAGTTATCAAAAATATAATAATAGTGACAAACTTATAGCATAATCTCTGAAGAGGGTTTTCTGCCTGAGTGTGCCTTGTCCTTGCAACGAGTAACGTTAATGTCAGTGATTAGGTTGCGGTGATATCCGCGTTTTAACCAAACAAATCTACTCTTGAGCGACATCGGCAAAATGAAGAGGGCCCGTTAGAGAACAGTCTGGAGAGTTACGCTCCATCCTCCTGCTCTACGGAGTTCAGGAAATGATGCAAAATTAAACACCCAAGAGCGAATGTTGAGCGCCAATCCAGCCATATTTTCCTCCGTATTAATTATGACGATGAATGTAAATCATGTATGTGTACGTTGTGACTTATAATTATGATTTTCATGTCTTTAACTCTTCAGCGAGGTAGTTTAAAGTCAATTAAATCAAAAGTAGAGTAGGCCCTACTGAGATTCAGATCACGGTATCTACTTATAAATTACCCTGTCAAAGTCAAATTTTAAATAGAAATGTGTTAATAGATATATTGTTCACAATCAGGTCTAAGAACATCCGTTGGCATAGATCCATTCTGCGCATTGAGGCACGCATTTGTTGTGGGAGGACATATTCAGACGGCAGGACTTTAGATATCGACTTTTCCAGAGTTCGCAATAATTCTAGACATACGACTTAGCACTTTCACATTTATAATTAGGCCGGACTCCGACATTGCTTGAGTTTCTGTCTTCTTGTTATAATTTGTTTAGATCTTTTTCGGTAATTTCTACTAATTTCTGTCACCTTCTGGAAATCTGTGCAGTTTACATTCAATGGCATAACTATTTCACCAAAATAGTTGAAGCATTTTAAAATATCGGCCTCGTCATGGACTTCAGCATGGGCGTTTCTTTATAAATATTAGAGTCGTATCCTTCCTGTAGGCCTATCTATGATTTGAACAAGCATAGCTGGTTGATAACGTTTGAGAAACGATCGTTTATGTAAAGAACAACACATGTTCACGATATTAGGCATGATGCTTCCTCAAAACATTAACATGATTTGTGTAAGTTATAAATCAAGATAATTACCCCGTAGTATTCGTATCGGTATTTCTTCTGTTCTTCTACAGACTTCTCCAGAGCGATTCTTTTTGACAGTAGGTCAGTTAAATATCGATAGTTGCGCATCAGAGCTTCGTCAGCTGCGGATCGAGAAAACTGCAAATAATATTTTTAATAATTAAATGATTAATAGTGCAGTAGGCCTAGGCCTAGTTTGTAAACAGTGACAATGGAACTCTGATATAGCCCATATATATACATTGTATATACATTGTATATGGGCTATATTAGAGTTCCATTGTCTATATATATATATATATATATATATAATATATATATATATATACGGGATGGCTCGGTATGCAGCGAATAAATAATTCATCCATAGGTGACGGATCTCCAAATGTTTGCAAGGCTAAAGCCTAAACCTGTCTGTTAAGGTATAGCACAGATGATGCTAATAACCGGAATTGAAAAATTACAGGAAGTGTCCAAGACGCTGAATGCTGTAAGTGCCAATGAAGGAATCTCAGGAAAAGACTGGAAACAGCAATGCACAGGAAGCGCCTGAATCCAAGTAGAACAAGACTGTTAGTTGGTTAGTCTGTTTATCTATTCAATTACTAGTATGCTACGTGTGTAGACATTATAGTGCAACCATGCAGCATTACGGTGCAAGTGTTTTGTTTTTAAGCAAAAGACTTTTTAGTAGGCCTATTTTAAATAAAAATATTAAATTATGTGAAATGATAATAAAATAAAAAGGTGGATTGGAGCAGCAATAGTTGGATAGGAGGAGGCTCCTAATAAAATATTCTAACAAAAAGTAGACCTACCTCATGCAAAATTGTCATTTTGTTCGCGGCGAAAATGTCCTGAAATTGTCCTGAAATTTGCCTAAAATTGTGTCCTGAAATCTGATCTTTTGGAGTGAGACCCCTGCAGCCCTAATCCATTGACGAGACAAGACATCGACAAGAGTGTACGAAAGGCGACTGGGAAACCTATGCAGATCCTCCATAAACTTTGAGAGGCCCTCGCCTCACTATTTCAAAGAATATAGGCTACTGGGCGCAATAACTGGCCGCATGTCAGTAGGCCTAATGTCACCTTTTTGTAAAAGTATCGAGAAATTATAATTGGATGCGATATAATTAACATAATATCGGATAGGCATATTCTGTTTGTCAATGAAGGCATAACATCATAGCCTACTTAGACGAATGTTCCTTCAGACATTTATCTGGCATCATATTGTTTCGGTGTCAGGTTTCAGGCATATAATTATATAGAGCCGTGTAACGTGTATATAAATTTAGAGCAATTCGCAGATATCGAAATAGCTGATCACTTAACTCTAGACATGATGAATAGAAATCGCATGGTAAGCATATGTCTCATTGTGGTGGATAACTGAAGATGTGCGAAAGATAATGTCATCGACTTCGTAACTGTGACATGCATACGCTTCAGAATTTGTATACAGTATGTTCGAGCTACACGAACTACACAAATTATTACGATACCTAAAGACATAGGCGCCGACTCCACAGGGACTTTCGCCCCAGTACTCGCCAAGGTTCTGGGGCGAGAGTATAGTTTCGCCCCAGTACTTTTTGGACATTGAAAATTCAAAATGCTTAATAAAACTTATTCATTTTTAGTTAGAGAATAAGGAGCGCTTCTGCGGCCTCCATATTCAGAAAAATGCCATATCAAAAGCCGCTTATAAAACTCTGTGTGACTCGGGTTTAACGGCAGCCTGCATTAGAAATTTGATATGCCTACATACCAGAGACTCTTAGAAAATGGCAGGCCGCATGTGTGATAATTCGTTGATGGACATGTTTCATCTGTCTGAACGCTGAAACTAGTTATGCTGGGTAGAGTATCATATTCGAGGGTGAATCATTCACTGTGCATGCGTTTTGTATGGGGATGACTCGATCGGTTGCACTTGGGAACGTTTACCCTATACATCCTGAGAGTAAGACACTTCGCTCCATCGCAGTGAGGGTCAATTTAAGGTCAATCTTGCATGGCATGTCAATGCTAGCTATCTCTCTAACCCCTCCGTCCCTCCATGCTTACATACGTTAAGATAGACAGAACAGCAAAAGTTAGGGAAGCACAGTTGAACGTAGACCTATCTGAAAATTATTGGGTAGCGCGAAAACGTATCGATACGCCACTCTCTGAAAGTTTGGTGTTTATAAGTGTTAACAAATCTTTCAGAATTGAATTATTGATGGTCACAGTCTTATAAAGGTTACTAACTAGTGACTTACTTACTATTGCAATTGCAATGGATAAGTTTGCTGTGAAACGATCGCGCTTAGAAGTACCGCAACAGGAGACTGTGCCGCCGCCGCCGGTGAAACTGTCACAACTCACTGAAGTGGCTGTAGCGGCCTCTGGTAGCCTACTAGTGGTACTGCGGACACAGTGCCTGAAAGCGATGGACGTGCCGCCCGTGCGAGACGAGTACTGGTAAGCGACCATTCAATAATAAATGGCTCACGACGTATCCGTGGCTAACTGTACACTATATGTACTTCTGAAAAGGCAATTTCTGGTCTTAGGCGACTGAAAACGTATCTGCGAAACACTATGACACAGACAAGATTAAACAACATTGCACTTTTGAACTGTCATCGAGCACACCTGGAAGCAGTGGACATTGACACAGTTCTGTATAGGAATTCATAAGTAAATGCACAGTTCGGCAAAATACTTTCGCCATGAAGTTGAAGTAAGACTGTAACTCAAGTGTCTTAACTGGCAAACTTTATGGGTGTATCTGTAGCCTAACTGCGATAACATGAGATTTGTTAGTGAAAGTAGTTTGTTAGCATTAGTTAGTAGTTACAGAAAACTGAAATTATTTTGTAAGTAATACTCATGGTTGTTGTTTGCTCGTCTTTATGATTGAGCAAAGGGGAAGCACTGCATGTTGCATAGTTGGTCCAGTTGAAAGGGCTGGAGGAAAGGCGGATTCGGGGAGAGGGAAGATAGGGCAGGACAGGGTCGTTTTAAGGTCGTCGTAGGCACTCTAGCTTTCATAGGCCCCAACTCAACTGCCAGCTCTGAAATTGATGTTTTTTAATGGCGAACCAGTGGTGACAATATTTTCCAGCAAGTGGCGGGACAGGGTGCCGACGGCGCCTGAGCAAAATGGGGTAGGTCTGGGAGGGAGCTCGGTGAGCCTGTCCATAGAAAAGTTTTGCAAAACTAAATCTTAAACGGTGCGGTTGTTTTTTTTTTTACCATTCAAACAATCAAATTAGGTATAAAAATCTTAATTTTGACCTTCATTATCAGTACAAACATCAAATAAAACTCACGAATGCGCTAAAAATGACAAATTTTATCTTTATTTTTTAAATTGCGTAGTCTTTGGGCAATTTTCCGAGGGCTAAAAGTAACTCATCGGTGGGCCAGAAATTGCCCTTGGGCCGGCTCTTTGACACCCCTGTAATATAGGCCTAAGTGATTTTGCTAATGCAAACAGCTGTAAAGTTCACATAGTCTAGGCTGTTGCACAACTCAACTTAACTTTAGTTAATAGGCCTATCTTAAAGTTAAACTGTTTCAGTACAGTTACGAAAATATTAATTTAGAAATTGAAATCTTCTTTTTTCATTTTCGAGTCAAATTCAATCATTAAGCTTATTTTCAATATCTCATCTTCAGACTTTCGTAGGCCCCTGATAGGTTCGTAAGCCCTAGGCACAGTGCCTACTGTGTCTATAGGATAAAACGACCCTTGAGCAGGATAGGCGAAGGGATCGTCCGATCACGGAATCATGGGAACGAAAATCTTGCCCCAGTACCTTTTACTAAAAGTCGGCGCCTATGCCTAAAGATGATTTCGACAGCAACGACGAACCAGAATCTAATCTTCCCGTCGATGAACAACTAGGCCAACTATCGTATGTCTACTTAGCCTAGCCATGTTTGAAACCGTCCGAGTCTTCTGAGCAGCTCTGGAGTCTGTACTCCTCATTGTGCGAGAGAGACGCACAAGAGAGAGAGAGAGAGAGAGTAAAGCGCATAAGTACTTCTCTCAAGAATTGTTCACAATCTCCCCGCGAACCACACCGTCAGTCTTTAATAGACTAGACATTACGTCCTACCTCCATTTATGCGTGCCTGACTGGTTCTCTAACAGCCGTATTACCTTACCTATGAGAGACCTACCTACATGTATGCTGCTCTATAATGCCATGTTAGTAAACCCGCAGTTTGTCAGTCTGCTTAGCTCGATCGGTCGCATTATTCTCATATCACCAAAAGTTATTTCAAGCGTTTTGTACTCTTTGATCTAGCCGCTTCCTTTCGCTGTTGCTGGCTTATGTGCAGCCAAGCTCACCCAGGGTCTGGCTGAGTGAGTGTGTGTGTGTGTGTGTCTATATGTCTGTCTGTGTGTCCTTACGGTCCGTTAGCAGTGTGTCTGTATGGGTCTTTGTCCGTTTCCTGATTGTTGAACTGGATTGTTAACTAGTCCGTGCTTTGGCATCTCATTATAGTTACGCCGTCTCGTCCCTCTACTCGGTCACTGGGTCAAAAACTGTTGCTGGAGCTGAAACGGTTTCGATTGAATTAATTATACAGTCAAAGTGCATGTTCAATCTCTGGCCTACTTCTGAATTACTCTACCAAACGATTCTCAAGTTCTGTACTTTTGTATGGGCTCTGCCACAATAATAATTATAATTGTTTGGCTAGTCTTGGATTTTAACAGTTTTAACGTCTCTACAAAGCGATTAAGAGCAGAAGCGACCATGGAAAGCCCTCTACAGTCAATTTCCAAATTAAATTCTCTTTGCAGCGTTCAACTCAAGGCGAGGCAAAACCGAACATCTGAGCAGACGAATCTGAGCCGACGGTTGAATGTTAATTATCCATGGATATGGATATGATTCCCTGTTCTACATTAAATAATCCAGCATGGCAAATCATCTTCCCAAGCCCTGAGTATTTTATACCCTATGCTTTTTAGATGCTGGTAATTAATTATTTCATTTAATTAAATCACATAACTACACAACCAGTTGAACCAACGCACCTATACCACTCTACTCGTTCTGTATAAAACGCAAATGTGCAATACAAGGACGTCACACCGGTAACTATCTCAGTCTATCTGCTCTTAGTGCAATCTGGAAAGCATTAAATGGATAACTAGTTGCAGACTTTGTCAGGTTTATCGTGGAAGTCTTGGGACTTGAAAGTGTTTTGGGCCGTGTTAAAAAATACCGCCTAGTAAAAGTATTCGTGGCGATTGTAATCTTGCACGCTACAGTCCGCTGTCCGCGTATAGTTGTTTTTTAAAATGAGTCCTCTGGCAACGCGAGGCCCTTTAGCTATGACTTAGCTGCATGCGTAAATCTGGCACGAGACTGTCGTACATCAAATCACAGGCTTCAATCTTTCCATCTGGAAGAAAGAACAGCTTCTTCTTATTCTGCCTGCATACATTAGGGGTGTCTGCCCCTGTGTTTAAAATGACTTCTCAACCTGAAGCAAGCTTTTCCTTCACTTGAATTATAATATTACTCGTAGCATGAAATAGAGACAACCAGTTTATATAGATGTATACATGTATAATTGTCAAGGCCGTAGCCAGGATTTTGTTTCGGGGGGTGTTTACTCGTTCTTGAACAAGCTGCCAAGCAACCAACTAGCCTATATGGGTTTTGGAGGAGCGTTGTGAGCTCTCAAAGTACGTAGAGCTGCATCATCTACCGTAAGTTCACATGAGTGCTCTTCGTTCTTACACCGTATAATTTTATGTTAGTAAATGCAATACTTATATTATACATTGTTTAATTTCGGGGGTGTTTAAACACCCAAAACACCCCCCCTAAATACGGCCTTGATAATTATTGTATACAAATGCAGAAGCGACACAGTCTGCTATATTTCTGCTATATGATGCCGTTAATATGCAGGGCCCTGTATTGTATTGTATCTAAAGATTTTTATAGCGCCTCTCTCAGAATAACTATTCAGAAGCGCTCTCAGCACGAAAACCCCGGGGGAAAAGAAACGTCTTTAAAGAACGAGAGACCAAAGAGAAAAAACTAGTAATTAGTTTAGCCCTTAATTAACTGTAACTGCAATGTTACCAAGCCTCGACGCTCGCGCGGGTAAAAACTCTAGCTAAATTACTTCACTGTAGGCGATAAGATTAGGCGTTGAGGCAGACAGACAGACAGACAGACACGCTGCTACACAGATCCATAATTATTTGTTCTGTTTCCGGATGTTGATACTCAGATCTGTTTGGTTTATATTGACGGATTTCGGTTCCTCTACTACTGCTGCTGCTGCTGCTGCTGCTGCTGCTGCTGCTGCTGCTGCTGCTGCTGCTGCTGCTGCTGCTGCTGCTGCTGCTACTACTATTAGCCTACTACTAGCCTACTACTAACAAAACCAACAGTAGTACTACAGACACACAGCCGAGCTGAACATCCTCTCTTATTTGACAGAATTAAGCTGATTTAATTATACGGCTCCGATGAATACGTTTCGCTAGATGCAGCTAAAAAAGACGGAAAAATAAATAATGAAACCGGAAATATTTACGGAAGCGAAGATGATTTCTGCCGCTGATTTTACTCGCGTAATAGCCTACTTAATGGCGGGTGATTGTTGTTCATTGCGGAATAGAATTCCTAAAAATGTGTGTAGGCTACAATCGTTGGATCGATTCCGGAAGACGGAATAGGTGCGTTTCACAACTTTCAGGCCGTAGTAAAATTTGGTGACATTCAGACCACTCTAGTATAACTACCGAGACTCAGCTAAATCCTGGTCTAGTTAGAATTCAGAGGCTGGTTATTAGTCAATGACATATTTATTCTATTCGATATATGATTGCAGAACTGGTATAATTTTCTTTGTGAGCATTTCTTACATTCACTTGCTCTGAAGTTGAGTCCGTCGCTATCGTAGGAACGTTCTGAATCTCCTGTATGACATTAAATCTCCTGTGCTTGAAACCGTCTAAAACTGAATTCATACTTATAGCTCTGTGTTACCAACTTAAGAAATTTCCAGATCCTTCTATTTCCCTCAGCCTTGACTCGGCATCTACCCACACATTCACTGCAAATTCTCCTATGCGCAATCTAGGCGTCATTTTTTACTAAAACCGTGGCTTCTCCAATCGTGTAACCCATCTTACCCGCTCTTATCTCTTGTCTTCCGTGACCTTCGCAGAATCCGCCCTATGCTCGACTTCTAAATGGCATCTACAATCTATAGTTCACGCTAAATTAGACTACCGCAATTCTCTCTTCCTGAACATAATAAACAGCCTTCAAGCTATTCAGAATGCTCTCACCCGTGATGCCACTAAAAGCCTCAAACATTGACATAATTATCACTCCACAGGCCTAAAATAGCTGAACGACGACAACCTCGGGCTGACGAAAGGCCAATGAAGCTAGTCATATCATTCAAATACAACACTCACAGCCTTCCTATTTCCATCAGTTGGTCACGGTCCAACCACTTCGTTGAACCCGCTCCTCTTCCGCCATAACACTTCTCCGCCCTTCTGTCACCTCATCACTAAAATTTGCAAATCGCTTCATAGCCATTAGCCATAGCTGTTCCGCCTCTCGGGAATAAATTCCCGCCAGTAGAATATTACGATAAATATCTGATCCATCCTACAAACTTACCAAAGCCTCACCTCTTGCTACCTCTTCACAGGTCTTTCACTCAAAACTGACAACACTGCTCTTTCACAACTCATATCCCTACTCCCCCTCTTCTCCTCACCTCTCTCGCCGTTTAAACTCTGAGCACCATCTGACTGTCTGCCTGCCTGACCCCTTTGTATTTTTACCTGGAACCGAATCACCCACCACCATCGATGTTTTGACTTTGCTTTTTGAACGCTAGAGAAAGTTTGAGATTACGATTAATTAAAATCAGCTTCGATCATCCGCAGCCGACTCATCAAACTTCATCGAATTCAACTCAGCTCATCGTTCGTCGTTTTGGAGAATCTTCGCAATGCGATTTTGTTACAACTCCGACATAACTCCACGGTCAAATTATACTTCAAATGGAACACACAACTTCTGTTTTTAACAACTTTCATCACCGAACTTAAAGCTGAATTAACCTCATATACCGTCCCAGAATGTTCACTTCCAGTCTGTTCTTGAAGTGTATACAGAGTTCAGACAAGTCTGTAGGTGGCAGCTACAGCTCTCCGCAAAAGACCCCAATTGCAGTCCTGATGATTGAGAAAACAATCGCACAGGATCTGCTTGTTCCGTCGAATGTCGGTGTCTTTATTATTGTTGTTATTATTATTATTATTATTATTATTATTAATGCCCCGAGGTATACAGGATCCCTCAGGGACTTAGATATTACTATAGCTGTTGTAATTTGTCTGGAGATGACCCTACTCGTCGATGTCCTGGTTGGCGAAAGTGCCTAGGAACGCGATTGCGTTATAGCGTTGTATTGTTAAGGAGATGCGCTCGTAAAGAAATGACGTTTCACGTGGGTCCCCAGTGACCGCGCTGAGTTTTTTTTACCTAGGTCAGAGAGAAAGGTCTGGCCTTCGTGGTTTATCGGACCCATGGTCTCGAATGCCAGCGGGATGAAAAAGTGCGTAGCAGATAGCTGTTGATATTATTATATATATAATATTATAGTATATATTATTATATATTATTATTATTATTATCCTTTTGTTCGTGTTCCGTTCCGTCTTCGGCTTCGATTCGTCTTCGCTCCGATCTGCAAACACCGACGTCTTTATTATAGCAATAGTCGGCCAATTAATGCTGGCTGGAGGCGGACTGACGAAGGCTATGTTTAGCCCTATTTTGGTTGGCCCAACCAAATCAAACCTGGACAAAGAGGTTGACTGAAGAGATTAGGCCAGCCAAATCGATGCTGGACAAAGAGGTTGACTGAAGAGATTAGATCAGCCAAATGTAGGCTGGCCAAAAGGTTGACTCAAAAAATTAGGCCAGCCAAATTGAGGCTGAGCAAAGAGGTTGACTGAAGAGATTAGGCCAGCCAAACTGAGGCTGGGCAAAGAGGTTGACTGAAGAGATTAGATCAGCCAAATCGATGCTAAGCAAAGAGGTTGACTGAAGAGATTAGATCAGCCAAATCGATGCTAGGCAAAGAGGTTGATTGAAGAGATTAGATCAGCCAAATCGATGCTATGCAAAGAGGTTGACTCCCAAAAAAATATCTCAGGGCAAAGACAGGCAAGACCGCCACAGTATTCAACTAAGTCATTCGAAACTGACTTTCTTAGCGTCCGTCCATTTTCAACTCTAAGTGTTAAACTGACCGGTGTTTTTGAACCTTACCTTCTAAAGCTTCTTCTGATTGGATGTCGTCTTCATAATCACCATGACAACACAGTTCCTCACTTCATCTCGTACGTTAACACGTAATGTAGTCTTTTGAAGGCCTTACAGGTAAAACCTAATATTACTATAGCTAAAGTAGCCTATCTATTTTATTCGGTGTCGAATTTTTAAGCTAAAATATGGCTAAATTAATTAATAATATAAACTCGCAGAAATGTTTGTCCGTGTGACGTCTAGGGGAGGGGAGGCGAATATGGCGTGGGGTTGGTCGAGACTGGCGCAGCCAGCAAGTAGTCACCGTTAGAGGTAGCAAGATTTCTTTTGTTCCTCAGTATATTAAATCCGTCGACGGGGGCGCTCCGTTTCAAAGAGAGCACAGTTAGAAGAAGATAGGCAGGGGTAGTGGAGGGGAGCTGGAGATTGAAATTTAAACCGTCGCACAGATTCAAATTTGCATGTAATGAAAGTCGTTAGGTGGCGCTGCTGTGAAGTTTAAACCGTCGCATAGTTTCAAATTTGTGTGTAATGAAAATCGGTAGGCGGCGCTGCGACGAAGTTTAAACCGTCGCGTAGATTCAAATTTCCGCGTACCGGTAATGAAAGTCGGTAGGTGGCCCTGCTATCAACCTTAAACCGTCGCGTAGATTCAAATTGCCGTGTGATAAAATTTGCGCTGCACGATAGTCTGTATCATGTATGGACCCGCGGGCCGCCGGTCATGCGATTTTAAGTGGAGCGTGTGAACAGCCTAAACGACCGTCTTAGGACGGGCATGCATCTAGTACTTAATAATTAAGCGAAACAAGAAATTTGATAGTGATTGCTTTCGCTGCAGGCGGCATCCCCCTTACTTTACGAATACACTTTACATTAAGTAGGCCTACCTTGTTAGTGATTGATGGATCCGCCCCCATGTGTAACAATTCCATGACTGCTGTTTCCGCCTTTGATAAACTGACGTTCCGCACAAGAAGGTGAAGGACGGTATCACCTTCGTAAAGAGTCTTCGCGTTGAAGTCTGCGCCATTTTCACAGAGCAGTTTTATAGCCTTCAGCATTTGTTGTGAGCGGAATACACAAAGGTGCAATGGCGATAATCCATTCTAAAACAAATGTCACATCATTGTTCATTATATTTTCATTTGGTGCAGTTTTGTGCTGTGAATACGACGCTAGCACGCACAGAGAAGTCAAATACCGTTAATAATCGAATCAGTAGGCCTACATCTAAGTACTGAACATCTTTGGAATGCATGGCAACTGGGTCAACACAGGACGTTTCCACTTTTCGTATCGTTACACGGGTACCAGTGGAAATTGGAAGCTTCGAAAGGTCTAATCTGTTCCATCGAAGTTTTTGTTTGCGCTTCAGTCGAACGATCGCTTACATTTAAGAAAGACGCTTCTTATGAATGGTATGTAGAATCATGCGTTACCTTATAATGTCCTGTCTTTTAACCTATTAACCCTTGTGAACTCATGTGTAGTATGTGTTTGTACGAGAAAGAGATCTATTCCGACATCATTGAGCCAAGACTCACATCTCGTTCATGAACTTGGGGCACTGGAGAAATTGCTGTCTTGTACGGATGCATGACTTTAGGCAGCAAAAACCTGAAAGGACCACAGCCGAGAACTTCGGTTTTTGTTCATTGTGAGATGTAATCGATTTTAGGACTTTCAGTCATGGAATATGGAGAAACATACTTTAAGACATTTCGAGCTACGTTAAGTGATTAAGCAGAATTTGAGACAAAAGGCAAGGGACGTAAGAAGAGAGATCTGCAGAACAGCACAGATATCGTCAGCTGTGGTATGAAGCAACACATGACAGTTCCGCTCATTACCAACTGTGGCCGACTCGATTTGGTTATCATACAGGGATCAGTGTACACTGTACAGCAGACATCTCCTCTCTTTTTGCCAAACTGGCTACCTCTATGCCGATGATGTTCAGGCATGCGTTCATGGCTCCCCAACTGCTCAGCTCTCCCTCATTGCTCGCATTTATGCTCTTTCTCAGGACCTTCACGCATGGATGTCTTCAAACCGGTGTGGCAGGTAAGGTGGACTCTAGGTTAAAACGTACTCTAGAGTACATCATACCTAGGCACAACGTACTCTAGACTAGAGTCCACCGTGCCTACAGGTACCTCGAACTCTAGAGTACCAAATGCCTAGCCGACATCCAGGCATAACGTACTCTATGCAGGTAAGGTGTACTCTAGGCTCAACGTACTGTCGAGAACATTATGTACCCTAGATTCCACATTGTATACCGCGGGCATTGCGTACTCTAGTTAACCATAGAAGTTTCGTATTTACAAAATTAAAAACTTTAAAATGGTAGCAAAATTAACAGTAACTACATTTTTTAATATTAAATATAAAAAACAACAATTAAATACTCTATGAAAAATTTTATAGTTTAATTTATCAGAGGTGAAGCAAATTATTCATCAGATCCATAAAATCCTACTGTAGAGTACATCATACGTAGGCGCAACGTACTCTAGATTACATTATACCTAGGCACAACGTACTCTAGAGTACATAATACCTAGGCACAACGTACTGTAAAGTTCATCATACCTATGCACAATGTACTCTAGAGTACATCATACCTAGGCACAACGTACTCTAGAATACATCATACCTATGCACAACGTACTCTAGAGTACATAATACCTAAGCACAACGTACTCTAGAGTACATTATTCCTAAGCACAATGTACTCTAGAGTACATTATACCTAGGCACAACGTACTCTAGAATGCAATCAATACATCATACCTATGCACAACGTACTCTAGAGTACATTATTCCTAAGCACAACGTACTCTAGAATACATCATACCTATGCACAAAGTACTCTAGAGTACATTATACTTAGGTACAACGTACTCTCTGTAGGTGATTTGTACCATAGATCCACACTACTTCAAGCATTCCATACTCTAGTTTGGCCATATAAATTATTTATTTAAAAAAGTTCGTATTTAAAAAATTTCAGACTCTAAAATGGTGGCGAAATAGACAGCAGCTATATTTTTTAATAACAAATATACAAGACATCAATTAAATACCTTATGAAAGTTTCTAGTTTAATTTATCGAAAATGAAGCAATTATTCATCTAATCATAGTGTAGAAGTAGTGTACAGACTGTCGCTTGTACGCCAGCGGGGGAGCGGAGGGGGAGGTGCGGAGGGTAGGAAGCCACCTGATTGGTCGAAGCCAGTCACGTGACCTATGACGTCATGTCTATTTATAGCACAATGGGGAATTTGCTGACGTAGTTTCCATGACGACGGCACGCCTAGTTTCTGGCTCACCCACGCTCGACTGCACTTTGACCTAATTAGCATATCAGTAGTGCACCACCTTACCTATTACGTAACATTCACCTGACCTCATCACACAACCTCATTAGCATACAAATAGCAAGTTTCTTGTCCTCCTTTCCAGCACTACGGCACATATAGTTTCTGGCACACATACGTTGAAACTTGTTTCTTAGAAATATTAAACAATCACATCATTTCATACTTAGCAGGAATTGTTTGACAATACTTTTGTATTGTGCATTTACTTAATTCAGCACATAAGTTGGTATTTTATCATATAAACGATTGAATGTAAATACATAAAGCGAACTCTTGAGCAAGTATAAAGTTTGATAGATGACATTATACACTAAGAGATTGGTTTTAATTGAATAAAGTTGCGAACTGTGTGACTTATTTACATACTTATTAAAATAGTATATCTTTGAATTTGAATCCTTGTACAACGAACGTATTGACTCGTACTCGCACGGACACAGTTAGCCACCATTGCAGTAGAGTACCAACCTTCCAGAGAATTAGCTAGTTTTCTAGTCATACATTAGAAGTTGATGAATTTAAACAAACACATATATTTAGAAGTATTCAAATTTCATAAGCATTCGAACCTACTATTTCACCAAATCAACGGATGACATTATAGCGCTTTAGAAGTTACAGAGATTGACAGAGAAGCGTCAGAAAGAGAGACACGTGGGATTTTCAGCTGATGCTTTAGAAGTTTGGAAGAGAGACAGAGAGTGATATTGTAGTATGGAGCTTTAGAAGTTCCAGATATTGGCAGAGTCAGAGAGAGAGAGAGAGAGAGAGAGAGAGAGAGAGAGAGAGAGAGAGAGAGAGAGAGAGAGAGAGAGAGATGCAGAAACCTCAATCTGTGTGAAACCAGCAGTTTCTGCCAAACTCGAGTAACTCGAGAAACTCACAACTCGGGAAGATTCAAATTGTGAAACTTAAGACTTGCGAAACGTAAAACATGAGAAACTCTCAACTCGAGAAGTTTAAAAGTTGTGAAACCTAGAAACTTAACACTAATGAAACATAAATCTTGACAAACTCACAACTAGCGACTCTTTAAAATTGACAAACTTGGAAATTTGACCTTTGTGAAACTCGTAAACCAGCAATCTTTGAGGAATCCCTAATGTTGGATAACTTAGAAACGTACAAACTCGTAAAAGTTCGACAGAATGAGAGAGTCATAGTGTACCCAGAGAGAGCGAAACTTGAGAAACTTAGTGAAATTTGAAAGTCTTAGACATCTAAGAACTGGTGAAACTTATAGAGAACTCACAACTTGTGAAACTTATAGCTCTTAGATAACTTGAAACCTAAGAAACCTGGTGAAATTTACAACTTTTAGAGAACTCACAACTCGTGAATCCTGCAACTCTTAGAAAACACGAAACTTGAGAAACTTATAACTTTTAGGAAACTACAAACTTTTGGAAAACTTCAAACTTTGTGTGATTCTTTACGAGTTCGAGAGAGTCAGAAAGCGTGAGCGAGAGATACATTAGATCGACGTATAGAACACTAGAAGTTCAAAAGATTGACATTGTTAACATGATGCGTGCATTTTCTGCTTTCTCTTCTTTTTCTCTCTGAAGACGTTCTGCCTTCTCTTCCTTTTCTCTCTGAAGACGTTCTGCCTTCTCTTCCTTTTCTCTCTGAAGACGTAATTCTTCCTGTCGCATTTCTTTCTCTTCTTGTCTCCGTTTCTCCTCTTTCTCTTTCTCTTCTTGTCTTCGTATCTCCTCTCTTTCTTTCTCTTCTTGTCTTCGTTTCTCCTCTCTTTCTTCTTTCATCATCATCCACTGCATCATCATCTCCATAGACATAAGTCCAGGCGGTTTTTCAATAACCTTTTCCACAACACCGCCGACAGCACCTTCTTCTTCTGCTTCTTCCTTAAGCCAGACTTCAGCTAGCGCTTCTAACATGTCCTCACGTGACATATCTTTCAGTTTCTCTTCTTCAAAACCAGCCTTCAACAAGCGCTGTTTTAATCTTTCAGAAGACATCTTCTTCAGTTCTGCTTGTTTTTTGACACTTAATTTCTCCATCTTACTTCTTTACTTCAGTGCTGTCCTTTCTGGAAAACACCAGTTTTCTTTTGTGTTTGAAGTATTGGGAATTGTTCTTTGTTTGATAACAACCAACTTTTATACCTTTGTCGTTGAGGCTTTCGTTGTCGTAGATTTACCAATGATTTGAATGCGTATTCACCAGTCGACGTTGTTTCGAATCCCAGACGTTGTTTCGAATCCCAGACGTTGTTTCGAATCCCAGACGTTGTTTCGAATCCCAGACGTTGTTTCGAATCCCAGACGTTGTTTCGAATCCCACCGCTGCCACCAAATATGTCACCAACTCTTTTCTTTCTTAGTTGTGACCTACCTCAAGAACTTTCCTTATCTCTACATATAAATTGCTCAACGTCTTCTAACTGTTTAAGAATTAAATTGACACAGTTCTTTGAATGTTTCTTTCTTTCTTCAAACACAGTTATTTCAAACGTACACTTAATATCAAAGTTCTTATCAATTACCACTCAACGGTAACTTCTAACATACAGCTCTCTACTGCATTAAACCAACTACTACACTGTATTGTTCAAATTCACTGTCATCAGCAGTTTCTAAGTTTGGCGCGCTAACTGCACGTGTAGAGAATCTATCGTCAGCCAAAGTTTAGGCTACTTTAGGCCAAGCGCCCACGAGCCGACAGCGCAACTAAGGCCTAAGACTAAAACGCTTAACAATCGATACACATTATATATATATATATATATCAACCTAAGGAACACCTGTGCTCATTATATATGCAAAACATTAGTTCACAATTACTATAGTCGATTATTAGCATAGGCTAATGTCCTAAACTCACCCGATTTCACGTACTGGGAGTGGCGCTTTAGAAGTTTGGGGATTACGATTACGATAGTAAAGTAATGTAATTAACAACTTCTATTGCGCCGATGTCCAATGCACAAGGCGACAACCGATGTCACACCTAAAAGCGAGTCGTAATCAGATAAACATCCAAAAGATCATTCCGTAAGAGACGGAAAGACAGCCTACGGCGGATATTCGCTTAAGCGTATGCATGTATCCGATTGCGCGGAATGGCGTTGTATACAGCGTTTCTGAATAGTTAGGCCTACCTTGAAGCGGTGCTATATAAATTTTTGAATTATCGAATAAAGTTGCAAATATTAAAACAACTTTAAGAAGACATCTCTCCGAATCATAGCTCGTATACTTTACGTCTACCAATGGATGAAAGCATCTCAGCCATTATCATAAAGCATGTCAGGTGGTTTTGAACGTGTTTAAACGAGTATCTATGTCTGATTGATTTCCACGCTGATATCGATGATAGTTATGTCACAGAGACCGTATTTACATGTCTTTGTATACAATAGCAATCGTATTAATGTTCGGAAGCAATTATTTCCCAATACAGTAACGGATGGTCCAAACAGATTTGAACGCGTCTAAGAATGAAAGCGTAGATAATTGCGAATCGAAAGCATGCTTACAATAACGTTGGAAATAGGCCTAATTATTTGCTGAAAGATTACTCG
Source organism: Aporrectodea caliginosa (assembly GCA_020284085.1). Taxonomy (NCBI): domain Eukaryota; kingdom Metazoa; phylum Annelida; class Clitellata; order Crassiclitellata; family Lumbricidae; genus Aporrectodea; species Aporrectodea caliginosa. Next base: position 789,904 of record JACEVL010000506.1, read on the forward strand.
TTTTCACGCGTGGACAAAGGACCTGTAGATCGAGTCCGTGGTGTTGCTATGCAACTGTGTAGACTAATTAACGATGCCTATGAGTTCAGCGGTCCTGTTTGCATTCTTGTCAACTAGACATAGTGCATACATTATTTCATTACAACTATAAATAATTTTACTCTTTGCTTAAGCTTTTACATGTAGGCCTATGCCTAAAACTTGGTCTTACTTGAACACTGTACCATGATCGTTAAAGGATTGAACGGATAGATACCACGTAGTTATTGGGATTTGGAGAGATGTCTTCTTAAAGTTGTTTTAATATTTGCAACTTTATTCGATAATTCAAAAATTTATATAGCACCGCTTCAAGGTAGGCCTAACTATTCAGAAACGCTGTATACAACGCCATTCCGCGCAATCGGATACATGCATACGCTTAAGCGAATATCCGCCGTAGGCTGTCTTTCCGTCTCTTACGGAATGATCTTTTGGATGTTTATCTGATTACGACTCGCTTTTAGGTGTGACATCGGTTGTCGCCTTGTGCATTGGACATCGGCGCAATAGAAGTTGTTAATTACATTACTTTACTATCGTAATCGTAATCCCCAAACTTCTAAAGCGCCACTCCCAGTACGTGAAATCGGGTGAGTTTAGGACATTAGCCTATGCTAATAATCGACTATAGTAATCGTAATCGTAATCATAATCTCCGAACTTCTAAAGCGACACTCCCAGTTCGCGCAAACGGATAAGTTTTGGACATTAGGCCTATGCGATTAAGCCAATATCGTAATCGTAAACGTAATCATAATCTCCAAACTTCTAAAGCGCCACTCGAAACTCAATCGCATGGTATCAGCTTTCTCGACAGAGCCTATAGAATAAATGTTTTGCGCTAATTATTTCACGTGTAGGCCTATGGCAAGGAGAATGATGACTTATAGGCTACCTAACTTATAAAGCCAATAGATTTAGCGTGGATGATATTAAGAATAGGCCAACTTCCGATGTTCGTTCAAGAATTTTGGATACGATGCAAAGAATTAAGGTATTGATGGACAAATGCGTCGATTCGTAATAAAACCGTTTACGGAATATAATTCATTCGGAGGATTTATATAGCGCCTCTACAGCAGTGTTCCCAACCCAACACGGACTATAAAGAATGGTTTTCAGTTTCTCGTAAGAGGTGTATGCAGAGTCTATAGTTAAAGAGCACGCGAATTTGAGAAAAGATTGTATACCGTGTTGTCCGTCCAAACATTGAGAAGGTAGCAATTACCATGGAAACAACGACTCGCACTCGAAATATATACTATAATAATAATAATAATAATAATAATAATAATAATAATAGCAATATTAATAACACACGCATTGCGTGCGCATTGTTCATTAATAATAATGACGGGATCGATTTTCATATATTCCGATGAGAATAATTAAAATGAGTAGTCGTACGACTACGAATTACACCTCACTCCCCATATAGGCTACATCTTTATATCGCGTAGATTGTGAGTTTGTGAATACGCTCGATATTAAGTAGTTATGCGGTAGTCGATACGTGCGCTGGCGAGGTGCAACGACGGATGTTGATATAGACTAGCGCATCGGAAACTCTATCGTTTTAAAAGTTGTTATTTAATCGAATTTCGTAATTTTGCAGCTTCTCGACATGGCGGATGCGCGAAGCGACTTCGTCGCTTCGTGTTCCATTAGACGTGTGTTAGCGGGCGGGCGGGCGGGCTGGGGGCTGGGGCGGGCCGGGCTAGTCCCCTCTCCTTCCCCTTCCCCTTCCCCTCATACGCAAATTTATTGCGCTTGCTTAAAACTTAAAGAATTAATTTCAACGCGCGAATCGTTAAATCGCGCCTCTGTACGTCTTAAAAGATTCGAGTCTCACGCGTCTTATGAATATAATAGTTGAATTTTAGCATAAACGCGGCCACTCTATGAGAACTTGGCAATTTCACGCATACAATCGTATAATAATCGCTTCAATGTGCGTGTCGGGTCGAGCCGCTACAGATTCTGCGTCGAGTACATTCTCAATCTTCTATCTGTTGTACGTTAAAATTCGCGCGTGGACTATACGAGCGACCATTCCAACCAACTTCGTATCTTAAAATTTATAATTTCGATACGTCATGCGATGTCTCATACATCCGTGCGGATATAATTTTAAGTAAGAAACCGTAATATTGTGAGTCTGGACTACCTAGTCACCTAACTAAACTCTGGTCGCTTATCTCCTCGACATCGTGAATACGCACTCGCGCAACGAAAATTTTAAGTTTCCTCCAACTATCGACGTTAAAAGCGTAATTTTTCAGCGCGAATCTTTCCGCGTATCGTAAAAGTTGATCGTTTACTCTATAAAATTGCTACAATCTATCGATTTCCGTGTTCTCGAGTTTGATGGATTCAACATTCTACCAATTGCGCGTGTGTGTTTATAAGTTTCTAAGTTTTCAGGTTTCGTAAGGATTGGACGTTTGTACGTTTCTAAGTTTTCCAGCTCAGGGATTTCGCAAAGATTATATGCTTGCGAGTTTCACAAGCGCTAAATTTCTAAGTTTGACAATTTTTAAGCTTCCCGAGTTGTAAGTTCTCTAAACGTTTTACGTTTCACGAGTCTTAAGTTTCTATCTTCTGCAATTTGTAAACTTCACACATTTTATGTTTCACAAGTTTCATGTTTCACGAATGCTAAGTTTCACAATTTGAAACTTCCAGAGTTGTGAGTTTCTCATGTTTTATGTTTCACGACTTGATTCTTCCCGAGTCGTGAGTTTCTCAAGTCTTAGGTTACTCAAGTTTTGTAAAGACTACTAGTTTCGCAAAGATTGAAGTTTTCGGAGTTGTAAGTTCTCTTAAAGATTTCTGTTTCACTAGTCTTAAGTTTCTAGGATTCACGGTTGTATACTTCCAAGGTTGTGAGTTTCTCACGTTTTAGGGTCTCTGAGTTTGGCAAAGACTACAAATTTCACAATTTTCAATATTCCAAGTTTTAAATTTCGCGAGTTTACAATTTCTCGAGTTTCGCAAAGACTGCTAGCTCCACAAATATTGACGTTTCTCGAATTTCACAATTTTTAATCCGTTCAAGTTGTAAGTTCTCTGAAAGTTTTAAATCTCAAGAGTTGACAGTTTCACGAGTTTCGCAAAGTCTGATAGCTTAACAAAGATCGACGTTTCTCAAGTTTCACAATTTTTAATCCGCTCGAGTTGTACGTTCTCTGAAAGTTTTAAATCTCACGAGTTGGCAGTTTCACGAGTTTCGCAAAGGCTGCTAGTTTCACAGAGCTTGAAGTTTTTCGAGTTTCACAATTCTTAATGCGCTCAAGTTGTAAGTTCTCTAAAAGTTTTAAATCTCACGCGTTGACAGTTTCACGAGTTCCGCAAACTCTGCTAGTTTCACAAATTTGTCATGAAAGTGCATTGAAAGATGTAAATTTATCAATCTATGCGTTTTCAAATTTGTAACTTTCTAAAATAATGTCGATTCAGTTTATCAACAATCGTCTCCTCCAGTCGATTTCCGTGTATATGTTGTCGGATTGGTCGCATAAGATGGTACGAGTGGTAGATAGAAGTCGTATGGAGGCGGATTCAGACAGGTGTCTTGGTATTCCGCGATGGTTTGAACTTGTCGTTTGATGGTTCGAAACAAGATGGATCGTCGTCGAAATGCGTTGATGATGCATATTACGGCGAGCATGGAGATGACGATGGAGACGATGCTGATACCAATTATGACTCGCTTTGCGAGGAAAATACGATCGATGACTCCGGTATAAAGTTCGCCACCTATGTATTACACAATTAACATGTAAATCACGTAAGTGTATAGGTTTCCTATTATAGTATACGTATGATCTTGACGCGTTCATTTCTACCATGAATCACATCTCTTTACAGACAAGTGCTGAACGCCATTCTCTCGGATCCTGAATTTCCGTTGCAGTCTCTTCGATTTTATAATTCAATATTTTTGAATAATATTATGATAATCAAAATCCATATGTATAATACTCATACCGGTGAAAGGACAAATGATCTCATCCGATCCGTCGAAGCAATCGTTCCTTCCGTCACAGGTTAAATTTCGATTGATACAGCTACTATCGGATAGGCATATGTATTCATCCCATTGACAACTCGAGTTTTGGTCAGTCGATGACCGTACGATGCGTGATTGAGTTATCATTGCTGCAATTGGTGGATTATTATTATTTATAAATTCGATGTGAAATCCTTAAGGATGCCTCTCCGCACAATCTGTATGTTCTCAATTTACTACGCAAACCTTCGCGCCGTACATCTTTTCAACCTTGCAATATCAAAGTTTCACCATACAAACCAATATTTTAAGCTAGAAATCTTCACTTCATCCATAGTTTCCTTAGAATTTACAATTTTATAATGCAAACAATCTTATGTAGTAAACCACCGACTATCTCAGGTGTCTTTCGACCTATGCAATTGTAGCTTCTAGTGAACGAGTCATAGTCTCGTGAATTTTTATAATATAATGTAATAATACAACTATATTTTGGTGTCGTCCTCCTCCTTACAAAGTACTGAATACATCGAATACGCCGATACATATGTATTGTAGAGAAAATGTGAGTGAAGGACTCGCTCAATGTCCAGTCCCTACACAGTAGGTCCAACTATCTCGGATGAGGCTCGAACCCGTACTCTGTGCGTTACAGATCAGGCGCTCTAACCAGTCGACCACCATGCCTCACAATCTTTGTAGCTCAATATATGTAAGTCTCTTTACAATATAGAAACGCATAAGTCTGCTAAGAAAACATCCATCTCACGTTGTAAACTGAAAGATGTACATTTCTTCTATCTCTGCTCCATTAAAATATACAATTTAACTATAATAGCCTTCCGCTCGTGTTGTAGTACAGTCTAAAAGTCGCGGGTTTGTACTACGCACTCTCAATCTTTTGAACTTCTAGTGTTCTATACGTCGATCTAATGTATCTCTCGCTCACGCTTTCTGACTCTCTCGAACTCGTAAAGCATCACACAAAGTTTGAAGTTTTCCAAAAGTTTGTAGTTTCCTAAAAGTTATAAGTTTCTCAAGTTTCGTGTTTTCTAAGAGTTGCAGGTTTCACGAGTTGTGAGTTCTCTAAAAGTTGTAAATTTCACCAGGTTTCTTAGGTTTCAAGTTATCTAAGAGCTATAAGTTTCACAAGTTGTGAGTTCTCTATAAGTTTCACCAGTTCTTAGATGTCTAAGACTTTCAAATTTCACTAAGTTTCTCAAGTTTCGCTCTCTCTGGGTACACTATGACTCTCTCATTCTGTCGAACTTTTACGAGTTTGTACGTTTCTAAGTTATCCAACATTAGGGATTCCTCAAAGATTGCTGGTTTACGAGTTTCACAAAGGTCAAATTTCCAAGTTTGTCAATTTTAAAGATTCGCTAGTTGTGAGTTTGTCAAGATTTATGTTTCATTAGTGTTAAGTTTCTAGGTTTCACAACTTTTAAACTTCTCGAGTTGAGAGTTTCTCATGTTTTACGTTTCGCAAGTCTTAAGTTTCACAATTTGAATCTTCCCGAGTTGTGAGTTTCTCGAGTCTTAGGTTACTCGAGTTTGGCAGAAACTGCTGGTTTCACACAGATTGAGGTTTCTGCATCTCTCTCTCTCTCTCTCTCTCTCTCTCTCTCTCTCTCTCTCTCTCTCTCTCTCTCTCTCTCTCTCTCTCTCTCTCTCTCTCTCTGACTCTGCCAATATCTGGAACTTCTAAAGCTCCATACTACAATATCACTCTCTGTCTCTCTTCCAAACTTCTAAAGCATCAGCTGAAAATCCCACGTGTCTCTCTTTCTGACGCTTCTCTGTCAATCTCTGTAACTTCTAAAGCGCTATAATGTCATCCGTTGATTTGGTGAAATAGTAGGTTCGAATGCTTATGAAATTTGAATACTTCTAAATATATGTGTTTGTTTAAATTCATCAACTTCTAATGTATGACTAGAAAACTAGCTAATTCTCTGGAAGGTTGGTACTCTACTGCAATGGTGGCTAACTGTGTCCGTGCGAGTACGAGTCAATACGTTCGTTGTACAAGGATTCAAATTCAAAGATATACTATTTTAATAAGTATGTAAATAAGTCACACAGTTCGCAACTTTATTCAATTAAAACCAATCTCTTAGTGTATAATGTCATCTATCAAACTTTATACTTGCTCAAGAGTTCGCTTTATGTATTTACATTCAATCGTTTATATGATAAAATACCAACTTATGTGCTGAATTAAGTAAATGCACAATACAAAAGTATTGTCAAACAATTCCTGCTAAGTATGAAATGATGTGATTGTTTAATATTTCTAAGAAACAAGTTTCAACGTATGTGTGCCAGAAACTATATGTGCCGTAGTGCTGGAAAGGAGGACAAGAAACTTGCTATTTGTATGCTAATGAGGTTGTGTGATGAGGTCAGGTGAATGTTACGTAATAGGTAAGGTGGTGCACTACTGATATGCTAATTAGGTCAAAGTGCAGTCGAGCGTGGGTGAGCCAGAAACTAGGCGTGCCGTCGTCATGGAAACTACGTCAGCAAATTCCCCATTGTGCTATAAATAGATATGACGTCATAGGTCACGTGACTGGCTTCGACCAATCAGGTGGCTTCCTACCCTCCGCACCTCCCCCTCCGCTCCCCCGCTGGCGTACAAGCGACAGTCTGTACACTACTTGTAGAGGCAAATTATTTCTAGGCACAACGTACTTTATGCAGGTGATTTATACCCTAGATTCCACACTAGCCCAGGCTTTGCGTACTCTAGTTTCCTTAGAACTCTTCTTATTGCAAACTTCCGATTTAGCTACTTCGGGTTTAGAGTTTACTTCTGCATTAAACGTTAATACAATTTCATAATAAAAATAAACTAACAGGTTATACACAATAGATAATGATAACAATTCGAAACACGACATGCAACACTTGTTAGCAGCAGGACTTAAGGTCAGCCTCGGCCTCTTCAGCAATCTGCCTCCTAATCAACCAGCATCAACCAGCATCTTTAGCAACCAGCCTCCTTAGCAACCAATGTTCTTAGCAACCAATCATGTTAACTGCAAGCTTGAAGGTCAACCTCAGCATCATTAACAACATGCGTCTTTGGAAACCGCACAACTTAGAAACCAATCTTCTTAGTAACCAATCTTGTTAGCAACCAACCTTCTTAGCGACCGGCCTTCAGCAACCAATGTTCTAGGCAACCAATCTCCCTAGCAATTAGTGTCAATGTGAGCCCAACGTCGTTAGCTACAGAACGTCTAAACAACGAGCTTCCCTAAAAACCAGCCTCCTTAGCAACCAGCCTTTCTAGCAGTATAGTTTCTTCTTGTACCTTCCAATCCTCGACCTAAAAGACACCCACCTTAACATCTGCTGTGCCCTCTCTGATCCAGTGGAAACCCGACTACATTTTTGGACAACCCCTCTGACTAGACGCAGCGCTCGTGAATAAGCTGGTGTCCTGCGCTTGGTTTCGAGTGGCGCTATAGAAGTTTGGAGATTACGATTACGATTAATTTAATTTAATTGCACTCTAGAGTCCACGGTGCCTATAGGTATCATGGACTCTAGAGTACAAAATGTGCCCTGCCTCCTACTGTCGTGTTTTGGATGCTGTACTCTAGAGTCCACGGTGCCTGTAGGTACCATGGACTCTAGAGTACAAAATGTGCCTAGAGTCCACCCTGCCTCCTACACCGGCTCTCTTTAAACCCAACTAAAACCAAATTGAGCTGGTTTGGCACCCGCCAGCAACTGGCTAAGATTGACTATTCCCTTTTGGACGAAAATTTTCCGTCCTTGGCCTTTTCAACCTCTGTTCGTAACCTGGGCCTCACTCTTGATAGCTCTCTCTCTCTTCTTCTCTGACCACATTACTAATCTCACCCGCTCCTGCTATTACCATCTCCGGCGCCTGAAGGCAATCCGACGATCTTTTTCTTCTTTGGTTTTTGGAAGATTCATGAATCACAAGTAACGCTGTGTAAGGTCCAACACTAAAACCAATGTAGAAGGTCGTTACAGTTTGTTTACATGATAACAGCGTATTTAGTAAAGCTACCCTCGTTTACTAACAATTTGGGCTTATAATTGAAGAGATATTTTTTATTGTGTTTTTATGCAATCGTGGAGTTAACAACTTAACATGTCATAGCAAGCATAGTTTTAAAGTTAGTAGGAATGAGTTCATGCGCATAGGCCTATACATATAAGCTTAGTGTAAGAAAAATGAGACTTGGAAGTTGGAACATGACTTTATGATGATAATTTAGTTTAGATTTACTTACGACGTTTGTGGCGTTGATGTGAACTTTAGAATACACAAGAACTCGACTGATGTCTTCGTAGGATCCATCGACACATACAGTGTGCAACAGGATCTGTATTAAAGAATTATAGTTGAAACACTTTTACACGATAAATGCGAATGATCGTTCACAGAATAGAATACTGCATATTGTTAAATTGGCAGCCTTGCTTAATTATTTATTTAATTAACGCCTCAAGGCATTAGTGCATTAGTATTAATGAGGATTTAGGATTTTCCAGCGTAGGACTAGGCTATGCCTTTAGCCTGAGCTAGCGTTACGTAAATGCTTATGCCTACCGTACTTCCAACGTCGGTATAATGTAATTCAGTTTAGGTCCTTTGCATAATGCAATTACAACAAATTTTATAGCATTGTCAATAACAACCTACATATAGTTGCTCTACAATATTATCAGTTGTCATTGCAAGTACTGCGGAGTTACATAATTTTATAGAAATTCAATTGTTTTTTAAAGGCGTGAATATTTTGGTTTTCTTAATAGATGCCACAAGGCTGTTCCACATAAGCTGGCCAGCAACGCGAATGGCCCGGTCATTCATTTTAGTTTTAGTTGCCGGCACGAATACGCCGGCAGACTTTGATTATGGAAGCCAGTGCATGGTTAGTTTCTGTAGTTAACGACACTGTGTCATAACAAAGATGATTAGCGTTGCCCCTTCTTTCTCCAGGCTTGGGACTGGCACTGCCAAAGTACGAACTTTGGCGGAGTAACCGGTGCATGGTGAGTATAGAAAAGTGCTTATGGTTATTATGGAACCAGATAGCTAGATTGTAGACTAATTATTATTTTGGTCTTAGGAAATGTGCACTTCAGAATGAAGTAAACCGACACCAGATAAAGCAGCGGTCTAATTTATGAAACTAAGTGATGCAATTCACAAAAGACACAGTTTCCGAAACATGTGTAATTTATTCATTCATTCATTACGAGAATTAATATAGCAACCCTTCAATGGAACTATTCAGTGGCACTCCCAACCCCAGCACGGCCGAATAAGACAATTCAAAGATGAGAGAAAAATGTCAGAGAAAAGGTTCTAGGAAGCAGACAGAGTGCCAGGGTAGACCATTCCAGGTCGAAGGACCCAACACCGAGTACCTCCATCTGCCTGATGGAGGTACTGGCGAAAGGAACAGAGAGCAGACCCTGCTCCAAGCACTTAGCTCAGTTGAGCTGCGTAGAGAGAGAGAGATGAAACACGTTACATTCAATAAAATTTAATTTAATGTTTCTCCGAATTCCTGCGTAACACAGTCACTGTGAAATTATATTTGTGCTCAGCTTGAATCTATTTACATGTATCATGAACACCTAAATTTTGTCAGGAAGCAAAGCTTTAACAACATTGATCCTTGACCGAGCGTGTTAGGCCGTGGACTTCTGCCAGCTATTATTAAGACGTCTATGGTTAGGCCTGCCGATGAACCACCGTATCCCTTGGTAATCATGGACGATATTTTGTTACATATTATTCACAGTCATCGTCTTTTATTGGTAGCCTACAGCTGGGAATTCCGCGTGTTGGACATTAGACATACCTAAAACTTTAACTGCGCTGGGTATACGAACTTTTTGGTGCTGGACCTACAGTTTTGAATGATTTCCCTGTATTTGTCCGTTCTGCTTAGTCGCTTGTGATTTCGTGCTCAACTTAACATTAAAGTAATCATATTCGGATTGCGTCTGTCTCAACAGAGACCGGTCTCTTCTGAATGTTGTTCTGAATACGGATTGGTTTTGATGCGCCATCGGTTGATACCTTGTGCATTAGGCCTATTATAATACACCGGCGTTATGGAAGTCACAAATTAAAACAAATAGTAAGAATAAAGCTGCTCGTAACTTGGGCGTTGTTTTTGATTCGACTATGCCTCTTATCAACTATGTAAATCGTATTTCTAAGTAATCACTTAAGCACATTTGTGACATGTGCAGAATTAGGCATCATGTTCGAAGGCCATCTATGACAAACGCATTGGTCTCAAGTCTCCTCGATTACTGTAGATCACTTAAGTAAGAAGTAAGTATAATTATTCTTTTTTATTGCACCACTTGCAAATGCACAATGGGACATAAACCATAAAACAATTATTTTAATACAACGAAGTAATAATTAACAATTAAGGATGTGACTTAAAAGTTGAGTACAATGACTGAAAAACTATTATAAATACGGCATCTATAGCCTACAATGACTGAAAAGCATCCTAGTGATAAACTCCTTTCTAGTCAACGAATCACACAGCGCGGTATCTCAAGATTATGAGAGCGAGGCCTAAGGGAGTATCCTGTTACCCGTTCTGGCGGGAGTATATGATGGAGGACATGTCCGGAGTCATCGAGTGTAGCAGCAAAGGGGTGTCATCTGTCTTAGAACACAACATGTCAAATGTAGGGGTATTGGATGGCAAAAACCCATATCGTATGAGCTTTCTAATAATAGCACCTCTCACCATCGTTTTCAAAACCCCACCATGCTGGAGATGAATACAACATTATACTTCTATTTCGCAGTGATGTAGTCGAGTCCACCTAAGCCGAGTCCGAGTCAAGTCCGAGTCCACCTAAGCCGAGTCCGAGTCGAGTCCGAGTCCAGAGCTGCTCGAGTCCGAGTCCGAGTCCGAGTCACAAGAGATCGAGTCCAAGTCCGAGTCCAAGTCCTTCAAAACCAAAATACACTGAAACACGCAATATAAATGGCATAGAAAAGTAGCAGCACAATTTATGCTGAAAGAATTAATGGAGTTTTACCAATGCTTAATCAACGTCATTAATAATTTGTCATCTGCACGATAACAGTAAAAAGTACAACTCATTATGTTGTGTGCATTCGGTGTAGATTGTCTTGTAAAGTTTGACGTTGTGTCAACTTTTCAACTATAGTTGGAGTCGTACAGCAATGACTGCAAGTTGCCTTAGGCTATGCTGCTTAACACCGGTTTTCGGATGGTTGAAAATAACGTAGATTTTATAATAGGCATACGCTACAATTTTTAACTTCGAGACCTCAGCCAAAATTTTAATTACAAGAATAGGCCTAATTGAAGAATTACGCTTCAGAAACTGTTATCAGATAGGCCTGATGCATGAGTAATTGAGTATGTCGATCATCAGTAGATACCAACTTTATTCCATGGGCAGGATGGGGCCTGGTAGGTCAGTAACGGTTCTTTCAAGGGTATCCGTTTGATAGCGAGCGCAGATGTTGCAGCGTGAAGCCAGCTCCTTAACGGCCGCGGTGATGTCAAGGTAATACACGGGGAATGGGGGGAGCCCCCTCCCCCCATTACCCCCGTGTGACGGCCTCTTGTGCCCGTCTGTTGCACCCATTAACTCCGATGTGGCTGGAGGCGCCGAAGAATATCGACCCTGGCTGGGTGGGGTATGATCACCCGATGCCCGTTCAAAGCTCCTTGATATCTAATGCGCTCTTTAGTTTAGAACACCCATTTTGAAAGTGTAAGTAAGCAAGGCCTAGAAGTTATATTTTATCGCGAGACAAAATTGTGACTCGGAAACCGAGTCAGCGAGTCAAATTCGAGTCCAGGGCCTTCGAGTCCGAGTCCAAGTCCGAGTCATGAACATCCGAGTCCGAGTCCGAGTCCGAGTCCACAAAAAATCGGTCTCGAGTCGGACTCGAGTCCTTGACCGGACTCGAATCCTACATCACTGCTATTTTGTATTACAAATGAAACCCGATAAAACTCCAGAGTTCAGAACTCTTTGGCCAGGCTAATACAACAGCATATGCCCGCACGAATACACGCCTCTTCTCTATTAAATCAATTGAAGTAGCGATCTAGGAAAAAATTCCTATGGAAATACGCTTATCCCCAGCATCTGGGTATTCAAAAAAAATTAAGCACCTATACCTTATACAATGTACTGTATTATAAACGACCTTGTCTGACCTTTCGCTCGTTTTGTGCATGGTTGCAGGCCTATCTAATCTCTACTTAGTAGTTAAGTATTTTTGTTTTTAATTGTATATTGACTCAACAGTGTTGAGAAACTGTTTCAGTTTCGCTTTTCTTTTCTTTCCTTGTTTTCCGTTCTGGGTTGACTTAGTTTCTTTTCGGATTTTGCTTTCACTTTCACTATTCCATTGGTCACTGCAAGCATGTTTGCAATGATAATCTTTCTTTAAAGGCCACCATTAATTACGTAATGTAATCTGTAATTCTTTGTCCCTATACTTAGCGGGAATCTTTATCCCTTTAAGGCCTCCTTTTTTTGTAGCCGTGCTGAAATTATATGTAAACCTGATGATTTTGTTTAATTGGTTGCAAAATAAACATCTTGATTGATTGATTGATTGATTGATATGAACATAGAGCCACTGTGATTAAATCTTTAATTGTTTTTTTGTTTAGCGAAGGATTTGTTTCAGATTGGGTACCATATAGACCTAGATTTTGGAACTTGCATTCTTCCAGGAAGAGTTCCAAAGTGTAGGTCCAGTATCTTTCCATTCTGCTCAGTCGCTTGTCATCTACTTCACAGCGTAAGACTTACCTTTGTCGAAGTGCTCATCCACCATAGCCTGCCTCTCTGTGTTAGCGGACTTCTCTTCTGGATATTGGTCTGATTACGACTTGGATTTGGTGCGCCATCGGTTATAGCCTTGTGCATTAGACACCGGCGCAATAGAAGTTACTAATTACAATAATAATTGTATTCCATGCCGCGGGTCAAAGGAATAGAACGAACTTCCAGTGTTAATCCGAAGCTTGAACTTGCTTCCTGTAAAAAACGTCTAACAGCTCGTTTTTCTCTTTTGTTTTAACCATTTTTCGATACCTAATCCTGGCGGCTGACTAACCAGTAGGCTATGTCAGATTCTTGTTTGTCAGCGACTTTGTGCGCGCTAACAATTTTCTTAGTAATCATAATAATAAGCCAGTTTGAAAGCATTTCACTAGAGACAGGTTAGAATAGCCCTTACTCCTGATTTTGCTGAAATATCCATGAAAACGTGCTTTGTCTGTTAGGCCTAAAAATACGTTACGACTAGTTGAATATTTAGCCGTCATGCATGCAACGTGGGTCAATATGCGATCGAAGGTCGAGTGCTTAGCACTCAAACGACGAGATAATATACGAGGCCATGAGTTGCTCTTATATAAATCTCAATCCATGTCGAGATTAGTCGCCTAATTACTACTCCTTACCACGCTGACAATAACGTTCAGAGTCTACCTTGAAAGTCGCTAAGCAACTGTAATCCCAATCGTCATTATCAAAAAGTAGGCGGCCTACTGTATTAATCAGCTTAATACAAGGTGTCAAAATAGACATGGCCCACTGTATACTTACGGGCGTTTTCCCTAGTTTTTGTTATATATAATTGTTACAACAGTGTTTAATCTGATCCCCTCTTCTTTCTGGGGAATCAAGCAATGTGGGGAGATGAAAAAGTTTAGAAATGTTTGAATTTCCACACTGTAATGGTAGCATTTTAAGGTGTCATCTTTAAAAAATTGCTCTATTATTTCAGTGCTGATAGAAGTGGTTTAAGACTTCAATAAATATACTTATAATAATAATAATAATAATAATAATAATAATAATAATAATTATTATTATTATTATTATTATTATTATTATCATTATTATTATTATGAAAATTATAATAATAATTAAAAATATAATAATAGTAATAAAAACTGAAATTGCAGACTTTGAGGGGGATAGACGCCTATGGTAGTAGAAGTAGTAGTAATGGTGTTGGTGGCGGTGGCGGTGGCGGTATTATTTTTATTGCTATTGTTATCATAATTATTATTATTATTATTATTATTATTATTATTATTATTATTATTATTATTATTATTATTATTATTATTATTATTATTATTATTATTATTTTACTGTCTCGACTCAATACATAAGAAAAATAATAATCTTCGTTTAATGTTTCAAACTGACAAGTACGTAGGATGATTGCAATTCATAGCAGGAACGGATGATCACGAGTTATTACAGGAGTCGAATTTAACTGTTTGGCAGCCATGCAAGGCGCCCATCACGTACTACATAACTTTTAGTTTAAGAAGAACCAGAGACGAAAACTTTACAATTGCTAGATTATGGTTGGATTTGCTGTATCCACCCAAGTCATGAAACACAGGTCAGCCGACTCACGTGCACAAGGGCACTGTGATCAATGCATGGAGAAATATCCAAACTTTTGTAAGCAGCGAAAACCTAGCCAGGATGTAAACTTTCCTGTCGAGTGTACTCAGGCGCCCAGAGAGGAATGAACGCAGACGCGATAGAGCAAGGCCGTAATCTGTTTCGACATGTGGGGAGGGAAAACTGCCACTTCGAAAGTTTGTATATAGGCCTATAGGCCTACTTTCCTCAAGAAGCCCATACAACAGCGTTGCGTAAGAATCGTAATTATTTAATTAATGCATTGAGCAAAACAATATTCCAAACTTCCACTAGCGGGTAATGACTGATTCCACTATACCGAGTTCAGTTATAGCGGCATAGGCTAGCCTACACTAGGCTAGTGTTAAAAATGTTAGTATTTGTTTGCGCTGATGCATATACATGTAGGCCTACAAGTAGGTTAGGTTCGGAGTCTTCGGACTGCCATAATATTTATGACACAGCTTAGAAAGATTTGTAGGGAGGGAATTCTTTCACGTTGCCTCCTTAAGCTTAAAAGTGGGGACTGGGGAGGAAATCCCACCCTTCCCTTCCTAGGAAAACGGCGTTGCGATAGAGGTCGACCGGCTCGACCCATGACACCAAACGAACTTTCAAGGCGCTACAAAAGAATATACAACATCAGTATCGAAGGTTTAGCCTACACATAATTTATCAGAAAGGGCGAGAGAAGATTTAAATGCGCCGATCAGCAGTAGCCAGCTAATGTCATCAACAATGTGCACAGTGCATTAAACAGATTCGGTGGAATTGAAACTGTCTGAACCAAGATAGCCTATGTCTGTTTAGAGGAAAGTTTAGGCTATATCAAGGTAACGAGTAAGCTGCTGCATCGATACGACGTACGTGTCATCTCCATCAACGAGGTAATAGAAGCTCCGCTACTAAGTTTGATAAGAGAGATAACTTGGAAATGGGTCGATAAATGGCCTTGTCATTTAACATCTGGACTATGACACCTAACGGAAGGCAAAACAACAGCCCATTTCAGATGCGGGAATCAAACCCTCGTCCAAAGCAGGAATACATCACAACAGTAAAATTCGCATAAGATTATCAACAAAATCTGTAACTATCTAGGCCTAAGCGGTTGCACAGAGTCGAGCAGCAATGTTTTCTTTTTTAGTTTGGCTCCAAATAGGCCTACATGTATGTGACATCCTGCAGAGTCCGTTGGAGGACTAGGACCCTATAGGTCGTTTGTGAAGCGCTTTCGACTGAGCGACTGTGAATGACAGTTGTATGCAGGAGCTTATCGTTAAAGTATAGCGACGGAGGATGCTGGACAACGATGGTCACGGGGGTCACTGAGGGATGATGATGTTTTTGTTCCGTTCAAGCAATTAAAACATCTCCTTTTCTCTAAACACGCTATGAATGTACGTCGTATGCCTTCAATCCAGCCTCTGCTGCAGTCGGCCCTCGATCGGCGCGGCGTGTTTGTCTAAAATGTCGCAGACGTCTAGTCTGACCGTTTAACATAGACCAGACAGCACAGAAAGACTGCGCCTACAGACTGAGTATCAGGCTGCGATCGGGGGAGGGGGCGGGAGCGGTGGCTACACCCCTAGATCTTGATAGTCGAAAGATCCCCCCCTCTCAGTAGATCAAGATCTTGACCTTAGTGCTGATTCCAAAGCATACCGTATTATCTGGATCGTGTAATGCTGTGTTGACTGAGCTGTTGAACTCAGAATTCAAATTTGTTTGTTTAACAGAAAATCCTTTCGACGAGCAGTCCTTCCTACCCAAGTATGAGCACTCCTTCCAACCGAAGGATGAGCACTCCTTCCAACCGAAGGATGAGCACTCCTTCCAACCGAAGGATGAGCACTCCTTCCTACCAAAGAGTCATCTGTTAGCGCTGCACAAATTACTATCTAACTGATCGAAAGAAATGCGTTTAGGTGACTGCTGAGCAGAGGTAAGTGAAGCAGTAGGAAAAAAATAAATCATGTGCAACAGAAGACAACAGAAAGGTCTTCAAAAGGGCAAAACACGGTGAATCGAGTGGATGTGCGGAATGTAATATTAGGCCTAATCGTAATCGTAAACTCAAAACTTCTAAAGCGCCACTCAAAAACCAAGCGTGGGGCACCAGCGTATCCACGACAGCTGCGTCGAGTCAGAGGGGTTGTTTAAAGGGTAGTCAGAAGGAGGCCGAGTCCGGTTGCCAGAGGATCAGAGGGGCAGAGTAGCTGCTAGAGGTGGAGAGTTTGAAGGTAAAGGATCATTCGAGTTGGGGTAGAAATTCTTGACGAGGTGAGACTTCAGTTTTGAACGGAAAATTCCAGGAACGATAGATAGAGAAGCCTGAGGCAGATGATGGTGGGTGAATGGCATTGATGGCGGTGGAAATGAAAGTGAGGAATTCAGGAGGAAGGACTAGTACAGGGAAGGCTTTATACAGAGAAATATGCAAAATTAACAGTAGCAACAGTTCTATCCTCATTACAAAAAATAGCGATGAAGATGGCTTCTCGAACACAACTGAAGCTGGAGATGGTAAATTAAATAAAGCATAAGCCCTCGAAACTATAGCGTATGTTGCAATTGTTCGTATGCAATCACCGGAAATGGTGGGTGAATATTTAACAATAATTACGGGCTACAAGATGTACCGTATCCAAGACTTTATAACGATGAAAGCCTACAGCCAAAATAAACACATAATTATTTACAAAATATGCTAGTAATTAATCGGTGTACAATTGCTGAAAAACAGATTGTTTAATTTAATAGTCTCAAATAATCCCTTGTAAATTACTGTGAAATGAAGCCTATGCAGTTCGGCCTATTTGTTAATTGGACAGAAGAGCATTATAGGCTGTACCAAAGTCTTAAGAGTAGCCTAGGCCTATCGAAACAGCTGCAAGTCATACGTAGTGCAAAACGATTCAAACGTATACAAGTAGACCATACAACCATTAAATTCTTCAACTGTATATGAAATCAAGAGACAGACGTAGCTGACTGATCCCAACAAGAAAGTATTTTGTCCTTTTTCTTATGCTTTCACGTGTTTGTGCTTTCTGCTTTCAGTCTGCGATCGCTGTTCACGTTCTTTTGCGACGTACCCACCTTTGAGGCTACTTTTCCTGTACAGCTGAGCGTTCGACTGTCGACACAGAAGCCATGAACATACGTTCCTAGAGAGGTCATGTTTCTGATCCACTGATCGCTACAACGACAACCCCCTCGTATCGGAGACACAAAAACGCTTAAATTCTTGAATGAAAACTTCTCCGCAAACATGTCCTTTCGTAGTCCTGTAAACTTGCCCACGTTGTCGGTGAGTGACAAACGTCTGAGGTTAAGCATAGAAGAGAGGAAGCGATCAGGCAGGCTCTCATGTACTATTTCTCCGATGCTCATCGTCTTGAGTCGACCTAAACCACCAAATGTGCTTGCCGTTAATGTGCTGACGTTCGCAATGTCGATCGACAAGTACTCTAGTTTATTAATCGCCCGAAAAGTATTGTTTGCAATGATAATTAACTGATTGTTCTCCACCTTCATGTTTCTGAGGTTGCGAGCACCTTTAAATGTGTCACGATTGAGTGATTTAATCATGTTGGATTCCAGTTCAAGCCACCGAAGACTTTTAAGACCTTCAAATGTTCCTGGCACAATGTCGTGTATAAAGTTGTGGGAAATGTCAAGGCTCGTAAGGTTTGTCAAGAACTTAAACAGTCTTGCAGGTAAGCTATGGATTTGATTCTGACCAAGTTTCAGCAGCTTTAGATTGCTCAGTTCAGAAAATGCATTTACATTGATTGTCTTTATGTTGTTGCGGTTAAGATATATTTCGCGCAATTGTCTATTCCTGAAAAGAAATCGAGAAGGAATCTCCGAGATACGATTTTCTTCGAAGTGTAAGACTTTTAACTTTTGCAAAATGGACAAACTTCCATTAGGGATTTCGTGCAAATAGCAGTCACTCAGATATAAAATTTCTAATACATCTTCCAATCCTGCAAATGCCATGTCGCTTATTCGCTCCACGTTCAGTGGGTTACTTGCAATGTCAAGTAAACGCGTGCGTACGCCTCTGAATCCGCTTTCTGGAAGTTCAGTCAAATTTTTTTTAGCCAAATGAATTTCTGCAAAAGTAATATTCAGCTGAATAAACTCAGGAAGTCTTTCAGAAACCTTGATGCAACGTACAACAACATCTCCATGTTTTGCAGGTTTGCATTGGCATTTCGGATGCGGACACATCACATACGATTCCCGGGGTTTTTTCCTGTCTCGCTTGATGCCGTCAGCAGTAGGAAGTAATCCAACCAGTAAACACACCTCTATCGAGTAAAGTAAAAGTCTTTTGATATTAAACGCCAGCATGATTTTTTGAAAGATAACAATGTTGGCGTGAAGCTGTGGAATCGGTCATTACATCGGCTATAATACGCTGTTCAAAATCGTCTGTACAATATGCAGTTAAGAAGTAACTCACCTAAGATCTTATGCAATTTTTTAATGATGCGTTGTACAAATCTGTACCATGGTGAATGGAACAAGAGCCGTATACTCAGTCGCTTCCAGTTCTTGACATATTTGTGTAAAGAAATGGGTTGGCGTGCATACTGACGATGTTGACAGCTTCGCAGATAGTCTCAAACGCATAAGATCACAACCAATAAACACACGATAAGATGTAACGAATCATCGTCAAACAGATAATCCGACTCTTCAGAAAGGATGCCTCAATAATCCCGCACTCGTTAATATACCTTTTCTGCTCTATGTCGAAAGCATAGCGAACAGACGTGTAGGCTACTGGTCGATTGGCTGTGCATTCGTTCGTATTCGAAAGAAAAGTAAACGCAACTCCTCGGTTGTTTAATATATCGGCGGCAGGCTCCCATCGAATGCTGGCCAGTTTCCAACCATTTGCTATGCATTATAGCATAGCGTTAGGCACAGACCTCTGGTATGCTGTCTGTGCAGCCTATGTGCTGCTGCATCAGACGCTGTATCTACTGCGGGGAGATAGCTGCAGTTTCAAGCCTTGCTTTCGACATAGAGCAGCCTGTGCTTGGGCTGGATGGTCTGGCCAGGTAACAGCCAGGGCTCTATGCAGGCGGCTTCGCATTTAAACGGTTGGGTTGGTTCACCGGGATTTAATGTGAAAACCTGATTTACGCATAGATCGCAGAATGCTGTGATAATCTAGTGTTGCAAAAGGAAAACATACTGGCTTAGGTTGTCCAGGCTCTCTAGGCCAATTCACATTCGTACCATCGAAAAATTTATATAGGCCTATGCATGTAAACGGCTAATTGTTCAAAAGTTTTGCATTTAAGTAAATCTCTGTTCATGCTTTCCACTCCAATAAACAAATATTGTATTCGCTTGATGGAAACCGTGCTCTAAGCTGCTTTCGATGGCTGGTCCGAATTTTGACATTACTTCCAGTTCTGTGCATTCTGTCGGTTCTCGAATGTCCAAAAAGGTCTAAAACTTAGGCTAGGGCTCTTCTGCTTAAAATTGTTTACCCAGCGTTGCTTGACTTTTCTCCCAAACTACTGGATTTGGCTATAGATTACAACTTTTACAGATGTTTCACCTAAAGCGCCAACAACTGATACATTATGATAGCGGCGTTATCATTGAGTAGACTGGATTAGATTGGGTTCATTTTGGATTAGATTAGATTAGATTGGACTAGATCTAGACTATATTTGATAGACTGAATTACACTGGATTGGCTGCAGTATTGGATTTTACTTTATTTGAACGGGTTTGACTGCATGCTAGATTGGATTAGATTGTATCAGATCAAAGTATATAATCGATAGCTCATGAAAGCGTTGCCTTGCCAGCATTATCCATGGGCATAGTCTAGTCCCTCATACTCTGCCGGTATACCCATGGGCACCAGTTCATCATACCATGCCAGCGCAAATCCATGGATCTATAATTATGGGTTCGATACGGGTCCGGGACCATGGGCGTCGAGAGCCAAATCGGGCCCCGGGGCAGACATCAATCAGGGCCCTCGTTTTTATTATTAAGCCCAAGTCTGGTGTAAGCCTGAAACAAGGTTATCAAACTACATTTAACGAATAATAATAAGGGTAATAATATTAACAGGGCTTTTTTAGTGTGCAGTTCTTCACAAAAAGGGCAGTTCTAAATGAATTTGTGCAGCTGTAGAAGCATTTTTGTGCAGCTAAAACTAGTTTTAATTTTTTTAAATGTTCATTATCATCCGATTTGGAATAATTCACTATGGCTTTTTAAGGGGTCGTGCAGTTCTAAAAATTCCTTTTAAAAGCCCTGAATAATAATAGTAAAAGTAAATGTGAAAATCAATTTCTTGTATAAAAGGTCCATCTATGACTCTAATTATAAAGAAATGTACAGAAACTTAATATGAAAATGTGATTATGTTAATGTGAAAATGATTTTTTAAATGACATTTATCGCATTATGATATCCAATTTCAAGTGGTGAGGATAGCCTACGTCAATTGCTGTGTTGCATTGTCTACATGGACTACGTCAACAACTCGCTCTGTAGCCTACAATGATCAACTCCACGTACATCTACTATCATACTAGCTACGATATTGTCAGCTTGATTTGCTGCATCATTCGCTTTTGATGAAATTGAAAATGCAAGGCTTTGAAGAATTGTTTTTCTCTCGTTTGCATTCCTGATTTTCACCAAGCTTTCTTTCCTTTATTGATCCGAGCTCCAGATTTCTGATGGTAATTCATCTTCTAATTCGTTATCAACTTAATGGAATTATAATATCAAATATTGGTAATTTAATATCAATTATTTATTGTGATAAATTACATCCAGCTGTAAGTTAAAGGATTATTTATTTTGACAAAAACTCAAATTTCAATTCAGAAATTTACATCCAGTATAAATTTTATGCCTACCAGAAAACGAATAATCAATTCTACGCCGACTGCTGATAAATCTCAAAATAGGCCTACTGATAAGCAGTGTTTTTCAAATTCAAGTTATTCAACTATAACGTGGCCTAGAACTTTGCATTACGCACCCCGTAATGCATAGTTCTTGGCCACGCATACGATTCTGGTGCAGTATATATAATTCAGTCAGAAATCCAAATTTGTCTGCATCAGTTAACTTTGCATCAGCAACTAGTCCTAAACCATTCTGATGAGTGATGACCAACTTCTGTTACTGTGCTCACTCCTAAATCCTCTGACTGAGCAACTGAGGGGCCGTCCATAAATGACGTCACGCTATTTTGGCCGATTTTTGACCCCCCCTCCCCCATGTCACACTTCGTCACAAAAAGTCACACACCCCCTGAAAAATGACGTCACAAAGCTCTGACCCCCACCCTGAAACCAAATTTCCACTTGATAATAAAACATGTTTCAAATCCCATTTATTGTCATTGTAATAAGTATTTATAAATCTGATGGTGAAAAATATTTAAATAATTAAAAATTATTAATAATGGTGCCTGTATACATTAAAATAATCAAAAAAATTATGAAAATTTTAATACTCAAAATTAGTGCTGTTATTTTAAACTTAAAATGTTGTTAATTGTTAAATTTAATTACACAGACCTGATGTGACGTCACACTTCGCTGACCCCCTCCCCATGTCACACATCGTCACACATTTCCTACCCCCTCCCCCTAGGTGCGTGACGTCATTTATGGACGGCCCCTGAGACTGTGTTAAGTTTCACAGTTATTAAATCGTTTTAGTTAACAACAATGCTAACCTTTTCAGTCCCATTTCCACCGTCACATTCGTTATTGGCTTACAGTTTGGTAAATAAATTCAATAGATCTAGTACCTCATTTACTTCATTACTTAACTATTAAATTGAAGCAATTAGACTGCATTAGGCAAAAACCCACATTTATTTTCAGTTTGAAAAACGTTTGAGACATTTCCGGGCCCTGCTAGGGGCCCCTGCCATAGAACCGGGCCCCGGGGCAGCAACCCCACCTGACTCCCTCTCATCGGCCCTGCGGGTCCCACATGCGAATATGGGTCCTAGATGGACTGCATGTGGGCACACTGGCAGGGTGAATACTATAACTTGAATGCTGATAGTGTTTAAGAATAGAAACTTCCGAAGAAAGAAAATAAAAGAAAAATCAATCTCAATCGCAAATCAAATCGAAAAAATTACTAATGATGGCCCTCGTGCACATTAGAACCCAACCAATTTTCTTGTGCTTACGTTGCACAACCAATATGGACGTAGACCTATTTCTTCTTTTCTATCTAAAACTCTTGAACGCCTTGTCTCTCTCCAGGTTCCCCCTTATCTAGAACAATCTGGCCTTTCCCCTCCAACCAGTCGGGTTTTAGGGCTCACCAATCTACGGAGACTGCCCTTCATTCCCTACTTTCTTAGATCTATTCTGCTGTCGATCGATCTGAACTCACTCTTCTGGCCCTATGTGACGTCTCGTCAGCCTTTGATATGGTCGATCACGACATGTTTGCTCCTTTAACGTCTTAAGAATCCAGCCTCTAGTCTATAGTCAACTAGTTTACAACTCAGTCATCAATGTAATCTACTTTCTACATGAAACAAGACCGCAAGTGGGTAGGTTCGCCACTTTCGAAACCATCTATCAGAACTTTTCAAACGAAGTTGCTACTCTGGGGAAATCAAATATCAACAGGCAATACTGTGCATTTTCCATGTTTACTGATTCTGCAAATGATCAAGAAGTGCACAGAACAAATAACTGTATTGAAAGTGTAGTTCCAGTCCAGGTTTGCTGATTTACTGCTCATGAACTAGACTTAAATTATTTGAATCTCCCTTTTCCATCGATGCCAATTCAGCACCAAACTACATGCAAATGGAATTGATTGAATCATTGAACTCCAATGCAACAGTGAGTTGTAAAGTTTTGTGAGGTACATCTGATTCAGTCCTGTATACAAGCTGTAGGCTACATTTCTCAGGATTCTAACCCTTCACTTAAATTTTCATAGCCTGAAACTGGTCGCACTGTTTTCATGCATGATGCACCTACGCAAATGCGAACAGCTCTTCTCACAGATGAAACTAACAAAGTACAAAAACAGACGCAGACTAACAGACGACAATCCCTCCAATGAACTTCGAATTGGCACTTCGAACATGAAAGCAAACATTCCGGATTTGTGTCGTGAGAAAAAGTGCCAGATCTCACATTAAATATAACACACCAAATGGATACATTGTGCAGACTAAGTTTTATGTATTTTAAAACTGAAAACATATTTTTTAAATCTTAGTTTAGGACTGTATGTATCAGGATAATTAGATTTTCGTAATAAAAATATCTTCATTTGCTTTAACGATTGTTCAGTAATATTTAGTTTGAATAACATTAATAGCGTTTCATTTTCTAGACAAATGAATCTGCACAAATTAGCTCGCGATGGGCATCCGGTCCCTGATCGAGCGCCCTTTAAAACCTTAGGACGGTCCTCTGTTAAAAGAAATAAGTTGCATATGCCTGTTTTAGTTGGACGTAATCATTTCTCTTTCTAGTCACATCACTCCTGGATTTCATCCAATCGTCTCTTACTCAATCCTTCTAAAACCCAGCTTATCTGGTTTTGCACTTCTAAACAGCGCAAGAAGCTTGATTTTGTTCTGCTATGTGCAAAATTTCCGCTCTTCTCATTCTCGACTATTGTATTCGATCCAGGTGTCACATTTGATAGTTCTCTTGCCTTTTCAGAGCATATTTCCATGTCCTGTCCTCAGTACAGTCTTCGACACTGTAGACCACCAGCTACCAGACTTGTATACGAGACATAAAATTCGATACCGAGACCGAGACAGTAGGGTCCGAGACCGAGACAGTGGGATTCAGCCGATCACCTGAATAGTATAAACTATAAAGAAATTAAATATTTCAGCCATAGGTAGGGTTGCCAGACGTCCGGCAAAAGGAGGACATGTCCTCCTTTTGGCCTCATGTCCTCCGTCCGGCAGGCAAAGCTGAAAACCCGGAAAATGTCCGGCTTTTTCTATATTTCCTATTATTGTGCTATTGGCTCTTATTTTATGGCAGTTTTTAGCGACTTTACACGGGCATGTTGTCCACAAGTCCCCCTATACCAGGCACTGGAAGGGGAACTTAGGGAAAACATGCTGACTCTGTAAATGGAATCATTCTTACAAAGTACAATATGAAGGATGTTTCTTGTGAAAAGTTCTATGCGTTTGTTACTGGTAACGAGGAATTGCTGCGAAGAGTTGGCTCCTCAGATAAATATATAAATAATTATAATAGCCTAATCTTCGTTCATTATTTCACACTGACACACCGCAGTATGACTAGAATTCACAGTGTGAATGGATGATCACAAATTATTACTGGAGTCGAATTTAACTCTTTGGCAGCCATGAAAGGTGCCCATCACGTCCTACTGCTCATTTTACAAGCGCCATCTGGCAAATGAAAGGCTCAGTCGATCTTTGGGAGGGTAGTGGGAAGCGATCCCGCGTTCGTGCCGAAATTCTGCTCTTCGCGCCAGAGTGTTACCTTTACCCTAACCCCCTCTCGATACTAAATACTGTGCGTAATGAAGAAGTTGCGATTGCTTATAGTACTTTGCAACAGTATAATAGAAAGCCTCAATTGATTTCCTATGCAGCTTTCCAATTTGACTTTGTTTCTTGGTTATACTTGGGAGACCCTCGAGCTGACTCCAAAGACCGGAGTCAAACATTCAATGCGTCCTCCTTTGTCCTCCTTTCCGACTTTTTGTGTCCTCCTTTGGCTACCCATGTATCTGGCAACCCTAGCCATAGGCCTACTCAAATCTTCTAATTGATTTTACAAATTAAACCAACAAAATTCCACAGCCTATATTAGCGACAAGACTCACATCACTCACCTTGAGAAACTAGATGATGTTCCAAGCGTTTCGCTATGGTTGACTCTAGACAAGCGGACATTTATTTTGTTTTTCATTGATTTCAAATTGCGTGAATGCAAATTTCACTATTTCCAGACTTGGATTGTCTCGAGACACTGTCTCGGTCTCAAGACGTCTCGAGATAGGTTTTTTGATGTCTCGGTCTCGGACCCCACTGTCTCGGTCTCGGTCTCGAGGTCATTTCTTGACATTTTGGAAACTGTCTCGAAGCGAAAATCTTGTTCTCTTGCAGAAGCTGTCTCCATAGTTCTGGCGCAAACTGTCTTTAGTTCTGAACTTCTGACAGTATCGCGCTATAAAACTGTCCTGTGCCGAACGGATAGAGTAACTAAACAAACCGGAATTTTAGAAAAGCTGTGTTTTTGGTATGGATAAATCTTCTGCGGCGGAAAATTCCGCCGTAGAAGTAACATTTTCGACACAATTCTGCGGCGGAAGCGTTTTGCGCATGCGCAACCTTTGGCGCATGCGCATGGTTCAAAATGCGGTACTTCCTATAAATTGGCGTCGTGAGGGTCGGTTAGGGTCAGGTTTGGCCTCGTGAGTGTCGGTTAGGGTCAGGTTGAGCGCTGTGACGGTCGGTTAGGGTCAGTGTTAGGGTTAGAGTTGTTTTAGATAAAATGTCCCAAAAAATTCCGCCGCAGAAGTAAATTTTCGCGGGTTGCGTGGCGGCATTTTCCGCCGCAGAAGCACCACGCTTTTGGTATTGAAAAGAGCAGTTTTAAATTTGTACTTTAGGCTATTGTTTTATTTCAAATTTCGAATATCAATCAGTGCAAATACCTTAAAATGTCTCATAAAGAACCTGAAATAGTGAAATTTGCATTCACGCTATTTTAAATCAATGAAAAACAATGTAAATGGCCGCTTGTGTAGAGCCAGCCATAGCGAAACGCTTGGAACATCATCTAGTTTCTCAAGGTGAGTGATGTGACTTTTGAGTTTTGTCGCTAATATATGGAATTTTGTTGGTTTAACTTTTATAATCATTTAGAAGATTTCAGTATGGCTGAAATATTTAATTTCTTTATAGTTTATACCAGTGTTTCTTAACCAGTGTTCGACCGAACCCCTGGGGTTCGGTGACCCAGTGCCAGAGGTTCGGCAGAGGTCCTCTGAAATATATACATATTCAGGGTCAGTGAGTGTGAGTGAAAAATCATTTGCTATTTTATTTTTATTTTTCGACTTTTATTTAATAAAATAGTTAACTGTTAGTAGGTCATGTATTGAATGTATTAATATTGTATCACATTTTGGTACAATTTTTTATTTCCTTTTGTTCCCATTAGTTAAAAAATTATTGTTCAAACTTGAGGGGTTCGGCGAGTGGTCATGGATTTCTCTTGGGGTTCGGCTCCCTTGAAAAGGTTAAGAACCACTGGTTTATACTATTCAGGTGATCGGCTGATTTAAGTGACTTGTCCCTGGCATTAGACTTTAGAAGTTGAGAGAAAAATTGTTTCGGGATTTGGGTCCAATGTGCAGTTCACTAGTTTGAACTGTCTTGAACTGTCTCGGACCGTGTGTCTCGTCTCGGTCTCGAACCCCACTGTCTCGGTCTCGGACCCTACTGTCTCGGTCTTGGTCTCGAATTTTATGTCTCGTATACAAGTCTGATGGTAACCCTTTGACCACTATGAATGACGTGTTTCTTGGTCCTGATCAAGACATTGATCCGGACATTAATCTAATCAATCTTATGTCCACTAATTCTTCCAATTATTTTCTCGAAGACGATTTTAACATTATGGTATCTAGAGGGCAACTCCAATCTAAACTTAAATCCTTCATTTAAATATTAGAAGTTACTTCAAAAACCAATCTAGTTTTTGGAATTCCTATCGAATTTTGATTATAAATTTCATATATATTGCTTTTACTGCAACTTGGACAAAACTTGAGAATGTGACGGTGGTGGGCTGCTCTTGTTCCTTTCTCCTTGCCTCTGCCTCCGCTCTGCTCCTACCACCGGTTCCTGCCTCCAGTTCTGCCCCTGCCTCTGCCTCTGGCCTCCGGTTCTGCCACCGGTTCCTGCCTCCAGTTCTGCACCTGTTCTTGCCACCGGTTCCTGCCTCCAGTTCTGCCTCTGCCTCTGCCTCTGGACTCCGGTTCTGCCACCGGTTCCTGCTCCCAGTTATGCCCCTGCCTCTGCCTCTGGCCTCCGGTTCTGCCACCGGTTCCTGCCCCCGGTTCTGCCACCGGTTCCTGCCCCCGGGGCTGCTCTTCTTCTTACTCTTGGTTCTACCCCGCCTTGGACGGGTATACATAGAGGGCTCCCTCATAGTGTGTGCAGAGAGATAGAGGGTTCGCCTGTAGTAGTCCGTCAGAGAGTTCGGTTGGTTATTCATCTATTGGTGGTGTGCTGTGTGCAGTCGAGTACTTTGACGTCGATAATATATCTTGTTGAAAACCTGGTGACGCGTTGGTGTTGATTGACTTTGGCGACCGATCGACTGAGGGCGTGTAAGTCCTTCGAAATACTCCGGAGGGAGAACTTGCGCTCTCTTCCGAGCGACACGCAGACTGCTGCTCCATGCACGCCCAAACCTCTTCCCTGCTGCCTGGAGAGCTCAGAGACTGGAGGTTTTTGCGACACTGGTACCAGAAGTGGGGTTAGCAGTTTCCTTTGCAGTCGACGACCGCCGATAGAATCAACCGAAGATGTTCCTGGGAGACGACGAGGACTCGTTCGAATACCCGAGGCCGGGTCACGTCCGAGTAGTTATATTTTAAATACTCTGGAACATTACACTTGCGCTACATAAAAATATGTGAACGCACCATAACCTAGGTTAGATTTTACGTATTGCACCATAACCTAGGTTATTAATAATCACACGCCCACGCGTACTAATAGCCGCTTCTTTAAACTATTGGAATTCCCCAAGGTTTCGAAAAGATCGAACGCGCAGATGACACACGACGTAATAGCTAGGTCAATTCTCGCAGAATCGGTCGTATGAGTCATCAGGCGTAATCGTTGGGAATATTCCCGCAGTATCGATAGATGAGTCATTCATGTAATGGTTTGGGCAATCCTCGATAACATCGCGCGTCTCCGAAGTTTCAACGAGTCGGCATTTTCATCGAAACCGCCTAAAAGTCAAAGGTCGCGGAAGTTCCCAACAGTTTCGATCAGTCGTCAGTTTTGATGATGAGTCGTCACACGGTCGTTAAGTCTTCGTTATTGACCCACGAATTAAACGACTCCGGATAGCCTAACCATTTTACGAGTGATTTCTTTCCGCGTTTCCTGATAACTTTCTCGATTCTAAATAATTCTTGAGTCGTCTTCTGTAGCTCTTGCTCGTAGAATGAGCCTTGAATTTCTTCTCCGTTATAATCTTTAATCTTAAAGGTTGGAGGATCTAAGATGTGGCGTTTAGAAGAATTACTGTGGATTGTGTAGGACCAATCGAGCCAGCATCTGCTGCAGGTCACAAGTACTGTTTATGTATTGTCGATTCTTGCACCAGATGGCCTACAGTGTTTCTGTTGAAATCATTAACTGCAAAAGCTGTATGTGATGCTTTGATGGAGTTGTTCATGAACGTTGGTGTACCTTCAGTGATCACAAGTGACCAAGGAACAAATTTTACTGCGAGTCTGACAAGAGAATTTCTGAATTTAATGGGGTGTAGTCCAAGATTTGACACGCCAGGTCATCCAGAAGCAGCTGGATTAGTAGAACGATGGAATCAAACATTCAAGAAAATGATCCATCATGTAATTGTTGACAATCCAAGGCAATGGCACAAAGTAATTCCGTTTACAGTGTGGGCATTACGAGAAGTACCGAATGCAACTACTGGAATTGCTCCTTATATGTTGGTGTATGGAAAGATTCCGCGTGGACCATTGGCAATTCTAAAAGAAAGTTGGACAAGAGAAATTAATTTACCACCTCATATTGGAATCCAACCAGAAAAGTACTTGAAAGATATGAAAGCAAATATGGAAAAAGCATTACTGTTTGCAGAATCATATTCACGAGAGAAGCAATTACAGTATACGAATCAATACAACAAAAGAGCGAAACATAAAGAATTTGAACCGGGTGAAAAAGTCATTGTGTTATATCCGACTTCAACGAATAAACTGATTTCACGATGGCATGGTCCATGTACTGTCATACAACGAAGGTCAAAGTACTCTTATTTGATTGATTATGGGTGACGATTGTCGAAAGATAATTCACGCAAATAAAATCAGAAAGTACATTACAAGAGCAATGAGTTGTGGACTAATCGTTGAAGAAGATGAAGACTTTGGTTCAGTGGTTGAGTTGTTGACGAAGAATGACTTGCAAGATGAAAAGAATTCACTGAATCTTGATCCTGATCAGATTAACCATTTAACATTGACTCAACAAAACAATTGCTGGAAGTACTAAACAAATATTCTGATCGATTTTCTGAAAAGCCTGGACTATGTACATTGGTTGAACATGAAATTGAACTGAAACCGGAATTTCGTGAAAAAGAATTTATGGCTTACCGTATTCCACTCATCTATCGAGCAGAAGTTGAACGACAAATTAAAGAAATGCTTCAAGCCAACATTATAAAACCATCTTCGAGCAGAATGGCAAGTCCGTTGGTAATTGTTAAAAAGAAAGACGGTTCTCTAAGGCTTGCCTGCGACTACAGATACATTAACTCGTTCACTGTGGATTGTAAATATCCGATGCCGATTGTGAAAGATGTTTTGCACAAAGTTGGAAAATCAAATGTGATCTCAATTTTTGATTGTCGAAGTGCTTACTGGACTTGTCCTGTTAAGCAAACTGATCAATGGAAAACTGCTTTTGTTACTCACAATGGACTGTACGAGTTTACTCGTGTTCCTTTTGGAATGATCAACTCAGGAAGAACATTTGTTAAAGCAATTAACATGGTTTTACAGCCTATAAATGAATTTGCTGAGCCCTATGTAGATGACATTGCTGTGCATTCAGATGATTGGAAGATTCATTTACAGCATTTAGATGCATATTTAATGCAAATGAGACTGCATAACATTACTCTGAACTTAAAGAAATGTATCTTTGGTAAGAGTGAGGTAAAGTTCATCGGTCATGTGGTTGGTTCTGGAACGATTCAAATGAATCCAGATAGAATTGAAAGTTTAATTAATTTGAAAACCCCAGAAACGAAGAAACAAGTTAAGCAATTGCTGGGATTTTTTGGTTACTATAGACAGTTTATCAAAGATTTTGCACAGATTGCGAAGCCTCTATCTGATTTGACAAGCAAACATGTTCCAGATAAGATTGATTGGACTGATAGACATCAACAGGCATTTAATTTACTTAAAGATGCTGTACGCTCTAAAGTTGTTTTATATGTTTTTGATGTTGGAAAACCTTTTAATTTGTACTGTGATAGCAGTGATTTTGCAGTAGGAGCTGTTTTAACACAGATGGATGATAAGGGAATAGAACGCCCTGTATCATTTATAAGTCAGAAGTTGACTGACACTCAGAAGAGATGGGCAACTGTAGAAAAAGAAGCCTATGCTATTGTTTGGGCTCTAAATAAGTTAAAAGAGATAATCATTGGATCTAAAGTTCACATCTTTACCGATCACAATCCTTTAACTTATCTGACTGAATCTATGTCTAAGTCTGCTAAACTGGTGCGTTGGGCTTTGGCACTGCAAACTTTTGATGTAGAAGTTAATTATAAGAAAGGACGATTAAATGTTGTAGCAGATTGTTTGTCTAGATTATAAGATTGTTTATTTTAATGTATCATAAATTATAGTATTAAGTTTATTACATAATTTAGTACCTGATGATTTCGCAAATTTTTAAGTTTAATTTGCTCAATCCAAAGAAAGGGAAGGAGGTAATGTGAACTAATGTTTTGCATATATAATGAGCACAGGTGTTCCTTAGGTTGATATATATATAATGTGTATTCGATTGTTAAGCGTTTTAGTCTTAGGCCTTAGTTGCGCTGTCGGCTCGTGGGCGCTTGGCCTAAAGTAGCCTAAACATTGGCTGACGGTAGATTGTTTTACACGTGCAGTTAGCGCGCCAAACTTAGAAACTGCTGATGACAGTGAATTTGAACTATACAGTGTAGTACAGTTGTTTTAAGGCAAGAGTGTAGTTTGTTGTTATTAAACTGTGTTTGAAGAAAGAAAGAAACATTCAAAGAACTGTGTCAATTTAATTCTTAAACAGTTAGAAGACGTTGAGCAATTTATATGTAGAGATAAGGAAAGTTCTTGAGGTAGGTCACAACTAAGAAAGAACCACTGAAGCAGAATATATGGCTCTGAGCATGGCTGCTGCAGAAGCTGTATGGTTGAAGGGACTTCATCAAGAACTAGTTCCTCAAGCCTCTAGTGTTGTGAAGATCTTCTGTGACAACAAAGGTGCAATTGATCTCGCAAGAAATCCTGGATATCGAGCCAAGACCAAGCACATTGCTATCCAACATCATTTTATTAGAGATAGAATCACTGTTGGAGATATATGTGTTGAACAGATAGCTACAACAGACATGGTTGCTGACTGTCTGACAAAGGGACTGTTTAAAGATGTACATGCAAAATGCATCTTAGGCATGGGGTTTCTGAAATAAGACTCTGATCTGTTTTTAGAATGTGTATAAAGTGGGGGTGTTGGAATTAAGCCTGTGTTATACACATTCTGGACAATAGGTGGTGTGCTAAGAGGACTCTTTAGTACTCTATGTACTCTACTTCCGTTTCCGTTCTTCTTTGCTCGTTGTGCTAATTAAAATGTTTAAACTCTGATCAGTTCTATATCTAAATAATCCTAAAGAACTAAAGTGAACTTCAACAAACTGGCTATCCTGCCATTCTTTATCTTCAAGATACCACCGTGAGAAATAATTATATGACTTTACATTAATAAATCTGACACTTGGTTCTCGTCCTGCTTTCTTGTCTTAATCCCATATCTTTTTGAAAATTCAGGAAATGTCTGAAAATCTGTAAAAGTCATCCTGTGTTTTAAATAGACCTACTCGCATAGTTACTTCAATATAAAATCGTTACGGTAGTTTAGTGCAATATAAACTTCTGATTTCCAACAGACTGTAAGCTGTGGAGTAGTTACTTGAAGGATTAACCATGCTTCATTTAACACTTTCATCGAATTGTTTACATAATTATTGATCTTCTTAGAAAATTGCAACATTATTTAGTTAAGAACATTATTGAATTGAACCTTTCTTCCTTAGGCCTACATATTGATCTTCTTAGTAAATTGCAATGTTATTATTTAGTTAAGAACATTATTGAGTTGAACCTTTCTTTCTTTCAACTGACTTTCCAGCCATAATTGATTATTGTTAAAAAGGGTGACCCTAATTAAGCGGGGCTTGCGCGCCTTTTGGGTCTCCTCTGTTCCCTAGCCAATGCACCGATATGTACTAGTCAAGTTATAATTGTTGTTAATTGTTATATGCATTGTGCTTACGGAAATAAAAGTTGATTGATTGATTGATTGACTGCATCAGAATGAATATGACACCTCCTATAGTAGGCTACTATATAAACTCTTTGGCACGTAATGAGAACAAATAATAATGACGTCACTATTTTCAGCGACTTGGTCTACTCTACTTGGTAAGGTTTGAAATCTACTGTTTAAAAATTAATTACTGTTAATCGTCGATAATTAATCATTTTCAATTGCTTTTCCCTTTCAGGAGAACGTTCTCTTATAATAGTTATCACTGTAAAGTCTCACAACTAGCGGATTGCAATTAATGTGGCGTTTCCATATCCGTCTTTCGTTTAGTTCGTCAACATGTAGGCATAAGCTGCTTAACGGTAAACCAAAATAACTTTCCCTCTGTCCTTTCCATTAATAATTATCTGCTCCATATAAAAAATTCAACGGATTTTACTTCCTTTCTTGATAATTTTTTTTATTGCTATCAAGGACGTAACTCTGCCGTACACAGTGGTCGTGATAAATCACCTTCCTTCTGCCTCTCCTTTACGTCCCCTTCCTTATAATAATGCTTTATTCGCCAATTTGCAGTCGACAACAGATAACAGAGTGTATGTTTACATTGTGTTTGACAACTGTTAATCTGCGCATAGACGAAACTGAGACCACCACACAAAGGCGTAGCTACATTGAGGCACGAGGAGGCAGTAGGCCTAACACTGTTGCCTCCTCTTGCTTTTTTATAAAGGCCTTCTGGAACTTCGGTTGACTAAAATGACCGCAATGACCAGGATTTTGCCAATGGTCTGTGAAGTTGCCTCCTCTTGAATTTAAGTCTCGCTACGTGCCTGCCACCAGAATAGAGCTAGCACATGGGCGTCCGCAGGAATTTTTCTAGGGGGGCGCAAAGTTTTAAATAGTTGTCACAGGGACTCAATAGGGCGTCGAAAGCAACCGATCACTCCACCTTCGATTCTCGCTCCCTCGGCGCTGGCTACCTCTCCAATGTCTCCATCCTCTGGCACGGATCCCAACATGCGAAAAAATTCATAGACATTAGGCTAACTGTCAAAAACTATTATGATAATTAAATTTTATATGAATGAAATCTGACCTTATTCTTAAAATAACAATTGCAATCGTCTGGGTTCTTGTCCAACCTGACTTATCACTCTATCTGTGAATTCGACTTTTTTGTCTTAACATTTTTTCGATGTACACACTACACACATCATACAGAGATAAACGGTCGTCAGTGGCAGTGTACCCTCGCAGTTTCATACGATATTGTCCTACTCAGAAGTGTTCATTTCTCCGTTCCTGTTATACTGTCCGACTGACTCACAAAGCGTAGTAGTAGAAGTTTCAGTTTAACGACCGGTGCGACAATAAAGATCAATTCCTCCTTCATCCAGGCTCGGAACTGGTTCCGAAGCTAGCGCGGTATGTTTAAAAGTCTGGCAGAACGTGTGTTAGCTGCATGGCATCTAAGGGAAGAAGCTGATTATTAAGTTAGTCAGAGACTGTCGCTCGAGCCAGTGTTATATATATATAGGCTATGTATAAATATATATATATATATATATATAGCCAAATATTTCCAACATTTGTTGTGCTGGGCCACCCTATAGAACTGCAGGGATGGAGGCGGGGATGGGGACGTGGACGTGGACAAACGATGCGGGATGGGGCGGGAATGGGGAGGACTTATTTGTTGAGGGGCGGGGATGGGAACGTGGAGTGATCTCTGATCTAGATCTCTGTTATCTCTCAGCAATCGGCCATGCAGAAACAACAACACATCCACTGGTAAATGGAATACGATACCAATTAGCCCGTCACGACTGAGAGGCAGTGAGAGCATGTCGCTATCTCTGAGTTGACAATATGACTTTACATAATTATTGCCAAGAGAGAGCTCTATAGGCCTACGTTAAATTTTCAAAATAGGCTAAGCAAAGATATATACATGTAGGTCCAACTAAATTGGGTTAATTTTAAATAATTACCTAAGGAATTTAGTGTTTTTACGATAATAACATTGAAAATTGTGTTGTATAAGTCATAATAACCAAATAATCAAATTTATCTGTAAATATGCACAAATTCCAGGGGGGCGCACATGCGCCCCCTTGCGCCCCTCTGCGGACGCCCATGAGCTAGCAGTCCCTTTAGAAGCATTGGTATGCAACGAAACTTGCTTCAACTAAAATAACGACAGGCGAAAGTACACCGCCATTTTGAAAATGATGATGACCGGACTCTACCGTTACAATAGAATGTTACAACTATGATGGCCCTTGATGGCGTTGAATCTGTATTTTGAATTTTTAATTTTTTTCATTTGGTTTTCGACCTCAAATTGTTACCTTATTCGTGGTTCTTCCGTTCAAAACATATAGATTTCGTAAGCAATACTCGTATCGACTTGACTTGCTTTCAACCGCAGCCAGCACTAAAGCTTGCTTATTCTTCCTGCTTTGACTACAATCGTTAAGACTTGACATCTGTCCTTGAAACAAATGGGCTAACATTGCTATATTGGATATGTAGATTGTGTGCGAGTTTGCTCTACTGAAATCGAGAAAATTTACGGCACATTGCCTTGCAACAGGCCCTAAAGATATATAAATATTCGACACAAGTAGGCAACCAAATAGGGCCAAGGCCTAGGCCTAATTCTTGAAACGTGGAATAAAGGTAGATTAAATCGATTCCTTGCTTACTAGATGCATGAAATATGTAATTTATGCAGCAAGAAAACACTTGAATAATTTAAGATAATGAATCTGGCAGCGCAAAATTATGGACTCGAAATAAATTGGGAGAAAACAAAAATCGAGACAACGGCAGAGTATTCAGTCGTACTCAGATTTAGTACTCCGCAATAGTCGTCCAGCATTGCCTGTAGGCTAATACGAGATGGAAGTCTTAGCGTTTTGGAGATTAAGGATGTGGCCTTAATATGTGGGCTTGGGAATTTTTTATTTTCTCCATCATAAATTCTCTCGAGGTTTGATTTCGCTTCAGCCACTCAGGAAGATGATAGCTTGCTAAACAATGGGCAGCATTAAATCAAGCTGCCCGACTTTATCGCGTTTTAATTCAGGTAATAATCAGCAAGTAGCATACCAACGAATAAACATAGTGTTCATGGACTAATTTAGACAGTGGAATACGGACTGTAAATTCATGTTCAATGTGTTTGTTGCAATTGTCTTTGGAAATTGATATTGTATCTTAGGCGATCATTCTGGCGGAATTCTGGCGGAAATTTAACAGTTTCTGACAATGCATTAATGATGTCGAAAAGCAAGAATCCATACCGGAGACATGCCATACCAATGCCAAATATGTCAGAAACGCTTTCCTCGGATTGAGAGTCTGACATGCCATACAAGAATACATACGGGAGAGATGCCTTACCAATGCCAGTATGTCAAAAGCGTGCAAGTAATCAAAAGCGTTTCTCCACATCTTCACATCTAACAGTTCATTCAAGAATTCATATTGGATTGCAACCGTACAAGTGCCAGTTCTGTGAACTTAAAACTAAGTATAAAGATCATCTAAAGCGTCATATGAGAAGACATACTGGAGAGAAACCATACCTTTGCCGGGCATGTCAGAAAACATTCTCAGACAATTCACATCTAAAAAGTCATGAAAAAATCCATTCTCAAGAGAAACCATTTCTGTGTATTGTTTGTAAACAAACATTTTCCTTGTCTTCGAGTTTACAAAGACATGTTAGAATCCATACTGGAGAGAGACCATACCAATGTCAGGTATGTAAAAAAAGTTATTCCCGATCTTCTTACCTGGGAGACCATGTTCGAACTCATACTGGAGAAAAACCATACCAGTGTCAGACATGTCAAAAACGGTTTATTCGATATGGTGGTCTTAAAAGTCACGCAAAAATTCATACTGGAGAGAAACCATACCACTGCGATTTATGTGATTTTAAAACTAATGCCAAAATTGGTCTAAAGATTCACTCGAGAGCACATACTGGAGAGAAACCATACCTTTGCCAGATTTGTCAGAATACATTTTCAAAAATTTCAGCTTTGAAAGGTCATGAAAAAACCCACTCTGAAGAGAAGCTATTTGTGTGTATTCTTTGCAACAATTCATTTTCCACATATGCAGTGCTACAAATTCATGTTAGAATCCATACTGGAGAAAAACCTTACCAATGCCAGACATGTCAGAAGCGGTTCGTCCGATCTTCTAATCTCAAAAGTCATGCAAGAAGTCATACTGGAGAAAAACCTTACCAATGCCAGACATGTCAGAAGCGGTTCGTCCGATCTTCTAATCTCAAAAGTCATGCAAGAAGTCATACTGGAGAAAAACCTTACCAATGCCAGACATGTCAGAAGCTGTTCGTCCGATCTTCTAATCTCAAAAGTCATGCAAGAAGTCATACTGGAGAGAAATCACAACACTGCCAATTATGTGAGTTTAAAACTAATGCTAAAAGTGATCTAAGGATTCACTCGAGAACGCATAGTGGAGAGAAACCATACCTTTGCTTGGTATGCCAGAAAGTATTCTCATGCGCTTCAAATCGAAAAAGTCATGAAAAAACCCATTTAGTGTCAGGCTTAAGTTTGTAAAGCCTTTTTCCAAAGCTCATAGTCTGCAAAATTATGTTGGAATCCATTCTTGAGAAAAGCCGTACACATTCCCGTTATAATAGAGAACATTCTCACTCGATCATTTCAGCTATGTCAGGAAGCATGTCGATGCACTTGGTCTGAAATACACAAATGAACCATAAATGGAGAGAAACTATCAGGTTTGTAAAACATTTTTGCGATCTTCGAGTCTACGAAGAAACAAGTCTCAACCAGAAATTACCTAAAATATTTTGACTTTATTGAGTTCACCAACAAAAGTTGGTGAACCAGTAAGAAAATGGAAGTGTTGAGCTACTCAGTCTATGATGTTATGCACGAACGAATTCTGCATATCAGTTTTGTGCTCAAAGTAAAAGCTTTAGTTTAGTACAACTCAATATTCCTGAAGGACTGGACATATTCAAGTTCCTGCTTTTGTTTTGCGTTTTTTTGGAATATTTTTGGTTCAATTCACGTGGGCCTACTATGGTTGTGTCTAGTTTTCAGCATTTTAACTCTATCGAAGTGTTTTTGTTATTGCTGGTATACTTCACATGATTTCCTGTAATTCTGTTCGTGTTTTCACTTAATTCAAGTTTTACATAGTCGTACTCTCACGCTTTTACTCTTCCATAAATGCAATCAGAAAGTAATTGCATCGATTATTTCACGCATAGTCGGTTTTGATGGTAGCGATTCTGTTAAGGTTGAAATGTTTTAGCAAAATAAAGTTTGTTTCGTTCTTTATTTGTCATAGATAACCCAAATTTAAACTCCAGCTTCTTTCGAGATCGGTAGAAATAAATGTGAGGTCTCCAGTACATCAAGGGTGACGTACCTTCTGCATCTTCCCAACACCGATATGAACTATAGTCCTTCACAGCACTACTACTCTCCCAGGCGACCACTGCAATGACATGGGAGCCAGTGATTGTGAGCACTTGACCCTATTGCACGCAGTAGGTTGGACGGCGGCTTCGCCAGTTCTAATGGATCTGTGAGCATGATGAGACGTGGCGTATACGAGGGACACTGTCACATTCATTGCCAGCCAGAGAATTTATATAGCGCCTCTTCAAGATGTCTACTCAGAGGCGCTCTCTGCGCTAGCCTATTGCGATTTTAACTGTCATTACAAACGAAAACATTAGGTCAGTTAGCGAAATAATGCACAGCAAGCTACATGTAGGACAGTCACCACTGGCGGGCCAACGCACACGCTTGGATTCCCGTCGACAGCAGAAGGTGGCATGGAAGTCACTCTTGTTGGCGAAGAGTTGGTAGCCGCATCTGTCAGTGTCATCAACGCGCTGTGTGCTGAATTCGCAAGTTCGTATAATTATGGTGTCTCAGCCGACTCTCTTGTTAAGATACATTCCTGCAGTTCGTATGTGCTAGCAGCAGAAGCCAGAACGGTGGAAGTGCCAGCGTTGATGCATAACGGACTCTCAGACCACCATCTCTCACCGTCAATGAATTTTGGATGAGATATATAGGTTGAAGGTTGATACAATTGCCACGTAAGCCAGAGAAATATGGATACGCAAAAGCCTTTGGACTACAAGATTCGTGGTTAATTGAACTGGATCCATTACCCCACTTTATTATTAATGACATTTTGGATGATATTGCCCCTTTTTTGGTTTATATGTTTAATAGGTCGCTCTCTGAAGGCTGCATTTCTCCCTCACAGAAGCGGGCCCTTGTCTTTCCTTCACTCAAAAAGCTTAACCTTGACACCAACCTTTGCAATAACTTTCGGCCTATCTCAAATCTATCCTTTCTTCTAAGACTCTAGAACGTCTTGTCTCTCTCCAGTTTCTCCCTTATCTTGAGCAATCTGGTCTACTTCCTACTAACCAGTCTGGTTTTAGAGCTAACCATTCCATCGAGACTGCCCTCCTTTCCCTACTTTCTGAAATCTATTCTGCTGTTGATAGGTCTGAACTGACTCTTCTGGCTCTCTATGATGTCTCAGCAGCTTTCGATATGGTTGATCATGAGATTCTTCTCCAGCGTCTTGAGACCTCTTATGGGCTCAAGGGCCTCCCCTTTGTTGATTTCGGTCATACATATCTGAACGAACCCAGATGATTGTTACTGGTGACTCCAGAACCCAATGGGTCCACGTTAAACTGGGTGTCCCTCAAGGCTCCGTTCTCGGCCCTCTCTTATTTATTTTATATACGGCTGACATCTCCTCTCTTTTTCCGATCTGTGGTGCTGCTGGTCATATCTTCGCTGATGATGTGCAAGCATTTGTCCATGGTCCTTCGTCATTGCAGTTGCTTTTGGTCGGGAGTATTCAATCTCTCTCCAATCATCTTCACTCTTGGATGTCATCAAATCGCCTCTCCCTAAATGCTTCTAAGACTCAATTCATCTGGTTTGGTACCCCTCAGCAGCTCCATAAACTTGATTTTGCTCTCCTCTCTGAAAAGTTTCCACTCTTCTCTTTCTCGTCAAGTGTACGCGATCTGGGTGTTACCCTTGATAGTTCACTTACCTTTACTGAGCACATCTCTAATCTCACACGCTCCTCCTATTTTCACTTAAGGCGTCTCAGGGTCATTCGTCGTTCTGTCTCCTCCTCCATCTTCACAACTTTAGTTCATGCTTTTGTCTTTTCTCGGATTGACTACTGCAATTCCCTTCTTGTTGGTCTTCCTAAGGTTCGCCTCTCTCCTCTTCAGTCGGTCCTCAACACAGCTGCTAGACTGATAGCCCGCCTTCCCCGGTACTCTCACATCTCTACCTTTATGTTTAACGAACTTCATTGGCTCCCTCTGCATGCTCGCATACAATTTAAAATCCTCTCTCTTATCTTCAAGGCTCAGATGGGTCTTGCCCCGCAATATCTGGTTGGCGTAATACTTCGGCCTCATTCAGCTTCCTCCTACCGTCCACTTCGTTCCTGCAATAGACTTGACCTCTTGGTTCCCCGTAGTAGAACTGCTATGGCTCAGGCTCGCTCCTTTGCTTCAATTGGTCCCTCTCTTTGGAATGCTCTTTCTCCTTCTGTTCGCTCTAAAATTCTCTCTGGCAGTCTTTCTTCTTCCTTCGCTTTTCTCAAAACCTGTTTATTTTCACGGGGTTTAGCACACTGGGAGCGCTTCTGAACGGTTCACCCTACGAGAGGCGCTTTACAAATGTTTAAATACGATACGATACGATACGATATATCTGCAATAGCCTACATACAGAGCCTGCTTTCGAAGGGTTCCCTAAAATGCGCTTAAAACAGTTCAGATGTAATAGTCCTACGTATATTTATACAAAAAAGCTTACATACGCAGACATTCATATTGAACACAAGCTCTCTCTCTCTCTCTCTCTCTCTCTCTCTCTCTCTCTCTCTCTCTCTCTCTCTCTCTCTCTCTCTCTCTCTCTCTCTCTCTCTCTCTCTCTCTCTCACACACACACACACACTCACACACACACATACTCACACACACAGTGCGATAACACAATGGTTAAAGACGTTTATCTGGTTCGTATTTATGTAGGCTATAGTTCAACTGAGGTCCAAAGTTTAAATGTCACTTGGACGGCGTCTGTTTAATGCAAAGTACGCGTGTGCAGCTGAGGTCAGATAAACATTCTTATGAGCTACAATTGCGTCGAATTCGCTTTAGGATTTGTAAAGAAGATGGAGTTGGAAGAGAAGAGGGATGCAGATGGAGAAAGAAGAGGAAGACAAGATTTATCTGGAAGGGATGAAGCCAAAGCAGATGCAAAAAAGGAAGATGGAAGAACAGGCAGGATGCCACTTTCGATGACCTTAAGGCCATCATAGACATCAACGATAACATATACGAAGGTTTTGATTACATTCCGACGTTATTCTACATTTTTATGCAGTCGAAGCTACACGTCATTTACGTCTACGAGGAAGATGGCAAACTGGTTCGTTGTCTGCATTGATTAAATAATTGAACGGTTGATGGATTTATTGATTGAATTACTGATTGATTATTTGGCCAATTCATTAACTGACACAATTATTTAATCAAGAAATTTATAAACCGCTACTTCAGTTATCAACTCTCAAGCGCTTCCAGTCTAACACTGGCGAAGGCCCTGATGGAGCCTCATCGAGGGAGCACATAAGAAGGAGACGCAGATCTGAAGGAATTCTCTTCAGGGCACATAGACTAATTACTGAGAAAGCACGACTTTACGTTTCCTGAGTCTATGAAAATAAAATAGACAATTGTCGTAATCGTAATTGTAAACTCCAAATGTTTAAAGCGGTAGGCCTACTCTAAAGCTAAACGAAAAGCACCAGCTTCTTCGCGAGCCTGCATGTGCCGTATCAGATGCGTTTTGCAGAGATCGATGTCCAGTTTAGGTCCGGTTGCCAGAAAGACCAGAAAGCTTCCAAGGCGGACGATCGGATAGATTATATTATGAATACTTGAAGAGGTGGAACTTCAGTTTGGAGTGGAAAGTCTTTGGGGGTGATGAGTAGAGGATCCAGAGGCAGATGACGGTGGGTCTGTGGCGGCATTGGTGACGTAACTGATAACATGCATGCTGAATTCATATGGAATTCGTTTTAATCGTATTGTTTTACAGTAATTGGTAACTTCTATTGCGCCGATGTCTAATTCATAAGGCATCAACCGATGGTGCATCAAAACACAGCCGTTATCAGGTCAGTGTCCTCTGAAGATCAGTGGAACACAGCGAGCGACGATGATACGATGCCACAGACGAAAAGGGCAATGAGGAACTTCAAAATCGGATAGTCACCTTATCATCCTATGTAAAGCAGACCAGGAAAGGAATACGCGAAGTCAACCTGGAAAATATTCTCTATTGTGTAACACTCATATCCGTCAAAACTCATTGCCTAAGTTCGGAGACCATGACCTTCAAACCAGAGAGGCTTATGTGACTATGTCACTGTTCCTACAAGCGCGTTATATGCTATATCTATTCTGTTCTGTTCTCAGCCATCCTCGCTTCGAGGGTCGGCCGCATCATGAACAATATTCCTCCAACGTCTCCTGTCTTCCGTCTATCTATTAAGAAACTGTTATTGAATTTACTGCTGTAGGTATTCCTTGTCAATTTTCGTTTTCATCCGGATTGCGCTGACCTGGTCAGTGCTATGTCCGCCCGCGTTCATCCCTCCTATCAGGGTCGCGGCCTCGGGAACCCGACTACGTCTCCTGGTGTCATCCAACTGCTTGTGGAACATCCAGCAATTGCGAGATACGTCACGGACCAGCGGATCGAGCCAAAAGTATCATCCAAGATGCATGAAAAGAATCTGCTCTACCACTGGGTAGATGTCCTCAGCTCAACATTTACGTTGTCTCTGTGCTCATAATCGTATCGTCACTTTCATTATCAACTTAAATGAGTGATTCAGTTAATTATGAGTGAGTGAGTGAGTGAGTGAGTAGGTGGGTGTGTAGTTGGTTGAGTGATTGACTGAGTGATTGAATTACTTAGTGAGTGAGAGACTGAGTGCGTGAGTGGGTGTGTTTGGAGGTTTAGCGATTGATTGAGTGAGTGGGTGGGCGGGTGCGTGGGTGGGTGGGTGACTGGGTGACTGAACGAGTGACTGAGTGAGTGGGTGGGTTGGTGGCTGTATGGGTGGGTTTGGGTGGGTGAGTGAGTGAGTGAGTGAGTGACTGAGTGAGTGGGTGAATGGGTTTGGGTGAGTGATTGGCTGAGTGGGTGGGTAAGTAGGTGGTGGTGGGGATCGATGGTAGAGTTGAATGGTTTTAAGTTGGTACGGTTGGGTTGGGTTGACGAGTAAGTCAATCAGTGAGTCAGCCAGTGAGTTAGTCAGTGAGTCAGTCAGCTGTCAGTCAGCCCTTCATAGCCAATATTTTATGGAAATATTCCTAAGTCTCACTTCGATATAGCCTATATGTAAACCAGTTGAGATCCATGCATGTTTAGAGTTCTCTTATAGCAAATAAAGTTTTCAACGTACGAGTGTTGTTGTACTTATGTTTTCATTTGGAAAAATCTCATACAATGAGTTCCAGTTTCTTCATAGCTTTCACTGAAAGAAAATTGGGCACAGTAAGAGAACTCTTTTGTTTGTAGTGAAGAAGGAAAACGGAGGACGAGGTGGGAAGAAGAATGTGAGCTTAATAGCATGCTGATTACTCAGCAAGTTTTAAGCATTAGTTTGCATTCAAAATTTCTGTGAAGTCATACCAAAGAGTCACCCGGCTGTTTTTTTCTTTGTGCCCGCGCTCATCTCACGTTTGCATTTATTAAGTGCATCTAGCTGACACGCAGCGATCACGCTCCTTCGCTTCCAAGATGCATTTGTCCGCTATGCTTCAAAAGCCTGTTATGCTTCTATCATGTCGAATGGCTAACAATTTATAACGTAGGCTCGCGCACAATATAAGTAATATAATATATATTCTTAAGTCTCACTTCGATATATATGTAAACCAGTTAAGATCCAACAATATAACGCTCTGAAACCGTGATTAGCCACGGTCAGGTTTAAACCAGTCTGATCTAGTGTGTAATCAGTCTGATCTAGT
Organism: Aporrectodea caliginosa; assembly: GCA_020284085.1. Classification (NCBI taxonomy): domain Eukaryota; kingdom Metazoa; phylum Annelida; class Clitellata; order Crassiclitellata; family Lumbricidae; genus Aporrectodea; species Aporrectodea caliginosa. The sequence goes on from JACEVL010000506.1 coordinate 833,956, forward strand.
GTGTAATCAGTCTGATCTAGTGTACCGTCTTGGTTGGAGAAAGAAAGAAAAGGCGGTCACAAATGCATTGCTAAAAGAACGCTAAAGGAATTTCTTCAACTATCAAAGCATCTCCATCCAGTTTGCTCAGAACTCCTTCGCTTGCGCTCTCTCTTCCAGCATTCCACTGAAGACTAGAATCCGAACACTTCAGGCGTATTTTGGTTCTCCTCGATTACCATCATTAACGATTTCCACCGCAGCTTCAGCTTTCTCCCCCACCCCAGCTAGATCCTCTTGATCTAACCTGTAAACGAAATGGACCTAGCAATGTCGCTCTTGCGGACTTGATGCTATATTATAGTACTTGTGAAGAAGCTAATTCTCCCTGACGTGGGTTTGGTGTGTAGCTGAGACATTTTGAAATTTACATTACATCATCAACCTTTCGTCCTCTTCAAAATCAATTTCAGCTTATACCTTGTGAATGAATCTTGCCTTACAAATTATTTAGATGCAAAATTTTGGCGAAATTTCGACATTATTATCTGTAAAATACAATTAACCAAAATTGTTAGGATGGTACATTGGTACTGTTCACTATAAATATTCCCAGGTCTGTTTCTATTGGACTACCTTTGATAGGCAGCATCGTAGCCCATAATCATCAACGGAGCAGGACAACCATTGCTGAAACGCATACAAGACAACGTCAATAACACATGTTTCTCTAACATTTTATAAGGCAATGGTCTGAAACTACTAAGACCAAATTGTTGGTTTTGTGCCAAAAAGTAATGATCCTTATCTACACTAGATCAAAACCTGGGACGAAGAGGTAATCGGCCGTTAGCTACCACTTTATATTGTATCGTAATTTCCGTGCATCAGCTTCATTGATCTGTAACCCTATTATTCTTTGTTTTAGAATTGTTTGACCTACAAGCTTGCAGCAGATCGTCAATGGATGAGTCGACTCACACGCATTCGCCAGATGGCATTTGGTGCTAACCGATCGTTCAGTCCATCGTACGCGAGTGCAATAGAATGGATGGAACGCTCTGATCAGCTGATTAGATTCATGTCGAGGTATGTTGTAGACCTTTTCCCATTTGGTCCTGACTGGAAGCCTACACCAACCAACAGATCAGGCCTACGTCACGTGCTATCCTGTGCCAAAGTATACATCAGCCTGGATCCAACTGCAACTACTGACAACAGCAATTCATCCGATCCCATATCCAGTACAGGATTCGTCCCAGTCAAAGGCTGCGCACCTTAAACGACAAGAGAGAAAGGACAAGAGAGTGACATCATTGGCTTCAGCTATTCAACTCTGTTGCCATGTAAGTTGGGAATAAGACTCGACATTTTCTTCTACGGTGACTGTGAGGAGATTTTCCTAAGCCATGTCTATAGCCACCTGCTTCATTGCATCAGCATTACTTCGGATGAAACTAGAATCGGAGTCTTTCTGCACTTTCCGCTAATAATCGATTCAAAGAACGTTGAGGAACGACTAAGGGAGGCCATGGGTGAGAGGTTGCATGGATTGGGCGCTACAGAGGTTGTTCAGTACATTGCCGAGTATCCTCAAGCAAAACTATGAGACCTTACATCAGACAGGAACGTTCAGATCATCGTAGACATTGAGCGTCAGTAGAAAAGAGACAGCAGAGATGGGAGGGGATGCCAAAAGCCTCCACCAATGAGCCAATGTGTGTGTGCAACTTCACTTTCAAATGACGTCAAATATGTTTGAGTATTCATCCATCGATCCTTCCATAAACCAAACCATCCGTTCATCCACCCAGCCATCCAGGCATTCATCCAGTCATCCATGTAGCCATCCATCGATCCAACCTATCGTAAAATTCTCAAAACGATTGCTGTTACAGTAGCCATAATATACATGTATGACCCGCGCAGCCAGATCTACAACAAGCTCTAACTCTCTTATAAGCTATCTACAAAAGCCGGAAGTTTCTTCTCTATTCTCTATTAACATAAAGTCGCTGCTAAATCCTAAAAATTCCACCATTCTCAGGATCTTGTCTCCTTCTGCCGTCCTCCTGACCTCAACGCCACGAAATGAACTTTATTCCAAACCCAGTACTCATCTCCAAACGCCATCGTCTAAGTCCTCAAAATCTCATTCATGGTTCGTAAACCGTCCTCAACTTCTTCCGCTACAACTTTGCTTTTCTACTACCACTTGCTGCCCCTATTGATAAGGAGATCGTACTCGCCATTGACTTCAGCATCCATGTCGACAACCCATCTGATCCCATTGCATCTGATTTTCTTAATTTCCTCTCCTCAGTCAACGTAATTCAACGTTATCAACTTCCCGACTCGCATCAAAAACCACACCCTCGACCTCATTGACCACTGTTGCTCGATCCTCGTTGGCCTCCCTCTTGGGGTTCTGGGGCGACTAGATCGTGTTCTGCGCTCAGCTGCTCGGCTTATTGGGCGCATTCCCAAATTCGGCTCTGTCTCTGCCTACATGCGCGATGTGTTACACTGGCTGCCTGTGGCCCAGCGGATCTCATACCGTATTGCTTCTCTGGTTTCATGAAGTTGTCGAGGAAGAAGTCAAAGACGCTTACAATTACATGTTGGAGTTGAGAGAAAGAATAGATGAGACTTGTGCTCTGGCGCAAAAGGCGATAAGTCAATCACAAGCCAAGAATAAGAAGTATTACGATAAGAAAGCCCGGAACCGCAAATTGGAGAGAGGCGACAAAGCACTGTTGCTCTTACCTAAGAGTAATAACAAGTTATTACTACAATGGCAGGGACCATATGTGGTCAAAGACAAAGTTGGAGAGCACGACTACAGGATTGAAATGGAAGGCGGGAAAGTCAAGACTTTCCACATCAACATGCTTAAGAAGTACTTTGACAGGAAAGATATAGTGGATGTTTCACCGGATGTTGATAAGATAGAAACATGTGAAAGAGAAACAGCGGCTTACATATCTGCAGTCGTACACGATGGAGAGTCAGGAACTGATGGAGATGAAGAAATCCTTGAACTATACACTAGCAACCAGAAGGAAACCTATAAGGATGTGGATATAAATCCCGAACTGAATGGAAGACAGAAAGCAGAATTGCTACGGTTATTGGACGAATATGGTGACATCTTTTCTGATGTACCAGGAAAAACAGATCTGGTGGAGCATGAGATAATTGTGACAAGTACCGAACCGACTAGATCAAAAGCGTACCCAACGCCATACCATCTACAAAAGGAAATCGATAAAGAAATTGAGGTGATGTTGAGCAATGGGATTATAGAAAGATCTGAGTCAGCGTACGCCGCACCTCTAGTAGTAGTGAAGAAATCGGATGGTTCCAACAGACTTTGTTGTAACTACAAGCAACTTAATAAAGTTACAGTATTTGACCCAGAACCCATGATGTCGAATGAGGAAGTTTTTAATAAACTGAGTGGTAGCCAAGTGTACAGTAAATTTGACTTTTCTAAAGGCTACTGGCAAATTCCGATGGCTGAAAATTCAAGAGATATGACTACATTCATTTGTGCGAATGGCATGTTTAAGTTCAATGTGATGCCGTTTGGACTTGTAAACAGTGCATCGAGCTACAATCGATTAATAAGGAAGATCTTATATGGGACCAAAAACTTGGAAAGTTATGTGGATAACGTACTGGCACATACGAGAGGATGGGACGAACATTTGAGAACTTTGAAAGACTTCTTTGACAGAGTTAGGAAGGCTAGACTAACGTTGAAGCCAAAGAAGTGCTCTCTAGGTTACAACAAGATCGACTTCTTAGGCCACACACTTAGAGGCAATGATGTTAGTCCAAAGGTGGAGTCGGTAGATAAGATAATGGACATGCCAAAGCCACAGACGAAGAAACAAGTGCGAAGTTTCCTAGGAGCTGTAAACTATTACCGCAAGTTCATACCACATTGCGCAGAACTTATGGCACCCTTGACAGATTTGACGAGGAAAGCGGCACCTAATGTAGTCTCTTGGACTTCAGTGCTTGATAACTCATTCAAAGAACTGAAAGAAGCATTGGCAAAGGCACCGATATTAAAGTTGCCGGACTTCAGCAGACCATTTGTGATACAGACAGACGCATCAGGAGTAGGATTGGGTTGTGTGCTAATGCAGAACTACGAAAGCATAAACCACCCAGTTGCCTATGCGAGTAGAAAGTTATTGGAACGAGAGAGGAGATACTCGGTAGAAGAGAGAGAGTGCTTAGCCATAATGTGGGGAATCGAGAAGTTTGACAGATATTTGTTTGGGAAAGAATTCGTGATCGAAACGGATCACTGTGGGTTGCAGTATATGAAGGAGGGCAGAATGAAGAACGCGAGAGTGATGAGGTGGAGCCTGGCCTTGCAAAATTATTCTTTCAAGGTTAATTATATTAAAGGATGCGACAATGTTGTGTCAGACTATCTAAGTAGAGGTTTGAACTAAATGGAACCTGAGACCTTGAAAGATTTAAAGGTGTCGGTATGTGTATCGTGTAGTTTAGATATTTTAAGTTGTACTTCTCAATGTATTTGGTAGACAGTTAATTAGAAGTGAATTGATAACAAGTCATTTGATAATAGGTATAGGATTCTGAAAGTCTGTATGACAGCCTTTTGAAAGGGGGGCTTGTGTAGCGAATGCGTAGATTATCTAATGCCTTGTTTATTATCACAATCTATAGGGAAGTAGTCAACTATATATTAGTACTAATTGCGACACTGTATTGTCAAATAATCGCGACACGTTGTATTATAATAGCCCCTGATTTATTCTGGAACGGCCTTGACACAGCGGTGATGCAGGCGAGCCAACGAGAAGTCACGTGTTCTGAAAGATGAAGGCCGCAACCAATCGGACGGCAGGGAGATTCAAAAATCATAAACAGCGGTGGAAGAGGAAGGGGATTCAACGAGGAGAAGCGGAGGCCGATGGACGTTCGAATGGTATCGACTTGGCTGCGGTTATTTTTCGATAAAACAACTACAAAATTAATACGTCCATCAAGAACGTGAAGTTGAATCGTCGCTCTGTTATCATAATATTGGTTGCGATCGATTTCGAGCGAAGCGAAGATACAGTTCTGCGTGTTCTGTGGGAAGCGATCGCTTTTGAAACAAGGAATTCTGATAATCTGATTAGTGAATTTGTCTGAATTGGGCTGAACGAACGTTGAAGAATAGACTATTATCGTATCCAACAGAAACATTACATCACTCCTGACCAATCATGGACCTCGTCTTTCTCTACGACGTCACAGATAAGATCCAATAATAATAAATATGTTAATCAGTGTCGCTAGGTAGGATATTATAATAGAATTTTCGGAAGCTGTAATATTATGTTGTTACAAGTTTTATATACATAATACAATTATCAAAAACTCTAAATAATGCTTGTCTTCTTAATTATTTGTTTTCTAGTAATGCAATAATTTACAACTCTTTCCATCTAAATTACGACGCGGCAATTAGTATAACACTACAATTTGGGAGCCATCGTCCGAGATGTTTAGGATTTTGTTGCAGTAACTGTGAAAGACAATTTAATTTAGATTTCAATCATTTTTAGACTCGATGAACTTACGAATTTAAGATGATTAACTTGAGGCCTGTCAGACTTGCATTTAGAGTATTGACCTCATAAGAGTTAAACACAAAGTAGTAGTACATTGGCGGTTTAGGCGCAAGGTTTCAGTGACGTCATTTAATAGATTTGCATAATTTAATTATATTGACGAACACATAGACTATTTAAGTTCAATAAGAGGTAATTGAACTGCCTATTTGTTTTGAGATATTGGAAATTCATTTAGCGCCAGGCTAGTGATTTTCATTTGTAGGAGAACATCCTATCAATTTATTTAGCGCACCATTGTCGCTAATAAATTAAACATGGCCGCAACCGACTACCAACAGTGGGTGAAGGTAGCCAAGGAATTGGGTTACGAAGGAGAAGATTTGCGGAAGTTTGTCAGTGAAAGGCAGACTGAAATGCGGGAAGACAGAGCGAGAGAACGAGAAGAGAAGAAAGAATGTGATTCACGGGAGATAGAAGAAGGAAAGAGACGAGCTGAAGAAGATAGAGAAAAGAGACAGATAGAAGAAGATAGAGAAAAGAGACAGGTAGAAGAAGATAGAGAAAAGAGACAGATGGAGCTCGAATTGAAAAAGCTCGAATCTGAAATTAGAATGAAAGAAGTTGAAGCCCGAATGACATTTGATATAAGGCAAACAGAAGAACAGTGAAGAACAGATGTTGGTGATAATCAACCTGTAATACCAGGAAGTCGAAATCAAGGGATACAGAATATTAAGTTCCCAACGTTTAATGAAAATAAGGATTGCTTGGATGCTTACTTACTGAGGTTTGAAAGGACCTGCGAAGCATTTGAGATACCACAAAGACTGTGGCCATTAACACTGGCGAGACATTTGGAAGGTAAAGCGTTAGAGGTTTATCAAAGGCTAACTCCTCTAGAGGCGCAAGAGTACACCTGTCTGAAGGAGCAACTACTCAAGAGATTTCAACTGACAGAAGGAGGGTACCGAAGAAAATTCAAGGAAAGTAGAATTGAACCGGGAGAAACTCCATCCCAGTTTGTTGAGAGACTAAGAAGATATCTCAAACAGTGGATTCTGTTAGCCGGACACAAAGAGACGTATGAGGGACTACAGAATCTAATCCTGAGGGATCAGTTCTTCATTACATGCCCTACTGACCTTAGGATCTTTATCAAAGAAAAAGGAAAGACTGGCCTAGTGGAGATGTTGACGCACGCAGAGTCCTACAGCGATGCGCACGGCTATCGACACAGTGAAACAAATTCGAAGCCGAAGTTAAGGTTCTATCAGGATAAGGATCAAAATAAGACCAGCGTTGAGAGAACAAAAGACGTTTACTAATGCAACGAGTAGATACAAGGCGGAAACTGAATCTCATGGGGAGATGAACAAGAATAAGTTTACCGGTAGAGACTTTGATAAGGAAAGAATGCAGAACGCCGAACCAAGGCCAATATGTTACATTTGCAAAGCGATGGGTCACAAATCTTTCCAATGTCCAAACAAGTCCCAGGGTTTTGCTAAACACACAGCTGCAGCAATTCAGGTATTTGAAAACAGTATACTCAAAGCAAGGAATGAACAAGTTGGAAGCGCTGTAACGCGAGTACAGGAAGTTGTTGATAGACAAGAGACACCGGGAAGAAGAGATGCATCAGATAACATGGTAGCAAGCGCCATGATAGTGAGTAGATATCGCGGAGTTCCTTCAGATTCGAATTGTGTAGCGTCAGCACACCAAGTCAGGGTCAACGGACAAAATGTCGAGTGTCTATTTGACTCAGGAGCTACGTGTTGTGTTGTAGAAAGAAGGCTTGTGGATGAATCCGATCTCACGGGAAAAGAAACTTGGTGTACATTGATAGACGGGAGCACGCGTCATTTCCCTACAGCCCACATAGATGTTGAAAGTGAATATTTCACTGGTAGAGTGGAGGCCCTAGTGATGGAAAAGCCCGTAAAACCAGTCATTATTGGAAATATCCATGGTATCAAATTTCTGTTAAGCAAGGGCAGAGATTACGTGGAGGAGGCAGATTCTAAAATGGAGACGATTGGTGATAATCTAACAGAGCATGATGAATCTGTTGACCTTGAAAATGAAGGAGAAGACCATAGAGCCGTACCCGAAGATTCGTCTCGCGAGGAGCAAAGACCAGCCACACCGACGTGTAGACAGCTCACTGCAGACAGGGTCACGGAATTCGAACATAACGTCACAATGTCTCATGACGCAAGCAGAGGCTGTGAACCGTTGGCCATAGCTGCAATGGAGACGAGAGCCTCGTCTAACAGAGTTGAACGGTATAGGCCACTCAAGACCATTGAACTACCAAACATTGAAGTATCACCACAAGAGATCCAGAAAATGCAGGAACAAGATGACACCTTAAAGAAATACAGAGAACTGGCCAATCTATATACGGATGAGGATGACCGAACGGATAAAATACATTTTGTTTTTAAGAATAACCTTCTATACAGACGTTATCGAGAGGTTTCAAGAGGTGAAGTTCGACTACAGTTGGTTGTACCACAGCCATTAAGAGAGAAAGTGATGACGATTGCACATAGCTCACTTTTAGCCGCGCATCTCGGCATAAAGTAGACGCTTAGCAAGATCAGCACCGATTTTTATTGGCCATCAATAAATCAGGACATCCGAAGATTTGTTTTAAGTTGTGACATCTGTCAGCGTACGGTCGATAAGAAGGTTAATTACAAAGCGCCTTTAGGACATTTGCCTGTTGTAGACGTCCCATTTGCATGTATTTGCATAGACTTAATTGGACCGATGAATCCGATGTCAAGTAGGGGACATAGATATGTGCTAACAGTGATAGATCTGAGCACGAGATATCCTGAAGCAATCCCTCTGAAAGGGATTAGCACAGAAGAAGTAGCGGAGGCATTATTCGGTTTGTATTGTCGCATGGGAGTTCCTCAGCGTATACACACAGACAGAGGTAGCCAGTTCACCTCTGATTTGATGGCAGAAGTCAACAAGATGCTACTCGTTAAGCATACGCTGTCGAGTCCTTACCACGCTATGGGGAATGGATGCGTGGAACGCCTCAATGGAACCATCAAGGCAACTTTGAGGAAACTTATAAGTGAACAACCGAAGGAATGGGACCGATACTTGGCACCTTTACTTTTTGCGTTAAGGGATGCAGTCCACGAGAGTCATGGCTTCACTCCATTCGAACTTGTTTTCGGAAGAAGCTGTAGAGGCCCTATAAAGATCCTGAAAGAATTGTGGACGAATGAAGTTGTCGAGGAAGAAGTCAAAGACGCTTACAATTACATGTTGGAGTTGAGAGAAAGAATAGATGAGACTTGTGCTCTGGCGCAAAAGGCGATAAGTCAATCACAAGCCAAGAATAAGAAGTATTACGATAAGAAAGCCCGGAACCGCAAATTGGAGAGAGGCGACAAAGCACTGTTGCTCTTACCTAAGAGTAATAACAAGTTATTACTACAATGGCAGGGACCATATGTGGTCAAAGACAAAGTTGGAGAGCACGACTACAGGATTGAAATGGAAGGCGGGAAAGTCAAGACTTTCCACATCAACATGCTTAAGAAGTACTTTGACAGGAAAGATATAGTGGATGTTTCACCGGATGTTGATAAGATAGAAACATGTGAAAGAGAAACAGCGGCTTACATATCTGCAGTCGTACACGATGGAGAGTCAGGAACTGATGGAGATGAAGAAATCCTTGAACTATACACTAGCAACCAGAAGGAAACCTATAAGGATGTGGATATAAATCCCGAACTGAATGGAAGACAGAAAGCAGAATTGCTACGGTTATTGGACGAATATGGTGACATCTTTTCTGATGTACCAGGAAAAACAGATCTGGTGGAGCATGAGATAATTGTGACAAGTACCGAACCGACTAGATCAAAAGCGTACCCAACGCCATACCATCTACAAAAGGAAATCGATAAAGAAATTGAGGTGATGTTGAGCAATGGGATTATAGAAAGATCTGAGTCAGCGTACGCCGCACCTCTAGTAGTAGTGAAGAAATCGGATGGTTCCAACAGACTTTGTTGTAACTACAAGCAACTTAATAAAGTTACAGTATTTGACCCAGAACCCATGATGTCGAATGAGGAAGTTTTTAATAAACTGAGTGGTAGCCAAGTGTACAGTAAATTTGACTTTTCTAAAGGCTACTGGCAAATTCCGATGGCTGAAAATTCAAGAGATATGACTACATTCATTTGTGCGAATGGCATGTTTAAGTTCAATGTGATGCCGTTTGGACTTGTAAACAGTGCATCGAGCTACAATCGATTAATAAGGAAGATCTTATATGGGACCAAAAACTTGGAAAGTTATGTGGATAACGTACTGGCACATACGAGAGGATGGGACGAACATTTGAGAACTTTGAAAGACTTCTTTGACAGAGTTAGGAAGGCTAGACTAACGTTGAAGCCAAAGAAGTGCTCTCTAGGTTACAACAAGATCGACTTCTTAGGCCACACACTTAGAGGCAATGATGTTAGTCCAAAGGTGGAGTCGGTAGATAAGATAATGGACATGCCAAAGCCACAGACGAAGAAACAAGTGCGAAGTTTCCTAGGAGCTGTAAACTATTACCGCAAGTTCATACCACATTGCGCAGAACTTATGGCACCCTTGACAGATTTGACGAGGAAAGCGGCACCTAATGTAGTCTCTTGGACTTCAGTGCTTGATAACTCATTCAAAGAACTGAAAGAAGCATTGGCAAAGGCACCGATATTAAAGTTGCCGGACTTCAGCAGACCATTTGTGATACAGACAGACGCATCAGGAGTAGGATTGGGTTGTGTGCTAATGCAGAACTACGAAAGCATAAACCACCCAGTTGCCTATGCGAGTAGAAAGTTATTGGAACGAGAGAGGAGATACTCGGTAGAAGAGAGAGAGTGCTTAGCCATAATGTGGGGAATCGAGAAGTTTGACAGATATTTGTTTGGGAAAGAATTCGTGATCGAAACGGATCACTGTGGGTTGCAGTATATGAAGGAGGGCAGAATGAAGAACGCGAGAGTGATGAGGTGGAGCCTGGCCTTGCAAAATTATTCTTTCAAGGTTAATTATATTAAAGGATGCGACAATGTTGTGTCAGACTATCTAAGTAGAGGTTTGAACTAAATGGAACCTGAGACCTTGAAAGATTTAAAGGTGTCGGTATGTGTATCGTGTAGTTTAGATATTTTAAGTTGTACTTCTCAATGTATTTGGTAGACAGTTAATTAGAAGTGAATTGATAACAAGTCATTTGATAATAGGTATAGGATTCTGAAAGTCTGTATGACAGCCTTTTGAAAGGGGGGCTTGTGTAGCGAATGCGTAGATTAATTATGCCTTGTTTATTATCACAATCTATAGGGAAGTAGTCAACTATATATTAGTACTAATTGCGACACTGTATTGTCAAATAATCGCGACACGTTGTATTATAATAGCCCCTGATTTATTCTGGAACGGCCTTGACACAGCGGTGATGCAGGCGAGCCAACGAGAAGTCACGTGTTCTGAAAGATGAAGGCCGCAACCAATCGGACGGCAGGGAGATTCAAAAATCATAAACAGCGGTGGAAGAGGAAGGGGATTCAACGAGGAGAAGCGGAGGCCGATGGACGTTCGAATGGTATCGACTTGGCTGCGGTTATTTTTCGATAAAACAACTACAAAATTAATACGTCCATCAAGAACGTGAAGTTGAATCGTCGCTCTGTTATCATAATATTGGTTGCGATCGATTTCGAGCGAAGCGAAGATACAGTTCTGCGTGTTCTGTGGGAAGCGATCGCTTTTGAAACAAGGAATTCTGATAATCTGATTAGTGAATTTGTCTGAATTGGGCTGAACGAACGTTGAAGAATAGACTATTATCGTATCCAACAGAAACATTACATCACTCCTGACCAATCATGGACCTCGTCTTTCTCTACGACGTCACAGATAAGATCCAATAATAATAAATATGTTAATCAGTGTCGCTAGGTAGGATATTATAATAGAATTTTCGGAAGCTGTAATATTATGTTGTTACAAGTTTTATATACATAATACAATTATCAAAAACTCTAAATAATGCTTGTCTTCTTAATTATTTGTTTTCTAGTAATGCAATAATTTACAACTCTTTCCATCTAAATTACGACGCGGCAATTAGTATAACACTACAATTTGGGAGCCATCGTCCGAGATGTTTAGGATTTTGTTGCAGTAACTGTGAAAGACAATTTAATTTAGATTTCAATCATTTTTAGACTCGATGAACTTACGAATTTAAGATGATTAACTTGAGGCCTGTCAGACTTGCATTTAGAGTATTGACCTCATAAGAGTTAAACACAAAGTAGTAGTACATTGGCGGTTTAGGCGCAAGGTTTCAGTGACGTCATTTAATAGATTTGCATAATTTAATTATATTGACGAACACATAGACTATTTAAGTTCAATAAGAGGTAATTGAACTGCCTATTTGTTTTGAGATATTGGAAATTCATTTAGCGCCAGGCTAGTGATTTTCATTTGTAGGAGAACATCCTATCAATTTATTTAGCGCACCATTGTCGCTAATAAATTAAACATGGCCGCAACCGACTACCAACAGTGGGTGAAGGTAGCCAAGGAATTGGGTTACGAAGGAGAAGATTTGCGGAAGTTTGTCAGTGAAAGGCAGACTGAAATGCGGGAAGACAGAGCGAGAGAACGAGAAGAGAAGAAAGAATGTGATTCACGGGAGATAGAAGAAGGAAAGAGACGAGCTGAAGAAGATAGAGAAAAGAGACAGATAGAAGAAGATAGAGAAAAGAGACAGGTAGAAGAAGATAGAGAAAAGAGACAGATGGAGCTCGAATTGAAAAAGCTCGAATCTGAAATTAGAATGAAAGAAGTTGAAGCCCGAATGACATTTGATATAAGGCAAACAGAAGAACAGTGAAGAACAGATGTTGGTGATAATCAACCTGTAATACCAGGAAGTCGAAATCAAGGGATACAGAATATTAAGTTCCCAACGTTTAATGAAAATAAGGATTGCTTGGATGCTTACTTACTGAGGTTTGAAAGGACCTGCGAAGCATTTGAGATACCACAAAGACTGTGGCCATTAACACTGGCGAGACATTTGGAAGGTAAAGCGTTAGAGGTTTATCAAAGGCTAACTCCTCTAGAGGCGCAAGAGTACACCTGTCTGAAGGAGCAACTACTCAAGAGATTTCAACTGACAGAAGGAGGGTACCGAAGAAAATTCAAGGAAAGTAGAATTGAACCGGGAGAAACTCCATCCCAGTTTGTTGAGAGACTAAGAAGATATCTCAAACAGTGGATTCTGTTAGCCGGACACAAAGAGACGTATGAGGGACTACAGAATCTAATCCTGAGGGATCAGTTCTTCATTACATGCCCTACTGACCTTAGGATCTTTATCAAAGAAAAAGGAAAGACTGGCCTAGTGGAGATGTTGACGCACGCAGAGTCCTACAGCGATGCGCACGGCTATCGACACAGTGAAACAAATTCGAAGCCGAAGTTAAGGTTCTATCAGGATAAGGATCAAAATAAGACCAGCGTTGAGAGAACAAAAGACGTTTACTAATGCAACGAGTAGATACAAGGCGGAAACTGAATCTCATGGGGAGATGAACAAGAATAAGTTTACCGGTAGAGACTTTGATAAGGAAAGAATGCAGAACGCCGAACCAAGGCCAATATGTTACATTTGCAAAGCGATGGGTCACAAATCTTTCCAATGTCCAAACAAGTCCCAGGGTTTTGCTAAACACACAGCTGCAGCAATTCAGGTATTTGAAAACAGTATACTCAAAGCAAGGAATGAACAAGTTGGAAGCGCTGTAACGCGAGTACAGGAAGTTGTTGATAGACAAGAGACACCGGGAAGAAGAGATGCATCAGATAACATGGTAGCAAGCGCCATGATAGTGAGTAGATATCGCGGAGTTCCTTCAGATTCGAATTGTGTAGCGTCAGCACACCAAGTCAGGGTCAACGGACAAAATGTCGAGTGTCTATTTGACTCAGGAGCTACGTGTTGTGTTGTAGAAAGAAGGCTTGTGGATGAATCCGATCTCACGGGAAAAGAAACTTGGTGTACATTGATAGACGGGAGCACGCGTCATTTCCCTACAGCCCACATAGATGTTGAAAGTGAATATTTCACTGGTAGAGTGGAGGCCCTAGTGATGGAAAAGCCCGTAAAACCAGTCATTATTGGAAATATCCATGGTATCAAATTTCTGTTAAGCAAGGGCAGAGATTACGTGGAGGAGGCAGATTCTAAAATGGAGACGATTGGTGATAATCTAACAGAGCATGATGAATCTGTTGACCTTGAAAATGAAGGAGAAGACCATAGAGCCGTACCCGAAGATTCGTCTCGCGAGGAGCAAAGACCAGCCACACCGACGTGTAGACAGCTCACTGCAGACAGGGTCACGGAATTCGAACATAACGTCACAATGTCTCATGACGCAAGCAGAGGCTGTGAACCGTTGGCCATAGCTGCAATGGAGACGAGAGCCTCGTCTAACAGAGTTGAACGGTATAGGCCACTCAAGACCATTGAACTACCAAACATTGAAGTATCACCACAAGAGATCCAGAAAATGCAGGAACAAGATGACACCTTAAAGAAATACAGAGAACTGGCCAATCTATATACGGATGAGGATGACCGAACGGATAAAATACATTTTGTTTTTAAGAATAACCTTCTATACAGACGTTATCGAGAGGTTTCAAGAGGTGAAGTTCGACTACAGTTGGTTGTACCACAGCCATTAAGAGAGAAAGTGATGACGATTGCACATAGCTCACTTTTAGCCGCGCATCTCGGCATAAAGTAGACGCTTAGCAAGATCAGCACCGATTTTTATTGGCCATCAATAAATCAGGACATCCGAAGATTTGTTTTAAGTTGTGACATCTGTCAGCGTACGGTCGATAAGAAGGTTAATTACAAAGCGCCTTTAGGACATTTGCCTGTTGTAGACGTCCCATTTGCATGTATTTGCATAGACTTAATTGGACCGATGAATCCGATGTCAAGTAGGGGACATAGATATGTGCTAACAGTGATAGATCTGAGCACGAGATATCCTGAAGCAATCCCTCTGAAAGGGATTAGCACAGAAGAAGTAGCGGAGGCATTATTCGGTTTGTATTGTCGCATGGGAGTTCCTCAGCGTATACACACAGACAGAGGTAGCCAGTTCACCTCTGATTTGATGGCAGAAGTCAACAAGATGCTACTCGTTAAGCATACGCTGTCGAGTCCTTACCACGCTATGGGGAATGGATGCGTGGAACGCCTCAATGGAACCATCAAGGCAACTTTGAGGAAACTTATAAGTGAACAACCGAAGGAATGGGACCGATACTTGGCACCTTTACTTTTTGCGTTAAGGGATGCAGTCCACGAGAGTCATGGCTTCACTCCATTCGAACTTGTTTTCGGAAGAAGCTGTAGAGGCCCTATAAAGATCCTGAAAGAATTGTGGACGAATGAAGTTGTCGAGGAAGAAGTCAAAGACGCTTACAATTACATGTTGGAGTTGAGAGAAAGAATAGATGAGACTTGTGCTCTGGCGCAAAAGGCGATAAGTCAATCACAAGCCAAGAATAAGAAGTATTACGATAAGAAAGCCCGGAACCGCAAATTGGAGAGAGGCGACAAAGCACTGTTGCTCTTACCTAAGAGTAATAACAAGTTATTACTACAATGGCAGGGACCATATGTGGTCAAAGACAAAGTTGGAGAGCACGACTACAGGATTGAAATGGAAGGCGGGAAAGTCAAGACTTTCCACATCAACATGCTTAAGAAGTACTTTGACAGGAAAGATATAGTGGATGTTTCACCGGATGTTGATAAGATAGAAACATGTGAAAGAGAAACAGCGGCTTACATATCTGCAGTCGTACACGATGGAGAGTCAGGAACTGATGGAGATGAAGAAATCCTTGAACTATACACTAGCAACCAGAAGGAAACCTATAAGGATGTGGATATAAATCCCGAACTGAATGGAAGACAGAAAGCAGAATTGCTACGGTTATTGGACGAATATGGTGACATCTTTTCTGATGTACCAGGAAAAACAGATCTGGTGGAGCATGAGATAATTGTGACAAGTACCGAACCGACTAGATCAAAAGCGTACCCAACGCCATACCATCTACAAAAGGAAATCGATAAAGAAATTGAGGTGATGTTGAGCAATGGGATTATAGAAAGATCTGAGTCAGCGTACGCCGCACCTCTAGTAGTAGTGAAGAAATCGGATGGTTCCAACAGACTTTGTTGTAACTACAAGCAACTTAATAAAGTTACAGTATTTGACCCAGAACCCATGATGTCGAATGAGGAAGTTTTTAATAAACTGAGTGGTAGCCAAGTGTACAGTAAATTTGACTTTTCTAAAGGCTACTGGCAAATTCCGATGGCTGAAAATTCAAGAGATATGACTACATTCATTTGTGCGAATGGCATGTTTAAGTTCAATGTGATGCCGTTTGGACTTGTAAACAGTGCATCGAGCTACAATCGATTAATAAGGAAGATCTTATATGGGACCAAAAACTTGGAAAGTTATGTGGATAACGTACTGGCACATACGAGAGGATGGGACGAACATTTGAGAACTTTGAAAGACTTCTTTGACAGAGTTAGGAAGGCTAGACTAACGTTGAAGCCAAAGAAGTGCTCTCTAGGTTACAACAAGATCGACTTCTTAGGCCACACACTTAGAGGCAATGATGTTAGTCCAAAGGTGGAGTCGGTAGATAAGATAATGGACATGCCAAAGCCACAGACGAAGAAACAAGTGCGAAGTTTCCTAGGAGCTGTAAACTATTACCGCAAGTTCATACCACATTGCGCAGAACTTATGGCACCCTTGACAGATTTGACGAGGAAAGCGGCACCTAATGTAGTCTCTTGGACTTCAGTGCTTGATAACTCATTCAAAGAACTGAAAGAAGCATTGGCAAAGGCACCGATATTAAAGTTGCCGAACTTCAGCAGACCATTTGTGATACAGACAGACGCATCAGGAGTAGGATTGGGTTGTGTGCTAATGCAGAACTACGAAAGCATAAACCACCCAGTTGCCTATGCGAGTAGAAAGTTATTGGAACGAGAGAGGAGATACTCGGTAGAAGAGAGAGAGTGCTTAGCCATAATGTGGGGAATCGAGAAGTTTGACAGATATTTGTTTGGGAAAGAATTCGTGATCGAAACGGATCACTGTGGGTTGCAGTATATGAAGGAGGGCAGAATGAAGAACGCGAGAGTGATGAGGTGGAGCCTGGCCTTGCAAAATTATTCTTTCAAGGTTAATTATATTAAAGGATGCGACAATGTTGTGTCAGACTATCTAAGTAGAGGTTTGAACTAAATGGAACCTGAGACCTTGAAAGATTTAAAGGTGTCGGTATGTGTATCGTGTAGTTTAGATATTTTAAGTTGTACTTCTCAATGTATTTGGTAGACAGTTAATTAGAAGTGAATTGATAACAAGTCATTTGATAATAGGTATAGGATTCTGAAAGTCTGTATGACAGCCTTTTGAAAGGGGGGCTTGTGTAGCGAATGCGTAGATTATCTAATGCCTTGTTTATTATCACAATCTATAGGGAAGTAGTCAACTATATATTAGTACTAATTGCGACACTGTATTGTCAAATAATCGCGACACGTTGTATTATAATAGCCCCTGATTTATTCTGGAACGGCCTTGACACAGCGGTGATGCAGGCGAGCCAACGAGAAGTCACGTGTTCTGAAAGATGAAGGCCGCAACCAATCGGACGGCAGGGAGATTCAAAAATCATAAACAGCGGTGGAAGAGGAAGGGGATTCAACGAGGAGAAGCGGAGGCCGATGGACGTTCGAATGGTATCGACTTGGCTGCGGTTATTTTTCGATAAAACAACTACAAAATTAATACGTCCATCAAGAACGTGAAGTTGAATCGTCGCTCTGTTATCATAATATTGGTTGCGATCGATTTCGAGCGAAGCGAAGATACAGTTCTGCGTGTTCTGTGGGAAGCGATCGCTTTTGAAACAAGGAATTCTGATAATCTGATTAGTGAATTTGTCTGAATTGGGCTGAACGAACGTTGAAGAATAGACTATTATCGTATCCAACAGAAACATTACATCACTCCTGACCAATCATGGACCTCGTCTTTCTCTACGACGTCACAGATAAGATCCAATAATAATAAATATGTTAATCAGTGTCGCTAGGTAGGATATTATAATAGAATTTTCGGAAGCTGTAATATTATGTTGTTACAAGTTTTATATACATAATACAATTATCAAAAACTCTAAATAATGCTTGTCTTCTTAATTATTTGTTTTCTAGTAATGCAGTAATTTACAACTCTTTCCATCTAAATTACGACGCGGCAATTAGTATAACACTACAAAGCCCAACGCTAGTTACGTCCCTGAGTCTTGACTAAGAGCTCAGACGTGCAGAGAAACAGATGAGAGACAGAACATCGACGGCGAGTGTACGAGAAGGATTTGTTGCTCAAGGTCCTAACACAGTGACCATCTGAGTGGCTGCTCGATCCCCAATCTACGCATCAAAGCCAAGCTCTCTCTAGAGATTTGGATGCCTTATATTCAACTGAATATTCACCTTATGATCCCAGATTTAATTCTGACATTGGCCTATTCGGAATAAAAATGGACGTCATGGATTAAAAAAATCGATAAAAAGAGCACCAGAGTTTAGATAATGTTGCTGGATAGAAAGAGCATATGTTTTACGAGCTGAAAGAAATTTAAGTGAGTTTTGGACCCATTTGTAACTTTCAGGAACCTATAGATAGTGGATGGTGAAGGTTCAAATCAGACTATAAATCAAGTGCCTAATCTATGCAGAACCCGTTGAATTTAGTAACAGAAGGCGTCAGTAAAAGTAAATTTGAGGAGTCTGCTGGCTTAAGAGATTGATGCGACAGTGAACTGAAGAAGGACAAGTGATAAAGACAATCGCACTTGGATTTGTGGAGTGTTATGATAATGTTAAATTAAAACGCCAGAATACACAGCTTTTGAAAAGCAGAAAGGCAGAAAAGAAAACTCGAGTGTGCACAACGAGTGTCGTAGCGGAACTTGTATTTTATAAAGAAGACAATCAAGAATACGTAAGTTAATCAATAAAATTTAATAGATACATACATAGGCTATGCACATTGTTATATAAGTAAAGACATACAGACAGCCTGAGACAGGCATAACTACAAACCCGAAAAACAGGCTACATATATCTGCAATACATACAGAGGCTGCTTTCGAAGGGTTCCCCGATATGCGCTTAAAACAGTTCAGATATAATAGTCCTACGTATATTTATACATGAAAGCTTACATACGCAGTTTAGCACACGTGCATGCGCGCATTCATATTCAACACAGCCTCTCTCTCTCTGTCTCTCTGTCTCTCTGTCTGTCTGCCTCTCTGTCTCTGTCTGTCTCTGTCTCTGTCTGTCTCTGTCTGTCTCTGTCTGTCTCTGTCTCTGTCTCTGTCTCTGTCTCTGTCTCTGTCTCTGTCTGTCTCCCTCTCTGTCTGTCTGTCTGTCTGTCTGTCTCTCTCTTTCTCTCTTTCTCTCTTTCTCTCTTTCTCTCTTTCTGTCTGTCTGTCTGTCTGTCTGTCTGTCTGTCTGTCTGTCTGTCTGTCTCTCTCTCTCTCTCTCTCTCTCTCTCTCTCTCTCTCGAACAGTGCGATGACACAATGGTTAAAGACGTTTATCTTTTTCGTTTAAGTAGGCTATAGTTCAAGTGAGGTCCAATGTTTAAATTTCACTTGGACGGCGTCTGTTTAATGCAAAGTACGCTTGTGCTGAGGTCAGATAAACATGCGTATGAGCTACAATTGCGTCGAATTCGCTTTAGGATTTGTAAAGAAGATGGAGTTGGAAGAGAAGAGGGATGCAGATGGACAAAGAAGAGGAAGACACAATTTAGTGGGAAGGGATGAAGCCAAAGCAGATGCAAAAAAGGAAGATGGAAGAAAAGGCAGGATGAGGCGTGCCACTTTCGATGACCTTAAAGCCATCATAAACATTAACGATAACATTTACGAAGGTTTCGATTACATTCCGACGTTATTCTACATTTTTATGCAGTCGAAGTTACACGTCATTTACGTCTACGAGGAAGATGGCAAACTGGTTCGTTGACTGCATTCATTAAATAATTATTGAACGGTTGATGGGTTTATTGATTGAATTACTGATTGATTATTTGGTCAATTCATTAACTGACACATTTATTTAATCAAAAAAGTTATAAACCGCTACTTCAGTTTTAAACTCTCAAGCGCTTCCAGTCCAACACTGGCGAAGGCCCTGATGGATCATGGAGGGAGCACATAAGAAGAAGGATCTGAAGGAATTCTCTTCAGGGCACATAGACTAATTGCTGAGAAAGCACGACTTTACGTTTCCAAAGGCTATGAAAATAAAATGGACAATTGTCGTAATCGTAATTGTAAACTCCAAATGTTTAAAGCTGTACTCTAAAGCTAAACGAAAAGCACCAGCTTTTTCGCGAGCCTGTATGTAGAGATCGATGTCCACTTTACGTCCGGTTGCCAGAAAGACCAGAAAGCTTCCAAGGCGGACGATCGGATAGATTATATTAGGAATACTTGAAGAGGTGGAACTTCAATTTGGAGTGGAAAGTCTTTGGGGTGATGAGTAGAGGACCCAGAGGCAGATTACGGTGGGTCAGTGGCGGCATTGGTGACGTAACTGATAACATGCATGCTGAATTCATATGGAATTCGTTTTAATCGTATTGTTTTACAGTAATTGGTAGGCCATAACTTCTATTGCGCCGATGTCTAATTCATAAGGCATCAACCGATGGTGCATCAAAACAAAGCCGTAATCAGATCAATGTCCTGAAGATCAGTGGAACACAGCGAGCAACGATGATGCGATGCCCCAAACGAAGAGGAACGTCAAATTCGTATCGTCACCTCACTATCATCATAAATAAAACAGGCCAGGAAAGATATACGCGAAGTCAACCTCGGAAATATTCTCAATTGTGTAGCACTCACATCCTGAGTTCGGACACCAAGACCTTGAAACCAGATAGGTGTATGACACAAGCGCGTTAGATGCTGTATCTATTAAGCAAAAGTTATTGGACTTATTGCGATAGGTATTCCTTGTCAACTTTCGTTTTCACCCGGATTGCGATGACCTGGTCAGTGCTATGTCCGCCCGCGTTCATCCCTCCTGTCAGGGCCGCGGCCTCGGAAACCCGGCTACGTCTCCTGGTGTCGTCCAACTGCTTGAGGAACATCCAGCAATTGCGAGATATGTCACCGACCAACGGATAGAGCCAAAAGTATCAGCCAAGATGCATGAAAAGAATCTGCTCTACCACTGGGTAGATATTCTCAGCTCATTTTACGTTGTCTCTATGCTCACAATCGTATCGTAGCCTTCATTATCATCTTGAATGTGTGATTTAGTTAATTATGAGTGAGTGAGTGAGTGGGTGGGTGGGTGGGTGGGTGGGTGAGGGTGGGTGGGTGGGGAAGTTGGTTGAGTGATTGACTGAGTGATTGAATTACTTAGTGAGTGAGAGACTGAGTGCGTGAGTGGGTGTGTTTGGAGGTTTAGCGATTGAGTGGGTGGGTGGGTGCGTGGGTGGGTGGTTGAGTGAGTGACTGAACGAGTGACTGAGTGAGTGGGTAGGTGAGTTGGTGGGTTTGGGTGCGTGAGTGAGCGACTTACTGAGTGTGTGACTGAGTGCGTGGGTAGGTGGTAGGTGGATGGGTGAGTGACTGAGTGAGTGGGTGAATGGGTTTGGGTGAGTGATTGGCTGAGTGGGTGGGTGAGTAGGTGGTGGTGGGGATCGATGAATGGTTTTAAGTTGGTACGGTTGGGTTGGGTTGATGAGTAAGTCAATCAGTGTGTTAGTCAGTGAGTTAGTCAGCTGTCAGTCAGCCCTTCATAGCTAATATTTCATGTAAATATTCCTAAGTCTCACTTCGATATATATGTAAACCAGTTGCAATCCATGCATGTTTAGAGTTCTCCTATAACAAATAAAGTTTTCAACGTACGAGTGTTCTTGTACTTGTGTTTTCATTTGGAAAAATCTCATACGATAAGTTCCAGATTCTTCAGTCTTCGCATAGCTTTCACTGAAAGAAAATTTGGCACAGTAAGAGAACTCTTGTTTGTAGTGAAGTGCCACTAAGAAGGAAAAAGGAGGACGATGTGGGAAGAAGAATGTGAGCTTAATAGCACGCTGATTACTCAGCAAGTTTTAAGCATTTGTTTGCATTCAAAATTTATGTGAAAAGAAGTCATCCGGTTGTTTCTTCTTTGTGCCCGCGCTCATCTCACGTTTGCATTTATTAAGTGCATCTAGCTGACACGCAGTGATCACGTTCCTTGGCTTTCAAGATGCATTTGTCCGCTATGCTTCAAAAACCTGTTATGCTTCTATCATGTCGAATGGCTAGCTATTTATAACGTAGGCTCGCGCACAATATGACGCTCTGAAACCGTGATTAGCCACGGACCGGTTTAAACCAGTCTGATCCAGTGTGTAATCAGTCTGATCTAGTGTGCAATCAGTCTGATCTAGTTTGCAATCTGTCTCATCTAGTATACCGTCTTGGTTGGAGAAAGAAAGAAAAGGCGGTCACAAATGCAGTGCTCAAAAAGGCTAGAAGTATTTGTTCAACTATCAAAACATCCAGTTCGCTCAGAACTCCTTCGCTTGCGCTCTCTCTTCCAGCATTGCACTGAAGATTCGATTCCGAACACTTCCGGCGTATTTTGGTTCTCCTCGATTACCATCATTAACGATTTCCAACGCAGCTTCAGCTTTCTTCCCTCCCAAGCTAGATCCTCTCTTCCAGCATTCCACTGAAGATTCGATTCCGAACACTTCCGGCGTATTTTGGTTCTCCTCGATTACCATCATTAACGATTTCCAACGCAGCTTCAGCTTTCTCCCCTCCCAAGCTAGATTCTTTCTTGATCTAGCCTGTAAACGAAATGGACCTAGCAATGTCGCTCTTGCGGACTTGATGCTATATTATAGCACTTGTGAAGAAGCTAATTCTCCCTGACGTGGGTTTGGTGTGTATAGCTGAGACATTTTGAAATTTACATTACATCATCAACCTTTCGTCCTCTTCAAAATCAATTTCAGCTTATACCTCGTGAATGAATCTTGCCTTAGAAATTTTTTAGATGCAATAATTTTGGCGAAATTTCGACATTATTATCTGTAAAAATACAATAATTAACCAAAATTGTTAGGATGGCACTGTTCACTATACATGTAAATATTCCCAGGTCTGTTTCTATTGGACTGCCTTTGATAAGCAGCATCGTAGCCTATAATCATCAGCGGAGCAGGACAGCCAAGGCTGAAACGCATACAAGACAACGTCAATAACACATGTTTCTCTAACATTTTATAAGGCAAAGGTCTGAAACTACTAAGACCAAATTGATGGTAATCGACCGCTAGCTACCACTTTATATTGTATCGTAATTTTCGTGCATCAGCTTCATTGATCTGTAACCCTATTATCCTTTGTTTTAGAATTGTTTGACCTACAAGCTTGCAGATCGTCAATGGATGAGTCGACTCACACGCACTCGCCAGATGGCATTTGGTGCTAACCGACCGTTCACTCCATCGTACACAAGTGCAACAGAATGGCTGGAACGCTCTGATCAGCTGATTAGATTCATGTCGAGGTATGTTGTAGATCTTTTCCCATTTGGTCCTGACTGGAAGCCTACACCAACCAACAGATCAGGCCTACGTCACGTGCTATCGTCTGCCAAAGTATACATCAGCCTGGATCCAACGTCAACTACTGACAACAGCTATTCATGCGATACCATATCCAGTACAGGATTCGTCCCAGTCGAAGGCTGTGGACCTCAGAGGACAAGCGAGAGAGGACAAGAGAGCGACATCATTGGCCTCAGCTATTCCACTGTGTTGCCATGTAAGCACGGAATAAGACTCGACATTTTCTTCTACGGTGACTGTGAGGAGATTTTCCTAAGCCATGTCTATAGCCACCTGCTTCATTGCATCAGCATTACTTCGGATGAAACTAGAATCGGAGTCTTTCTGCACTTTCCGCTAATAATCGATTCAAAGAATGTGGAGGAACGACTAAGGGCGGACATGGGAGAGAGGTTGCATGGATTGGGCGCTGCAGAGGTTGTTCAGTACATAGCTGAGTATCCTCAGTCAAAACTATGAGACCTTACATCAGACAGGAACGTCCAGATCATCGTAGACATTCAGCGTCAGTGGAAAAGAGACAGCAGAGACGGGAGGGGATGCCAAAAGCCTTCACCGATTAGCAAATGTGTCTGCAACTTCACTTTCAAATGACGTCAAATATGTTTGAATAGTCATCCATCGATCATAAACCAAACCATTCGTTCATCCACCTGGCCATCCAGGCATTCATCCAGTCATCCATGTAGCCATCCATCGATCCATCCACCTATCGTTAAATTCCCCCAAGAGATTGCTATACCGTAACCAGAATGTATTACCCGTGCAGCCAATCTACAACAAGCTCTAACTCTCTTATAAGCTATCTACAAAAGCAGGAAGTTTCTTCTCTATTCTCTATTAACATAAAGTCGCTGCTAAATCCTAAAAATGCCACCATTCTCAGGATCTTGTCTCCTGTTGTCGCCCTCCTGACCTCGTCGCTACGAGATGAACTTTATTCCAAACCCAGTGCTCATCTCCAAACGCCCTCGTCTAAGTCCTCAAAATCTCATTCATGGTTCGTAAACCGTCCTCAACTTCTTCCGCTACAACTTTGGTTTTCTTCTACCACTTGCTGCCACTGCTCCTAAGGAGTGCGTACTCGCCAATGACTTCAGCATCCATGTCGACAACCCATCTGATCCCTTTGCACCTAATTTTCTTAACTTCCTGTCCTCGGTCAACCTAATTCAACGCTATCAACTTCCCAGATCACATCAAAAACCACACCATCAACTTCATTACCATCTCCGCGACTTCGCTCTTGTCACATAAATTGTCTCACTCTGTTCTTAACATGACAGATAGGCATTGCAGATCTGGATATGAACCTTTTCATGGTCAGAAGATGAGTGGCAGTCTGCTAGATCCAGGAAATTTTTGATATAGCACAGTAGATATTCTGTTACACTAGTATCTGCGCTGCAAGACATAATTCCACAAGAGGATTTGGTAAACTGTTTTTTTATAGATGACGTCGCAGTTGAAACCAAAATATATATTCAGTGACTTAACAATATCATAGTAGACCCTGGGAATAAAGATTGCACTATTATACTAGGCTATACTGCATAAATTGTCTTTCATTGGCTGAGATCAAACATACTTGTTAAAAAAGTCCATCTACATGTATTTCTACCAGTGGTGGATCCAGGGTTGCTTGCGCGGGGGGGAGGGCTCTTTCTGAGGGGCGCCATGTTCTAGCGTAAATATTGTAATTGACTTTAAACAATAGTAACCTATGTTTGAAATAGTGCTTGTTTTTTTACAGTATCTGCACGTGTAATACCTCTAATATTACTGATTTAGGTCTGTAGAATTCATTTCTGATACTGTTTTCGACATTCGGGGTCATCTTTAGCTTGAAAGGTCATGGTCAAGGACATTTTGTTATATCAACGATTCGGATTATAACTTCACCGAATGTAGCAGTAGAAACATGTGTAATATCTGTAATTCAACTAATTAGGTCAGCTAATTATGATATCTTAAATTCTATACCGATATTGTATAGGCTAATGCTATTTTTCAATACATCAGTTAAGATTGTCCTCAAAAATGTCAATTAAGATCGTTTTGGATGTGGGCAAGCAGGTTTTCCATTACATGTTTTCTGCCTTACCATGACAGAATATCACGCACAGAATTGCAGCAGAACGGCAACCACAGCGTCGAAGAACATTTTAAGAACATTTTTTACATAAAAGGCTGCACAAATGTTATGGTTCTACTATTCTGCCACCCTGCCATGGCAGCCCTTGAGCATGTTCACAGCACCCTTGAGTTCCGCGACAGCCAGGTTGGGTAGCACTGGATTAGGGAGTTATTATCACGTGTCTGTGACTGTTCCAATGCAAGTGATTTGATCAGTGGCGTAGCTATAGGCTAGGGTGGTCCACGGACACATGGTGAAAAATGAAGTTCAAGCTAGAAACCAAGACACCCTCTAAGTTTTTTACACCTCTCAATTGTATCAATCTGGTAAAATTTCAGCTTCGTACTCTAACTGGAAGACAGTGCTCACGGACCCCTCCCCTTTACCATATAGAACTAACAGTGCGATCGGTTAGAAAATACGCTGTGCGTCTTTTCTTCTTAATATTATGACCAGATTATCAATTTACCAGTAGGCCTATGCAAAGGCAATAGTTAAGTCATGTCAGCAACGCTATTTGCTGCATGGAGGCAGTCTCCATAATAAACCACAGTCAAATGATGTCCCAGACGTATGTGTCGCAGAGCTTCATTTCTGCAGCACTGCAGCTATAGCAGACTTCTTCGTAATTTCAGCGGAGACAGCTTTTCTGTTTGCCTCAGCAACTTGGAGGAGAAACTGTTTCTCTTCCTCATCATTTGTGAGGAGGCTGTTATATTCTTCAAAGAGCTTCACACCACGCTCGGCTGTGTCATATACGACACGCAACGTCCTTAGTTACATGCTAAAAAATGAAGTTTAAGCTAGAATTCAGTACACCCGCTCAGTTTTTTTACACCTGCTAATTATATCATTCTGGCAAAATTTTAGCTTCCTGCTCCAACTGGAAGTCGACGGTGCTCACAGACCCTTCCCCCTTTACCAGGTTGAACTAAAAGACCGATTGGTTTGAAATTATTGCTTAACGTCTTGTATTCGTAGTATTGTGATTAGATTACGAATTTATCATTATAAAAACAATACTTGTGTCGTGTCAGGAAAACTTTTGCTGCAAGGAAATAATATAAATAATCAGCCATGGAACAGTCAAATGATGTCTCAAGAGGTATATGTCACAGAAATTCCTTCCTTCAGCACTGCATCTATATAGGAATTCCTCTAGTCCCCGAAATTTGTCATGTGTCACATTTTCGAAAAAAATCGAAAATCTCTTGAAGATTGAAATTTATGAGGAACTTGAGGGACCGCAGCAGAAAATGAAAACCTTGGCTAAGATCAGTTTTATGACATATTGACTGCAAGCCAACCACAGGAGCTCTGGACAAATAATTTGCCAGAAAACATAGGCCTATGCCTATTGAAGCAAACAGTATTCACAGAAGTAGTGTCACAGCACATCGCTTGATTTCTATAGTCAACTTCCATGCTTCTAGCAGATCATAAACAGCCTTGGCTTCGTTACATCCTGTTCCAGAGGTAAACTTTAAAATGCCAAGTAGCTCATCTTTGCAACCTATAGAAACCAGCACTGGTAGGTGGTCCATATCTTCGATTCAAGAAATATCAGGAAGGATTTTACCATTCAAGTCAATCACCAAGGCACAATCTGGTATAAATTTAGCTACTACTGACTCAGCATGTACCGTTTTAGCTTTCTCTGTATGCACGCAAGTATTTATGCATGCATGTATGCTTGTATGTCTTTATGCACGCTTGAATGCATGCATGTATGTATGAATGAATGTATGTATGAATATAAGCTATATACTATGTAAGCTTGTATGTATGTATGCATGCATGCATGTATACAGGTATGTTAGAATGTATGTATGAATATAATTATGAATAGCTGCAGAATGCTGATTAAATGCAATCAAAGATATGAATTCTGGAATTGTGTGCTGCATAAACAGTATGCCCATGTTTTGTACAAATATCAATGAAAATACATTTAAGCTAAATGTCTGTGTATAAACAGGAAATATATAGCAAGATATGTAATAAGAACTGTGTACTATGTTCAAAATGTGAACAAGTAAGTAGAAGAACTAAACTGCACAGTTGCATAAGAAAGTTGTCAAGGTAATCACAATTTGTAACACATTAGGCCTATGCTTCGACATAACGACGATTATGTTAAAAGTTGACGTCATTGAGCACCATCTTCCAGTTGGAGTAGGAAGCTGAAATTTTCTCAGAATAATACAAATGACAAGTGTGAAAAAGTTAGGGGGTGTCTTGGTTTCTGGCTTGACCTTTTTGTTTCTGGACCACCCTACTATAGGCACTTTGGCGCCCGGGGCAAGTAATGGCAAGAGCGGCATTTTTAGACTAGAAATTTAGAATTTTAACGAAACGGAGTTATTGATAAGTTAGGCCTATGTTTTGAGCGTTAATTGACGATATAAATATGTGGGTCTTAAGAGACTCCGAACGGTTCTATCCTTGATAGCTGAAAAGTCTTTGCGAACTTCAGCAAAATTAATGGAATCAGCTACTTCATTCTGGCTGATCAAACTGCCGTGGCCTGCTGGATTAAATGACCTGTTCATCTGAAATTGCTGAGGAATCAGTGTCCCTCAAAAATAGCTGTCCTGAACTCCATAAGTTTTAATACGTTGAATATAGTATAATACTATTATAGAGAAATGTAAAGATGTAGTTCGCAGTTTCTTCTGCGTTATCGTCCCTCTTGCGTTCACCCTTTTCGCGACTTTCCTCCGCTTATCTCCTCCTTGATTCTCCCCTTCTTCCTCGCATTGCTCCTTCGTATCGTCCCTCACACATGACCCTCCCCGCCCACGGCCCTGCCTTCCGTACGATGCTCACCCAGCTCTATATATGACTGAGGTGGTATGCGGCCCTGGGGGTCATGTGAAGGCCGGTTCCCTTGCCGTCTGTGTTCGGTCCAGCTAGATGGTAGCGGTCGGCGCTGCCTGGGGATGATTCGCAGGCGAACAGGTGGCGGTTAGGCTGGTCGGTTCCGCACCCTTGGCTGTTAAACCGAGATGTTAGATACAAGATGGCGGCTTGCCCGACCATAACCACGACACAGTGCATCGAGTGACATTTGTCGTGTTTCATACGATAAGGCCATCATTAAAAGTAAGGGCGCAGATGATAAAATGTCTTTAAATTTAATTTTGTCGCCCCTTTTGTCCACCATTACGGGTTTGATCTTAAGGGGCGCCATCATACTACCAAGCGGGGTGCGGGGGCGAACCGCCCCCGGGCCTATAGCTAAATCCGCCACTGATTTGTACATGGCGTTGCCAGAATCATTAATGTTCCCACCTTGTGTATACAGTAAGAGGTGACCAGCTGGAAATTCCATGTAGTCAAGTGAGTGTCATGGACTTATTTCCTCTCTGTTTGTGGTCTTCTGAAGTAGCAGTAAACGAATAGGATGCATGGCGCCTATGACGGCAGCCACGCGCGAAGTTCCAACTATTAACTTGTTGCGGTCTGTCAAGCTGTCAGAAAATAAAACGAATATCTATCTATCTTTCATGCTCAGAAGATGAATGCCAGTCTGCAAGATCCAGCAACTTCTTTGATACAAGATAGTGGCTATTGTTACTGTAGTATCTGCGCTGTGACAAATGATTTCACAAGAGGATTTGGGCAAATTTTTGTTTATGTCACTGTTGAAACCTTAGATATTCTGTGTCTTAACATTATCATAGTGGGGCCTGTGGGGCCTCCACAATTTAACGGCAGCTTTAATATGACAACATAGGCCGTTGCCGCCGACAAAGCTTATATTTGGCATGGGGCCTGTGAATAAAGATATCATTATATACTAGGCTATAGATACTGCATATCCTGTATCTTATTGGCTGAAGCAAAAGATAGTTGTTAATAACTGTAAGTAGCTAAAGTTCGTCTACATGTATTTGTACATATAGTGAGGCCATTATCATTAATGTTCCCACCTTGTGCTAACCTTAAGAGACGACAACCTGCGACTTGTGTGGTTAGCGAAAAGTGCTGCGGCCCTCTCGTCTGTAACTATAATTGGCAACTTGCCCGAACACGTACTATTATTTGTCATTCACCGATTACTATCCGAACGAGCACTTTTCGCTAACCACACTGGTAGGCAGGCTTGGACTGGGCCGGCGGGACACCGGGAGATTCCCGGTGGGCCGGTAGGTCGGCGCCCAGAATAGAAAAAATACGATTTAAAAATATTATGATATTAATTTTTAGTTCTACTTCTTAATTATAGTTTAATTATAATCGTTTAATTATAATGTCCCATACAAAGCGAAATCTCTTCTGGATTCTTTGACAAGTTTTGAATGTATTTTGACAGATCAATTGTTTTTGAAAGTACTTGTACAAACCGCTTCGTTATCTCAATACTTGCAAACAAACGGCATGGACATCGTACGAGCCTATAAGATGGTTCAAGATACTATCAACGAATTAAGCCACACACATCGAAGTTTTGCTCTCATTTTTGAAGCAGCTGAACATTTTCAGAACTTACTAACAGTGATATATATATAAAAGAAATATCGACATTCATGTTAAGACTGTTTTGAAACAGAAAAGAATTGGATGAATAGAGAAATTGCCAGGGGAATCTACTATAAAGACCAGCCTATCGAAAATTAGAAAGATAAATTTCGAGTAAACGTTCACACATGGTAATGGATCAAATTATTAGTAGGGTTTGAAATAGAGATTTTCTGAGCACAACAATCTTTATGCTGATTTGTCTTGTTTAGAACCAAACAATTTTGCAGAATTTTCTATAAGGATTTCCATTGATAGACTACAGCACCTGAGTGAGTTGTCCAGAAGATTTATTGGCAGTGTAACAAAGGAGCAGCTGGAAATGGAAATAGCCTATTGGACGTTGCAAAA
This sequence comes from Aporrectodea caliginosa, assembly GCA_020284085.1. NCBI lineage: Eukaryota > Metazoa > Annelida > Clitellata > Crassiclitellata > Lumbricidae > Aporrectodea > Aporrectodea caliginosa. The sequence goes on from JACEVL010000506.1 coordinate 864,405, forward strand.
AATGGGAGTTTCAAACTACCCTTGAAGATAACTATAATATGCTATTTGACACTGAAATAAGAGACATAGAAAGTGAAACCGTCCTAACAGCAGAAAACAGCAACAGCACCACAAGTAAAAGCAACTCTTGCAGAAACTTATTGTTTGCTATTAGCCTATGTGTTTGTTCTCTTAAATTCAATCCGCAAAGTCTTCCTTATTCAAATTTGATTTTGGCTTACAAATTCATGTTGACATTATCCTCATCACAAGTTGCCTGTGAGAGGTCATTCTTGAAATTGAAACTGCCAATAATTTAAGAGAACAAACACATAGGCTAATAGCAAACAATAAGTTTCTGCAAGAGTTGCTTTTACTTGTGGTGCTGTTGCTGTTTTCTGCTGTAGGCCTACATTTTGAACATAGTAAGCAATTTGCTAAGTCAGTCAAGTTTAGAGTCATGCAGTCTGATGGCTTGTGAAAAGGACCTTCTCAGAATTAGAACCCTAATAATGATGACATCGTTGGCGTTAACCAGTGATACGATGAAAAACCTGCTTGTGTGATTGCGAAGCTGTGTCTACTAATTCTATCATGATGTTAAGCTTTTGAAATAAACCAAACTGTGCAACAGTTGGTTCAAAACATAATTACAAATTTATGAGAGATCAAAAATTAAAAAGTATGTGCTGACTTTGTTAATCTTTTAATACATTCATACTTAACATTTTGTTATTATCACTTAACACTTAATATTTATATGTAACATTTAACAATATTTATGCTGTTTGACCGATTAATGACTAAAAAGTTCTTCATTTTAGGTTAAATGTTACAAAAAACATTGGTGGGCGGGGCACCATTCAGACCCCTTACCGGATTCATTTTATCCTAAAAGGTTTCACGCCTTCAGGGTTCATTATTGTGGGCCGCCCAGGACCAAATTTCCCGGGCCGCTTTCGCAAGCCAGTCCAACTCTGCTGGTAGGCAGCATTTTTCGCTAACCAAACGATGCTAAAGAAACGTAATGGGGTATGTCATACCCACCTCACCTCCAAAGGGTTAATCTCACATACTTTAGTCTATGTCGTTTATATATTAAAAAATGCATTACGGCGTTTGTGATCTCCCAATAAGGCAATTTTCAATCCATTCAAAATAACTTCGTAGAATTCAAACGGTTTGACTACAGTTGGTTATGGGACCCTTTTGAAAGGTCTTTTGAAAAAGGAAAAAATAGCCCAGATCGAAATAATGGTAAGCACATCATGTTTCATGGAAGTTCAGCACTAATTCTGGACGTTACTATTGGTGATAGGTTTCTTCTTGCGTCATATTGCGATTGGGGCGGTGGCAAATAGCGGTGCAGTTATAATATTAGTAATAATAATAATAACAATTATTATCATTGTTACTGTTTTTGTATTAAGATTTATAAAGCCTAGGTTGCTATTACTAAAGCAATATGAAACAAGCTGGGAGTTATGCATGAGCTCAAATGGGAATGGAAGAGAGACAGAGACATGCCGAACACGTAGACAGACGCAGAGAGACAGACTCTCATTCAGACAGATACAGAGGCAAGAAGAGATGCGGCGACTGTGCACCGTTGCTTATCAGAACTGCGTCCAATCGTTGTTCAGTCCACTTCTGCTGCTAGAGAAACTCCGCCTCTTCGCCTCACACGAAACACTTAATCCTAACAGAGGCTGAATTCGTTCGTCTTCAGTTCGTGGTTTTCACGTGACAAACTTATAGCGTTACGTAATTCATCTGTGAGAATGTGACCTGAGATCGCTAAATATCCAACAAGACATGAAAACAGAGGATAAGAGCGCAAAGAAGCTGCAAAACACTCCATAAAAGCCAACAGAATATCAGAGCAGATCAGTTGAATTCACGTCAAGCACCTGATGAAAGCAGAAACATCATGCTGACTTCGATGCTTCGCTTCCTCTATGTACCTTTCCTTATATCACAAGGTAGGTACTTCACGACGTCGTATTATCTATATTATAAGTCTTAGTCTGTTTAGGCCTACGTTGTCCTTCCGTTTGTTTGTATGTTTGTTTGTTTGTTTGTTTGTTTGTTTGTATGTATGTCTGTTGTCTAAAGGCTCCGAAACAGAACGCTTTAGCGATTTACAAAATTTACAAAACATTATTACGCCGCGTCTACGTCAACGCGACTATTTTCAGCTCGCAATTTTATTTAAACACCGATATATGGACATTTTAAATTTCCAACTGCTTCGACGAGGCTATCTTATAATAGCATGGCCATTTGTCCACGTCACACTGGCTAAATATGCAATCTTAAATTACGTCACGCGGGCTAATTATGCAATCTTACGTCACGCGCGCTAACGGCAGAACTTCGTCTATTATTTAGCAAATAATGCGCCTATTATAATTTAGAGATAACCCGTGTAGTACGGGGAACAAATAATACGCCTATTTAAGGTAGAGATAACCCGTGTAGTACGGGGAACAAATAATATTGCCTATATATATAATTTGCTTTGCCCGTGCAGTACACGGGCAAAGCAACTATGTTCACCTCTAAATATCGTTTCCATTCAGATATATGGACATTTTTTAAATATTTTAAGCCCATCAACAAATATAGTAAGTAAGTAGCCTTTATTTGCAGCCGTTAAAAATAACGCCTGGGCTAAACCCGGGCGAACGCCGGGTAAAAATGCTAGAAAACATTTTGTTTCATAAAACTGCGTTCAATTGAGGCCAAAGAATTTGCATCTTTTCATCTGTCATGACTCTACCCAGGGTCTGGTTAAAAAGGGATCGGGCGAGACGATTGCCTGGCGGTCGCACTCACGACCGAACCTCCTCACTCTCCGACTTAACACGACAGTCGCCAGTGCACTGGACCCGAAAACTGCTGAGGCAATCGGTCGGGCGCTGCCCTCAAGCGTACCATGTGGGAATATAGGTTGGACGATAATATGTAGAGTCTGAGACGTAGCTTAAGAAGGAAGAAGAGATCTGATGGAACGAGGAGGAGTACGAGAAGGAGGAGGAAGAAAAAGAAAAAGAAGAACAAAGCGAAGAATAAAGCGAAGAAGAAAAAAAAGAGAACAAGGAAGAAGAAGAAGAGGAGGAGGAGGAAGAAGAAGATGAGGAAGAATGAGGAGGAGGAGGAGGAGGAGGAGGAGGAGGAGGAGGAGTAAGAAGACGACGAAGAAGAAGAAGCAGAAGAAGAAGAAGAAGATGAGGAGGAAGAAGAGGATCGCGAAATCATCCATCAATCCATCCATTCATCCATAGATCCATCCACTCATAAATCTATCCATTAATCTATCTATCCATCCATCCATTAATCCATCCATCCATGCATACTTACATGCATTCATGCATCCATCCATCCATTCATACATACATCATGCCATCCATCAAGCCATCAAACCAGTCAGCCAATCAATTCTCTTTTTATTTTGCAGTTGGCTGGTGTTCAGAGGTCAATGTAGCCCTGGGTCAACCGGCGTATCAGAGTAAAACCTTCACTGGAAACACAGCTAACCGCGCAGTAGATGGCAACAATAACACGAATCCCGACGCTGGATCATGTGCTCACGGGGGCGATGTAACCGATGGACCTAATTGGTGGATGGTTGATCTAGGACGTCCCTTGCAAATCAAATACGTCGTTGCAACCAACCGATTCAACGTTGGTAATTGCAATTTATTTTAAACTACGGCAAGCAGTTTAAACTGTCGTCACTCGTCAGATATCCATCACTTTCAACTGATGTGTTTTTGTTTTAGCCCAGCGCCTTAAAACCTTTAGTTATACGTAGAGGCAGGTGAACTTAAATAATAGTGGAAAAAGGTCTTCGAACTTGGTAAGGAACAAAAACAGTAGCCATCTGAATATCTGGTAATGTTTCCTTTTTTGGTAACGTATCTGAACGCTAAGATGAATCGCAACGCATTAGCCATCTACATTTAACACAGTGCAATCAATTCAAGAGTCACATGTCTAGATATCTGATTTTAATTGGCTTACATCACACTACATTAGGGTGGGCCAAGATTACATGCAAACAATATTTTCTTAAATAATGCTGCTCCACAAGGCTGCCCTTATTCCTTATTGTAGGTATTCACGTGCAAAATTTGAACTGAATTGTTTAGGGGTACCAACCAAAAAGCACCTCAATTATCAATGTTCGATTTTTGCTTTTCGAATAATAAAGGATTTTCACTTTATATCTGGAGAGTGCACAATAGTTATTTACCTTTTGGGTATCCATTGGACTTGCAGTGAATGTGGACTGTTTGGTGAACATAATTTCGATGTTTAATGTTTTGTATATTCCTTATTAATTAGCAATAAAATATTCAGTCACCAGATGGTGACTACTTGGCAATTACAATAATGATTATTATTTAAAAAGACAAAGAGACACAATGACAAGGTATTTCTGGTATTGGCAGGTATTTTAAAAAATTAATTTTTTATGCTCAGATTTTAATACACAATTTAATATTATATTTAAACAATTGCAATTTAAATAACAAAAACCGTGCTAGAAGATACCACATTGTACTTAACAGTAAAAATTATAAATGAAACAATTATTGGTAGATTTCTCGTATTAAAATTCTAATAGAAATAAATGTGTAAAGTTTGTGAAGGTGTAGCTGTGTTATTCAGTCACCTGAGGTAAATATCATTTATTTTTTAGTAATATACTAGGCTATTGATCTTCAGTAAGCGGTGTATGAAGTAAGATTAATACTAATTTTTTCATGTGCCATTGTGCCTTTGCAATAAGAATTGACAAATTCCACATTAATAACATGACTGAATGAGTGCCTGTTCTAAATAATGCAATACATTATATTTCAATTATTCTAGTTAATAGTTAATTTTGAAAAAGTAGTTTTATATAATATTTAGATTCTAGAATTTTTTAAATTTTATATTTAGATTTGCTTGATAGTCATGGCACAAGCAATTACCAGGAGTTTATCACAGTTATGGCTAGTAGGGAATCCTGAAATGGATATCCTTGGATCTGGATTGCCAATCAATAGAGCTATTGTGAAAAAACCTTTATGTTTCACCATCTAGAAGAGGGACTAACAATTGCCCAAGAGTGCTAAAGTGACAATGGATGCTGCCCTAGCCATCTGGGGCTCTGGGCAAAGGCTTGAATGCCAGCACAGCAAGTAGACTCTGTAGTAATAAAGCTCCGCAAAATATACGACGAGTTGGCGTATTGTGCGCTTAAAAATCACCGTTTGACGCCAAAAGACTTGCAGATACAAAGAAGATATGTTTAATCTGGACGAACTTACCAAATCTCCGCAAAAGATTTCTTCATGCAATAAACAATGAGGAAGACAAAACATTTCTCCAGATGCAAAAAGAAGACACATCAATTTCCAGTACGTCTGGCATAGACAGATGTTTGACGACTAAGGAGACACAGAAAAACTTCAGAAATGCCCATCAAACGGCCAGAAACTGAAAGTATGCTAAGATCACCCAAAAAACTTCCATCATGCCATCTACTTAAGCCGGCTCTTTGGCTGTTGGACCAAACTTTTCAAGCGCACATGGAAAAGGTCAGACTAATCACCCTAAACCTAATGAAGGTCGTCAGTGATTGTGCAGAAAGTGGGGTTGCATTTCTTCAGTCATATACCATGCAGCCTTGACAAAGGATGAAACTCAAAAGCAATATCTATTGTAGCTTATATGAAAAGTTATATCCAACCACCAAAGAGAGTTTCCAGTTCAAATGAAAGCAGCTCGCAGTCTAAAATTTTAAGAACAATAAAGAACATCGACAATTTTTCATGTTATAATTTAATTTTTGTCAGTTTTAACTTAATAGACTGATTCAATGACAATATCTGTTTAAAGCTGATAATTGTACTCGATGTACTGTCGAAAGGCGACTTTTTAATTTTTAGAGGTTTAATTTTCTTCAAACTTGGCAAACAAATCACTAATAACATATGGAACAAGGGCAGCCCTGTGAAGAATTGAATTTGCAAACTTTATATTTTTTGACCACCCTACTCTACATGATGTCGTAATTTAATATCAGACATAGTATTTTTTCGAAATTTAAGAGGACCGCTTGGACTACTTCATGGTTGGAGTGACCAACTTCTCCAACACAGAGTGGGCTCCAGTCCGAGGTCGATATCCACTCTGTGGTCAGTACCCTGGAAAGACTCCGGCGTCTGCCCGTCTCACGGTTCAGTGTAGCCCGAATATCGAATCCGGTCGATACGTCATAGTCCAACAACCAAGCAATGGACCAGGATATCTGACATTATGCGAGTTTGAGGTCTACGTGGGCAATCGAACACTCAGAGGTGAATCTACAGACATATTCGCACACAATTGTCTAATTGTACTCTCCACATTTAGATAAATGTTTTCTTCACTTAACCAATAAATGTTATGTTTTGTCCAGTTGATAAATAAAACAATTAGTGTTAGTTGCTTTGATTGAGTGCCGATCAAAATACAATTTTACAAAGATGCGTTTATCGATAGTTGGCACGTAAACGACGGGCTGCAGTGGTTTCCAGGTCACTTTAGTAGGCCTACATTCTTTTGAACAGCGGGTTTCGTAAGAGAAAAACTCTACGACCATCTTATAAAATGACACGAGTTGCAGGGCGTATGTAATGAGGTTCACGTTTAACTTGAATAAACTCATCAATATCTTTTGTCTATCATAACTAACCTTTTGTTTTTAAGCTCAGGCTCAATAGACGCGTCGGAACAAACCTTTATAAGGGTTGTGCACCTATGCTTCGTCATTGCAGAGTAGCACAAGGTTCTATTATTAATAAATTATGTGTAAATGAATGCGCATTAACAACTACAATTGATATTTTCAGCGAACGTCTTTGCTCGTCAGAGAAATTATCGTCTGATGACCTACAACGTTACGCAGACCATGAGGCGACATTCGTCCTTGGAGTGCACTGTGCATTGTCGAAAGACTCCAGGCTGTCAGTCGGTGAATGTTCTCGAATCGGAGAGAAGATGCGAGCTTAATTTCCTGCATCACGGAGCCACTCCTTTCGACCTCGTCAATGCCACTGGTTGGAGCTGGTGGTACCAGGTCTACTATTTCCAAGCCAGTTAAACGAAGGGCGATATCACGTCGAACACCAAATACCAGCTGAAAGAAAAGCGAAGTCAAAATAGAACTTCGATATCGACTAAAATTGTCGTTGACTTTTACAGTACACTCGATGAATGTTGTTACATTGTGTGGTAAACATAGCAGCATGCAAGGTAATTTATATCTTTCTCGGTATTATTAGCTCTTCGTGGCGTAATCATTTGCTCGAAAAAAATTTCAGATAGCATAAATCAAGAACCGGACAACCTGTCTTTACGCGATACCTGGTCGGAAAACGAATTCTCTATTTGACAGAACAAATGGAATTGTACATTGGGCGCAGAGGTCAAAGGAAGAAGCAAAAGAAATCTATAATCGAGATATAATCATGTTATTCAGAGTATTCTTTGTTGCAAAAGGTAGATTCATGAAGCTAAAACCCTGACAGCAAATTTATCGGCTGTTAAGGTTTGGTAATTTTCTGTTTAACGCTAGTTGCTCTAATGCAGATGACTAGCTACTTTTCCTTTATGATCTAGGTATGCCGTATATTCGGCCCAGCCGAATATACGGCAGTGGCTAGTTTCTTTTCGTTTGCTAAAAAGTACATAGTATTCAACTCGATTGTTTGACTGAGAGGTCCAGACTAGATGCTGACTGCCAATCGAACTGAGACACAAAGGATTGCAATGAAAACTGTTTATGTTGCAGTAGGCCCTACATTTCAATGGAATTTGTTTAAACATGCGTTCCGTAGCATCGTTTGCCTCGAAGTCAAATGACAGCAGAACAGCAGATGTTGCGGTCCGATATATTATGCCACTACTGTTATTTTGTTAGTATTATTAAAGCAACAGGATTATTCCTTTAATAGGAGTCATGACTGACTAGACTCTGCATAACAATGCGCACTGGTACGTGTCATGGTAATGAATGCGTTGCAGTCCTATTATTGTCGAATTCATTGATCTGTAAGGACAATGCGCCGCCGCGTGTTTTCCGCCGCATGGCAACCTGATAGACTTCGCTTCATCCGATTTACCGGAGGCATTGAAAAACAGATAGTTAGTGTTAATTCTAACCATAACCCGAGAACAGAGCTGCTTTCGATGTGAATTAATGGTAAAATAATCGGCAGTTATTATACCGTAGTCTAATAATATGCGGATTATAATTATACTATGAATAGAAATATTTCTTCAATGACAATTGCGAATTAGAATTGGGACACTGAATTAACAATAACACACCCAAAGCAAAGGGTAGACAATGCAGCGACAGTGGAATAAGTCTAAGGAAAACAATTACTTAAGTGGCAACAATGCAAACAATGAGCCTTTATTGTGATAAGACGATATTTCTAGTCTCATACAAGACTTGAAATCTGGTTTCCTAGTAGGCTACCTTCTCTTGAATTTCCAGAAGCGACTGATTTCTTTTATTCTCTTCAGTCAGAAATCTGAACGCATCTACTTTAAAACTTAAAGAATGCAGTGAGATGTAACTTGGTCTTTCCATCGGTCAATAATAAAACCAATTTTAATTTAAATGCAAGATATCCACTGTGTTGCAGTTACAGTTAGAAGTAACTGTAAATGCGTCGTTGCAAATTTAAAATTTAAAAATTTAAAATCTGGGTTTTGAATTACGTGAAATTTCTCTTTTTCTTACTTGCATTTCCGGATCTACTTATCTACTATTTCGTTACATAATGTTTGCTGTACAATTTATTTTCCAGTGTTAACTGGTGAACTGAACACAAATAAGGGCGACAGTCGATAGTCCGAAGGTTCGATAGTCCGAAAGTTGTAAAAGTGTTAATTGATGTCCAGAATTCCTGCTTAATTCGACTGATGAAAATAACTCTTTCTTAAATGGAACTTGGATTGATGAAAATAATCCTTGCTTAAATAAATGTTGGAATTATGATAAAATACAATAGCGAAATTAGAAGTAGAATAATTGATCAAACTATTTTATAGTAGAAGTGGATGCTGGATTGGTGACAAAACTTATAGTGAAAGTAGAAGTTGGATTGATGCTCAAACTATAAACTACAATTGGCGGATGATTTAGAGCTCTATTATGTCGGATTAATGTCGGACTAACAAACATTCGGACTATCGACATGGAACCCAAATTAGCTCATGATGCATCAGTTACTGTTGAGAGATGACGTCGCGACAATGGTTGCTATGGCGACCGCTTTCGACCGTCGACTGCACGGCGCTTGGCTGCGTCCCGTCTTCCCCTCCTAGAGCACTATTACTAGGGTTTGGTTGTTGGTTGAAGAGAAGAATAAAGAGAGAAGAAGAAGGTAAGATAGTTTGACGTTCTGTTCAAGTTACCGTTTCGAATTAATAGAACGCAACATGTTTCCTAATTCGTGCTATAGACTGTCGTCGTTTTCTCATCGAAGTAGTGACCGTTATCGTCGGTGACGTCCTTAAGTCCTCTGCCAGATCACGGAGATCACGGAGGCCGAATCCAGCGGATGATTGAAGAACGTTAGGATCCCGTACTCACCGTCCAGAGGTACCAGAATAGAAGAGAGACAGACAGACATACATAGAGAGACTGAAGCTGAGAGAGAGACAGACAGAGACAGAGACAGAGACAGAGACATAAGACATAAGACATAAGACATTTATTGTTCCCAGTAATTGTACATTGACATTTAATTATGCACGTTACTACAGTTTCCATGGAGTATTATATCATCATAGTGTAACAGAGCTTTTAAATGGGAGCAATAGGCGCACCTAAAGGGACTAATCCCGCTGAGAGAGACAAAGAGACAGAGGCAGAGACAGACAGAGACAGAGACAGAGAGAGGCAGAGACAGAAGAATCCATCCAGGCAGCAAAGGAAGAGAAGGCCAGAATTGTCCGCCACACTGTATTAGGAGAGGAGCAAGACAACCGTCATGCCTCTTCCCGGTTTCTGTCACATTACATTAACTCGATTCGGTTTATCTAAATAAAGTAGGCCTAATGTGTAAAATTATGTTGCAATTGTTCACGCATTTCTGTAGCTTAAAAATGTTCGTGTTTAAAGGTAATTTTCTCAAATTTAGGTTATTCACGTGCTTTGGTGTTTATGAAATGGCTCAAGATGATAGATCTTGGAGGGGAATAATATTGTGATGGCATCCGTATCAATAGAAACCGCGATAAAACATCACCTGTTGAAGAGAAATAATTAGATTGGTCAAGTACTCAAACACTTAAATATGAATGAAAGCAATTAAGTGTCGACTTTCACTTGATTCCAATAAGCGTCTCCCAAGAACTGATGAAGAGAAGAGACGATGAGAAGAAAAAGTCCTGTGAGACAGAATAAGTTCTTATTACGTTTTTGCAGTAAAGCCCTTTACGTTTTTGCAGTAAAGGGCTTTGAGCAGAATCAGCAACGATTACAGGCAAGCACATTTAATCGCAGTGTAAAATATCGTTTAGTACCGTTACTATCTCTACCAGACTACAGTTTGAAATATTGGTATTCAGGAAACCGATCGTTTAAATTAATGTTGATTTTGAGAAGAATCCGGGACATCGATCGGAAGAAAGCACATCGCAGTAAACCATTGAAGACATTTCTGTCTGAGAGGAATGGATAGAAAACGGTCGACCGGTCGGAAGGGATAACTGATTCCATTGACACCGGAGCTTCCTTTGTAGACACAAAATTGGAATAACAATACAAGGCATTTATGGCAGACGACATAGAAAATGGAGGTTTTAAGGTTCGCTTGTAACGAAATAATGAGAATTGAATGCTGGAGACACGCAGCCTACATGTACGATTGAAGCACCTACGGCCATGATGTGAAAAGACGGGACGATATGATCCTCCCCTCCGCATACGTTGACTAATTCAATATGACTGAATGGAGAAGCTATGAAAAGATGAAGATATGACGTACATTTACCTTTACTGTATCTAAAACGCTTTGTGAATAGTTTCCATTAATAAAATATAGTCATCTTAGTTCGTAACAGGCAAGAATTGTCTGCGAAAATTGTAAAGTGTCAATTGGTGTACAAAATAGTAATAAATTTCAACATGTCACGTGATATCCAATTATTCTGACTTGCACGCAGACCGTTGGTGATTGTCAGATACGGTATTTCTATATTTCGCCTCTGAGTAGATATCTTGAAGGGGCGCTATATTAAGTTTCATTGATTGATATACTTATGTAAACGGTCTAGCTCTAATACTGCAGCAGAAGTTGCATTCACAATTTCACAGAACTCGATAGATTTATGAATCAGGGAATCCGCACGGTATGAATTTACAATAAACTAATGAACCGAGTTGTTGGAAAAAATGCGACGCATTGTAATAATAGTGATGATGATGATGATGATGATGATGATGATGATGATGATGATGATGATGATGATGATGATGATGATGATGATAATGATGATTTTAATAATAGTAGTAGTAGTAATAATAATAATAATAATAATAATAATAATAATAATAATAATAATAATAATAATAATAATAATAATAATAATAATAATTATTATTATTATTATTATTATTATTATTATAGTAATAATAATAATAGTAGTAATAATGGTGGAGTTGTTGCTCTTATGGACTTATGATGACAGTTATTTCGTAAGATTGAAGGAAACATCGAGAGAGAAGCAGAGAGCAGGGGAACAACGAGAGACAGGTATTATTTGATCACCGTTCTTAGGCAAATACCTTCATACGATGCTTAATTAAGACGCAGCTTAGACTTACCTACATGTAATGCCGACGAGGATGTGAGCTGTGGACAAACGGAGAATAGAACATGAACAGATACTTATGAAACCATTAAATTCAATTGTTCGTAAATTGCCCCTATACCTTCAACTGAAAGCTAAGTCTATACGCTGTACATTATGACGTCTTCATTACGTCACTACATTATTAATTACAATCAGCGCAGAATTATTATTATATTCGTTTATTGGCACACAAAAAACAGCTGACACACCGCAACTGATTACAGATAATTCAAAAGAATAATAAAGATAGAATCAAAATATAAAACTAATGTTAACAGGAAGGTCACCGTTGTTATTATTATAACAGAATTATTTGCACGTGTGGGTTATCTCGCGCTATCACGCAACTCCTACTTCATGAAGACATGCTTCAACTTGGGATTTGTTGTCTCATTTTTACAGTAGTTTAATTAATATTTATACGCTGATAATAGGCCTAACTGATAGTCTTACTTATGTTTGCAGCGCCGAAGTATCAGTTAAAGAACTGAAATGCATTATGACGCCATTACATGACCAAGAAACTCATACAAGCAACAGTCATAAAACGTTGAAAATTGTGTGATAGTAAGTCAGGCCTAGACATCGTACTGTGCCAGACAGTCATTTAGGAACTCGGTCGCTCATTCATTCATTCATTCATTCAATCGATAAATAAGTGAGTCAGTCAGCCAATTAACTAATCAGTCAGACGATCAATCTGGTTATGCATCGGTTAGTCCGTCACCAATTCAAAACCGTTACAGCTCTCGATGAAGAATCAACCGTCAGCAGATTCAAATTGTTGTCAGTCAATTAATTATATTTTTTAGTTACAGTTATAGTTATCGTTAACTAAATAATTTCATATTCGTTAATGAACATTCTCGTTTTCGTTATCGCTAACGAGCATCACACAGCATCTTCGAAGCCTCTTTCCAGCAAACAAACCACCTAAATATAACCTTCGCATCCGACCGCATGATTTCAAACTTACCATTAAAGACGATCGAAACTTTGTCTCCAGAGTCCTATATCGGAACGCTTATTAATAATAATCTAAATTGGTTCCTTATCAGACCTTTTAGCAACCTTGATTCCTTAACTCCGACTGTAAAAATGGTTGTAACCTTATTAAACTAAGAATCAGTTTTCATTGCAACAAGTTTCGTCTGTGGCAACTGGGATATTCAGAATAAAAAGTGCCCTATCGACAAATATAAGAACGTGAAAATGTGCTGCAACTAATAGCCCATGTTGAATTAACCCGGTAGTAGTGGCACATTTAATAAAATTTAGTTATCTTGTAAACGTTTCTATAGTGATTGTAACACAAGTTGACTAACACAAATTCACAAAATGAGTAGTCATAGTGACATAGTAATCTTGTAGTCAAAATGTCTATAAAGACCTTGAACGGTCGTAAGCGTGGGAATGCTGTCTGGAGTCTTTTACAAGGACGAATCAGTCACAAATAAAAGTTCCTGTATCGTCAGTGGTGCTCATGTATGTGTGTGTATAGAAATCTGGCTTCATGTGTTAAGCTTTTCAGGGTATATGTATAGAAATCACATGAAATTTCCAGGGTATATGTACATACCCTGGTTTTTTCAGGCAATGTATACATCCCTGAGTGAATCATGGAATATACATATACCCTGAAAATGTCAGGGTATATATTCATATTCCCTGATTATACACATTTCATGTAACAAATACATACATACATACAGGCATACATAAACACACTCATGTATACATGCAAGATTGCATACATAAATGCAAGATTGCATACATAAATACATAAATATATGTACACATGCATACATGCAATCATACATACACACACACATTCATATCCACATTCATAAAGACATACATACATACACACATACATGCATACATACATGCATATAATTATACATATAGGGCTACTTTATAGTAGGTTTTATATCCGGTGTCCGTTGTTATGGTCAATTAAGCGCTTGGCTTCGCTATTCATCGCCGAAATGAATTGGATCAATCGAACTACGGTAGGTGAACAATAGGTCGGTTTTATGTCGTACTGTATTATTTTTAATTAGACGACACAATGAAGATCTATTGAACTGCAGCATAGGTAGAGCAGCTAACTGTTCTTTTCTTTACCAACTTCGATGAAACAATGACTGCATGTCAGTTGTTCTCTAATAATAATGTGCAGAGACGATTAAGTCTCCGTCAATAGCTTGGGATTTTGAGACCGTCTATCTGCCTTTGTGAACGGATCATCTGAAATATTGACCTCAGTGGAGCTTGGTTTTGCTGCGCCATCGGTTGATGCATTGTGCTACAGCCACCGACGTCTAAGTCATTAATTAATTTATTAACCATGAGCTAGGAGATCAAGTCGACCCGCAGACTGGAGAGGGCGGGAAGAGACTTCAGACAAAGGTTTACGCATTATGTCGCTAAGATAAAATTATTTAGAGGCTAGACCCATATACACCAATAGTAGTAGTAGTAGTAGTAGTAGTAGTAGCAGCAGCAGCAACAGCAGCAGCAGCAACAGCAGCAACAGCAGCAGCAGCAGCAGTAGTAGTAATAATAATAATAATAATAGTAATAATAATAATAATAATAATATTAATAATAATAATAATAATAATAATAATAATAATAATAATAATAATAATAATAATAATAATAATAATAATAATAATAATAATAATAATAATAATAATAATAATAATAATAATAACAATAGCCTTACCGTGTTTTAACAATGACAATAATAATAATAATAATAATAATAATAATAATAATAATAATAATAATAATAAAAATAATAATAATAATAATAATAATAATAATAATAATAATAATAATAATAATAATAACAATAATAATAATAATAATCTTTATTATTTAGAACTGACAAGTACGCAGTATGATTACAAATCATAGTGTGATTAATAATAATAACAATAATTACGACAATTTATATGGCGCCGTAGCAGGGCCATGCCGTTACAGGGGCGCCTTACAAGACAACTAACAACAGTCGGGATAAGCCCTGGCGAGTAACATAAGTCCAATTTAGCTGTACCATTGAATATGAGAAGGTTAAAGAGGGAGGAGGATTTGGAAAGATTAGGAGGAGGAGGGATAAGAAATCCGTGGATTGGAAATTCTATGTATTTTTGGCACACCTTAGATAGGTCAGCCGATTAAATAAAGAAATTCTTGGACTATAACACACATCTTTATGCAAATTGCAACAACTGAATTGAGTGCAAGATGGGTGTGGTGTAATAATGTTCATATGTAGTGGTCTTTTGTTCAGGAAGTATTCAGTAGAAGTTTGATGCTAGCCATCCACCACTGGATGCTAGTCTAGTTCGATTCTTTATTCAGTAGTACATAAAAGAGTGGATTAATTTGAATAACAACATTTTGTCAGATAAAAACTACACGATTAATTTGCTCAATATAAAAATAGAAGCCTGCATTAAGTGCCCTGACAAAGAGCCAAGCGCTGGAGAGAGGACGTGTAATCGATAGCATATCTAAGCAAAACACTTCGATTGTTTTCTGCTTGGCTACACATTATAGGCTGCACAGAAAGAGAGAGGACTGCTAGCGTTCGCCTGTGTAGTCCCACATAAGGACCTGGCTGCGAGATTCTTCTTCCAGTGTTTTGGTGTTGAGCGGCTTTAAAGTCCATATTATAACAGCTCATAATAATATTTTAAAGATTGGTTTAATCTTCAGAGGTCTTAGGTCAACTCTATTTTACGGCGTTTAGCTTAATTATTATCGTAGGTTTGAATCGATCTTCATCCACGCGAACGGTATTTCTGGATTTCTGGAACGTGGATCAAAGGGTTAGTTACAGTCTTTGTCAGTAGCATCAGATTCACACGAAGCATTTTAACAGACGGTCTTTGGCCATTTTAAAATTAACGGAACAACGTTTTCATAAAATTTCCTTTTCTCGAAATTTCACCATTACTACATTTCTTATCCCGCCTTCTCCTAATCTTTCTCCTAATCTCCCTCTGATTGAGGAGATTACGAAGAACGGGGTACCTCAAGGATGATTCCCCCACGGCAGAGGACATGGTCAAACATGCTGACGAACGTCTCTTGGCTGCCGTCATCAGATGTGACCACCACGTTCTTCGAGGACTATTTCCTCCTGTTGTTAACATCAACTATCATCTACAACCCCGTCCACATAACTACACATTGCCTCCGAAAGACAATAGACAATTTATCCCTCGAGTCCAATATAGAAGCTCTCTTGGTGATATAGGCTAATCTGACATTGTATGACTAAAAGCACTACACTTATTCTAAACTTTCCTATTACTATAATATTATGTATCAGATGTCTGTGTGTCTACCTGTTTCATACCAATAAACGAATATATTATTATATTACATCTCACAAACTAGGCCTATGATTATGAAACCTTAGATCTGCCTAAGGTCGTTGAAATAGATGAGTTCCGTGTCAATAGGCTGATTATATCTAATGGCCTCAGAAAAAGAATAAAAGCGACTGAATTATAAAAGGCATTGAGTCCGCTTTCCCGTAAGGGTAATTAATGTGCTATACTGTGCTTCAGAAGACAATAATTAGCTTGATGACCAGCCATACAGCTGCCTATCAACGACTAACAGACTCTTTCTGACTCCCTTCCGGTTCTATTGAGCCCTATGATGACAAAGGCCTATTATGTAACTATATTAGCCCTGGTAAAAATATGATCCAATTATAATTACGAAATAGTATGATCAAATTATTATTATTACAAAATAATATAATTCAATTATAATTACACGTGTTATCAATAAAAGGTTTGAACTGAATTCCTCCAATTGGAGTGAGACAGAACGCATATACCCAAATCCGAATACGTACAGACGTTTATAAATATATGTTGTAGTAAAACTAGAAGTTGCATGAACGATGAAAACATGGTACAGAGGCAGAGACAGACAGACAGACAGAGAGACAGACAGAAAGAGACAGCAGAGTCCGGTTTACGGAAGAGATCACAAAAGTACTTTGGAGCTTGGCCATGGTGAGCTCTAGAGACCAAATGGAGTATCTTATGTTGGATACGAGCCTCAATACGGAGTCAATTTATTCGTTATGAAAGTCGAGATATGTGAGAAACGAGGGAGACGTGCAATCAGTCTGGCAGCAGAGTTTAGGTAGTAGCAAGAACGGGTTAGGGTTGAAAGATGCTTTGTGTAAGTCATGGTGAAACAAGAACGCAGTGGACAGATATGGAAGACAACCCAGCCAGTATCCTAGACGGGCATATAATCGAGTACATACATTATGGCCCAGATTCTCTAGTCGTATTACCGTCGCCGTTGTCATTCAAAACGCAAGTCGTCTCATAGGTTTCCCAACCGTTATTCAGCCTTTCTAATACCATCAGCTCTATTCTCCGCATATAAGACCACAAATACCCATTAATCACCGAAGCTCAATTTACGTAGCGTATTGCAAGAGAAACACACTAAGCCAGCGCTTACAATTGCCTTGTCAGGCAGCAGGTCCCCTACAACGTGAAAATGCGTTGGAACGGAATGGTTTGATGCTGTGCTTCACATAAACGCGACTTAAATAGCCATCATCCGACCAAAAGCTAAAACCAAATCCCCTCTCAAAATGCTTACTTCCGCTCAGTTTCCATCCTCCCTGTTCTCTCCAGAATAGTCGAAAAGCAAATAGTTCAGAGATTGGTATAGGCCTACCCTACACTTACTCAAGCCCCCCCTTGAATTCCTAGTTTCAGATCAATTTGCTTTCAGGCCCACTGGTTTCACCTCTGCAGCCATAATATCTATCACACATCATACACAACTCCTCCTAAAAACCAACGAATATGTCTCAATAATCTTCCTTGACTTTTCCAAAGCATTTGACTCTGTTAAGCACTCTGCCCTTTTTGATAAAATCTCGACTCTTGATATCCCCGACCAAATCTATAACTGGCTAGTTGAATATCATCTTGAACGGTCACACCTCACTATATTCAAAGGCCACTTTTCATCTCTCCTCCCAATCCAATCAACGCTAGTTTAGTTCAAGGCTCTGTCTTAGGACCTACAAACTTCTCCATTACTGGTTCAGACCTGCGCCCTTTTCAGCCCCTCAATCTTATGTTCAAATTTGCATATGACACTTACCTCCTTACTGGATCCTCTCAAGCTCATACTATTTCATCTGAACTGCATTTAATCTCTACCTGGGCTTCTGCCAATAACCTTACCTTAAATAGCTCTAAATCTAAAGAAATGATCGTTTTCCGCCCTCGACACCAATTTCACTCTCCTCCTCCATTACCTAGTATTACCCGAGTTAAAACTTTGAAAATACTGGGTGTCATCCTTCAAGATAATCTCAAACTCACAGCCCATATCGACCACCTCACAGCAACTTGCTCCTCCTTTCTATGCGATCAGAAAACTCAAAACCCATGGCCTTTCTTCCCCATCCATCCACAATGTAACCAAAGCCACTACCGTTGCTAAACTTCTATACGCCTCCCCATCCTGGTGGGGTCTTGCCCTGGCTTCCGATAAAGAACGCCTGTAAAAACTCCTATAAAGAGCCAAACGCCTAGGTTACCTAGAGCAATCCTTTCCAACAGTCTCTGAACTCGCCAATTTAGTTGATGTGAAACTCCTTTTCTCCATATTACACAACCCCAAGCATGTACTTCACCAACTCCTACCTCCACTTCGACCCCTCTCCTTTCACCAATTAAGACCTAGAGCACACAACCATACTCTCCCACCCAAGGACAACTCTCAATTTACTCCCAGATCATAATATACAAATATTTACTAGTTTATTCTAACATTTTCTAATGAATTTTAATTATCCATTATCACTCATGTTAGCATTTCTGCGTTTTTGTCAGATTTTTTCTCAATAAACGAATATATATATATATATATATATATATATATATATATATATATATATATATATATATACTTTAATTCTTTTCCGGCGATCTAATTTATCGATCCTCGTTTTGTTTTGTCGTCAGATGTCATGCCATTAAATTCTCATTTTTGAAATAATTTCCTTTACTTCCCAGTTTTAAAATGTCATTAGAGCAGAATTTATGCGTAGCATCTTTATTGATGATTATTTAACGGTTTTTTAATTAGTTTTTAATTAATAACCTCTGTTACAATAAATGGCATCGCTTCCATAAAATCTTCATTTCAGGAGCTGTATCAAAATGTCTATAGCAATGCAAAACGTATGTAGACCTAAATAGATGAAGTGACCGTTGTATGCAAGACATGCAAGTCTTTGGAGACTCCAGAACTCAGTGGGATCGGTGTCAAATTCGGTGTTCCCAAGGCTCGATGCTCGGCCCTATCCTCTACAATTCTCTTTGCTGCTGATATCCCGCTTTTACTTACCAAACACAGAGAAAAGGCAACCTTTCTGCAGATGAAACCCAGACGTTTTGTCCATCATCAGATCAACTCTGCCTAATCTGTCTTGTGTTCGATCTACACTGTTGGATGTCGACAAACTATCTCTGCTTAAACACCGAAAATTCAATTGACCTGTTTGAGACTAGGCAACAGCTTGCTAAGCTTGATATTGCTTGAATTACTGACTGAGAAATTCTCTGCATTCACGTACTCTTCTAGTGTCTGTGACTTGGGTGTCACTTGACTTCTCCCTCACGTTTACCGAACACGTATCGAACCTTACCCGCTTATGTTTCTTTCAGCTGAGGATCTAATTCATTCCTCAAAGCGGATCTATTACAAATTCTTGTGAAAAATAATATATGTATGTATATATAATTATATATAATATATCTTCGCATCATCGGATATAATAATCTGGAGATCTATCGCTCGAGGTGGATATAAATTCTGTATTGGAGATAATTATCGCTTTCGCGCTCTTCTTTGGAATATATCTTGTGTTTCTAGGATCGCCTCTCTGCCAGATAAGTGTTATTTGATTCGCGAATTTGATCAGTGACTCAAACAAGAGTTTACCCTTAGATAAGAGCGGGAAAATAAGAAGTGCCTTGCTCCAAGACAGCGTGGCTTTATTAATTTTGTTGATGATAACTAAGGTATTTGATGATTGTCAAGCATTAAAGCATTAAACAGAGTTGTCTAGTTAATGTGGATGTAGATCGGCCTCACTCTAGTAGTCCTGTTCAAGGCGCCAAAACCATGCAAACCCAAGGTAGAGTTTAGAGCGCCCAAAAGCATTGTTCAGCAATTAAGAGTATCGCCAAATCCTCCAAATGTTGTGGACTTCCAAATGAACCCTGATTGGACCCTGGGGGTCAGTGGGGGAATCGCCGCCAGATCGACCGCCGCTCCAATCCATTCAGCCATCGACCTCGTTTCTGCTGATAAATCTGTGAGCAACTGTTCTTGAGATCCCGATTCACGTCCTCCCACACATCCGTGGATGGAAGAATCTGTTTTAGGATTTGTCCCATTAGTTTTAGGATATATCACAGTAGTTTGGGCGATTTATTCCAGGTAATACTCTATACAATACAATACAACTGCCTTCGATATCGCCCTATCTTCCTAACTCCTAAGGCGGCCCCAAGCTCAGAAGTGCACATGCCTCGACGGCGCAGAAGCACTTGTATTGCAGAGCAATATTATTGTGCGCGAAGAACTTGCTCTACGTCCCTACACAGCTAGACCACACCGGACGAGGGTCGAACCCGTACTCTCGGCATTACAGGTCAACCGCTCTAACCAGTCGGCCACCGTGCCACACCGTGCTACCTTTCATGTTAGTTTATATTTTATTAAATTATTAACCTTCTAATTCGAAATAAATCTGAAAATCGAATCGACTCACGCTATAAATACACAAATAGGGCCTAGTTTATAATCAACACGTTCAATGACAATGCCCAGTCCTCATTCGAGCGTTATATTCATCTGAGCAACGAGTACACTAAACACCTATTATTTATCTAAAATCTCTGACATGGTACATGTCAGAGAGTTTAACTGGCACACCTGCGGTGTGCCAATCAGAGCTGTCTTTCTCAATAAACGAATATAATTATACACAAGAGATTGGACCTAAGCTAGCTGAAAGTATATCCTCAACAGACAACAGATACTTCGTTTACCGAATTCCTAAAAAATTCCACGGTCTCCTCCATTGGTATTGAATTAATCGTAATCGTAATCTCCAAACTTCTAAAGCGCCACTCGAAAGCCAAGCGCAGAGCACCAGCTTATTCACGAGCGCTGCTCATAGCGTCAGGGCCGGAGATAATACTGTTGGCCAAAGAACTACGCACAACATATAGTGAGGGACTCGATGAAAGTAATCCTAAAATTGCGAAGTGTTCAGTTGAAGCCATTTCGACACCACTAGCAGAGATAATCAATTGCTCTATCACCTCCGGTGTGGTCCCTGATAGCCTAAAAATAGCTAAAGTAATTCCTATCTTTAAAAGCGGTGACAAGAAGCAACTTGGAAATTACAGACTTATATCGACCTTGCCATATTTTCCAAACTTTTTTGAAAAAATATATATGGGAGAATGATGACAGACATACATAGCAGCGAATAATATATTATACAAAGGACAGTATGGTTTCCGGAAAGACCACTCTACCTTTATGGCAGTCATGGAAATGTACGATAAAATCTCGGAAGCCAGAGACAATGGCTTCCATAGGCACCTTCCTCGACCTCTCAAAAGCTTTCGATACGGTGAACCATGAAATTCTAATCTCGAAACTGAACCATTATGTGATACGGGGCATTATGTTTAAACTGGATCAGAGATTACTTAAGGGGCAGAAAGCAATGCGTTTCATATAACGGGCAAACTTCTCCCATGCTGGATGTTAAATGTGGCGTTCCGCAAGGCTCTATGTTGGGCCCATTTCTATTTCTGGTAAGCTTATACGTAAATGATATATCGCACACCTCAACAACGCTCCAGTTTCTCATGTTTGCGGATGACACCAATGTGATCATGTCAAGTAAATCACTAGTCGAACTAGTCGATAAGTTAAACATTTTTCATTTCATTTCAGAGATTTATATAGCGCCCCTTCAAGATTTCTACTCAGAGGCGCTCCCGACTACAGCGCGGACACTGAATCGGAGTTTCACGCCGAAGCGCATGAGCAATTGCGAGTGAAGGACTTGCCCAGGGTCCCTACGCGGCGGCTTGAGGTGGATTCGAACCCGCAACCCTCCGGCTGCAAGGCACCGAACATACCCCTACACCACCGCGCCCCACAAACATTGAGCTACAGAAGGTGAATAACTGGTTTAAAGCAAATAAACTCTCTTTAAATCTAAAAAAAACAAATTATATCTTGTTCTATTCCAAGAACAATAAAGCTTTCAAACACGACTATAAACTTACTATCAACATAGACAAACAGAGTATATCTAGAGTAGCCTCGTCCAAATTTCTGGTGCATATAGATGAGCTCTTATCATGTCTAGTACACATAGCTGAAATATCAAATAAGTTGGCTAAGAAAATGCATAATCTCTCGTATACGGCACTTTCTGCCACGATACTCACTTGTATATTTATATTACTCGTTTTTATATCCATACTTATCATACTGCAACCTTGTATGGGCATCTACTGAGCGCACTCGTTTGACATGTCTGACGTTACTGTAGAAACGCGCTCTGAGAGCTATATGCAACGAGTCCCCGAGAGCACACTCAAAAAATTTATATCTGAGCTTGGGAATACTGCCCTTTGAAAGCAAATAATGACTAGCACGCGGTAACTATAGCCGCGCGGTTGTGGGCTCGCGGTATTTAACGCGCCGTTGTGGGCGCGCGGTTTTGATAGGTTTTCATGCGATGCATAGTTCATTGCTGCAATACACTGGTGAAGTGTATATTTTATTACATATGAAATGTATTGCTCCTAGCATTGCGTTCGATAAAATCGTCAGCAATTGTATCTACAGGTAAGTTCAGTTCTGTAAGCTTACACATGCTTTTGTGAACATGTGGTTAAGTAGACCTGAGATAAGTTTTCAGTCTTCGAATGGCTGAGAGTGACCGCTCAGCTGTGCATGTTGTGACAGGAACTGTCAGTGCTAAGCAGAAGAGCTTAGCTAGTTCTGGTAAGAGTTCTGACGGTTTAATCATGACATGTCTTGTCCTGATTCACGAAAGACGTTTAAAGCATCATGTCAAGAAACATGCCACGATGCAGTCTTAACTGATCGACGTCTATAGGTCGTCCTTGTAACAATTGACGAAACTTTCACTCTTCGACTGTCCTGTAATGTCTCAGAGTCTTTCATGTGTTCAAAAACCTTAGATGGGAATCTGTTTTCTGGGCCAGATGTCAGTGTTTCAATGATCTCGACAAAGCTCTGTCTGTACAACTCGGCCACAGATATGAACTTATGTTGAGTGGTGGTATTTTCATCCTGCAGGCGTCGAGGGAGTTTCGATCTTGGTCACTGAAGCACAGGTTCCTTCACTTTCAACAAGCGAGCTCCTTCTGAGACATCTGACCAGAAATTATCAAATGCAGTTTCGCAAAACATACCGGCAACATCAGCCTTCAGCTGATCAAGTTTCATCTGTGTCTGGCACAGGACAAGGCCATGTCTGCGTATGCTTGTAGAAACGGTCTAAGCTAGTGAAAGAACTTTGTACATCAGAAGCAGAAGAAAGTAAATGTCGAACTGTAGGCTAGACGTTGTCGCACACGCCCGCTTGCTTTGGCACCTGCTTCAGTCTTGTCAGATTCAGGCAATTCATCGAGGAACTGCAAGAGACTGGAATATTTGTCGATAATTGACTTCAAAGACAGTGCTTGCTAGAAAAACCATTGTGAGATCATGCAATGTTGAGTAGGGGAGACCGGGGCTGGTTGTAACGGGGGCAGGTTGTAACAGCATGTAAATCACGGAAACTGAAAGTCAGAGAACCAGCGTATATAGGTCAAAACTTGCGTTCTATCGTTTCCGGTTTATGTTCCTTTTGTCTTGGTTGATGCTGCAGGTTTAGGGATTTTTTTCCATAAATCGTGATTTTCACCATTGAAAGTAAGACTTTTTTTCGTATTATTTTTCGCATTGTGTGCGTTAGGCTCACGATATTCTTACTTATTGTCGGTCAACGAGAAGCTTGTTTATGTTAGAATACATGACAGGATTCAAAATCTCGCTAGCTAACATGGCGTTTGAGAATTTTATTTAATCATCGTAGGCACGTGGCCGGGGCAGGTTGTAACATTTTCCACGGGGTTGGTTGTAATACTGTTACAACCTGCCCCAGAGCCATCTGCAATGTTTTAAATGCTTGGTTTTGACTTTGAATCCTTCCGCAAATGTTATTTAATTGCTTTTTTAAACTGCAGAGCTTTGTTTGCAAAAAACAGCTTCAGGAAACAAACATCTACACTATTAAAGGCATCTGCTTTTTACTCAAAAGACCTCCAATCTTCGTCGTCTTTTGATCATGTGTTAGTATTGCCTCACCCAAAAGCCGGGGAACGAAAAATCACCAAAGCAAGGAGAAAGCGAAGACATGCTGCAATTTTCACAGACACACCAGAAAAGCGTGGTCTAGAAGAAGAAAACGAGAAAAGGAAATTCACAAGAAAGAGACCCGAAACAAAGAAGAGCCAGGCTGGAAAGAAAAATAAATCGACGGGTGAAAGAAAACTAGACAAGAAAAAGAAGACTAGCAATGGTCCCAAGAAACAGAAAGCAGCAAACAAGAAGAATGTTTAGAAAAATAGAAAAGCATCCAGTTCATCCACTTCGGAAGATGATTGCTTTTGTATGGTTTGTTGTGAGCATTATTGTGCTGTCAGAAACAAAAAGGAAGATTGGATCCAGTGCGTAGTTTGTAAGAAGTGGTCGTATGTGGCTTGCACTGATGGAACTACGAATTATATCTGCCATAACTCTTATTCTGAGGACTCGGAATAACAATAAGCTATTGACTTACGTAGTGTTACAACCTACCCCAATATTGAAAGTGGTGTTACAACTTACCCCGTGTCTTGTTACAACCAACCCCAAGCCGGGGCAGGTTGTAACACTTTTTAAATTTTTTTAAACTTAATTTTTCTTCTAAAGTAATAGAGTTAGACATTTGAAACTTTGTCTAGTTATAAAGCTTTTATAAAGGATTTCGATGATATATTGTGTTTCGTTATTGGAGAAATAGTTCGGTCAAAAGTCACTTAAATGTGTAAATTGTTACAACCAGCCCCGGTCTCCCCTATTTGTATTGTCCTGCTTCACAAGTTGTGAGATTTACTGTAAAATAATGTAAAAAATTTAAATTTAAGCTCTGAATTCTTCTAGGTGCCAAGCACCCACTGAACTATCTCTCTGGGTGCATTGGCACCCAAGGCTCCCAAGGAGTCGGCGTCTATGGCAAGAAGCGATGTACTCCTGCAGATCCTAGAGCTTTCCTTCTGTAAATTAAAGCAAGGAATTATTAATAGTGCGCTCATTGCTATTCAGGGTTCAGATCACATAGTGAATATTTGGTAATGTTGGTCAGAATCATGCAGCCAATCAGTGTTTCTTTTCTGTACATATTCAATGGCGTTATCCAGACCCTACGTAAAAGCACACGAACGAACCAGCTCTCTTCGTGGCTCTATTATGGCTTCATGATACAAAATATTTTACCTTAATAATTTATTGAGGGTAATTATTGCATTTGGGGCAAATTCCATTAATTTGCTTTACAGTAGTATTCTTACAAGAAAAGTTGCAAACGCTTAAACCTCACCTCACTGAGTGGCACAACGGCAACCAACATGCCAGCCAAGCACGATGTGATGACTACCTTCATACTGATGCTGGTTAATTAGATGTATCCAGATGTGCATCCAGAAGTTTAAAAATGAAGATAGTAAGAAAGACTATATCTGCTTATGTTAACTTAGTTCGTGTAAGTAGAGAAAGGCAGATCAAGACGACGACGGATAGACAATGCATATCAGTACATTACAGTACAGTACATATGGGACGCGGTGGTGTAGGGGTATGTGCGGTGCCTTGCAACCGGAGGGTTGCGGGTTCGAATCCACTTCAAGCCGCCACGTAGGAACCCTGGGCAAGTCCTTCACTCGCAATTGCTCATGCGCTTCGGCGTGAAAGTCCGATTCAGTGTCCGCGCTGTAGTCGA
Organism: Aporrectodea caliginosa; assembly: GCA_020284085.1. Lineage (NCBI taxonomy): Eukaryota > Metazoa > Annelida > Clitellata > Crassiclitellata > Lumbricidae > Aporrectodea > Aporrectodea caliginosa. Next base: position 890,464 of record JACEVL010000506.1, read on the forward strand.
GAGCGCCTCTGAGTAGAAATCTTGAAGGGACGATATAACAAGTGCTCATGCATACATGCATACATAGCATCACTTGGACTAACACTATGGGGTAATAGGCTTGATAAATTACAGAGGACAATGGCAATCATTTATTCGACAGAAATACCTGGCGTCAGAAACTGCTGCTGCTGCTGCTGCTGCTGCTGATGATGATGATGATGATGATGATGATGATGATGATGATGATGATGATGATGATGATGATGATGATGATGTGTTAGTTGGTAGAATAGAAATGTTCTCCTTCGTTCTTAAGACTTTTTTTAGCATAATAATAATCTTCGTTTATTATTTCAAACTTACACGAACGCGGTATGATTACAATTCAAAGTTATTACAGGTGCGTAATAATATTTCAAAAGCTATTATATGTTCATATCAGTTTGAAATAATAAACGAAGATTATTTAAATTTAATTCTTATTTTGGGTAAATTATTTGTTGTTGGCCGCCATGAATGCACCGTCCGCCTTCAAACATCAGACGATACAAGCCAACGAACTGGCAGACGACAAAGGCGAAACATCAAACGACGCCGACGAACAACAATACCAAACGATAGACAATACATATAAATACCCGTGGCCGACTGGAGAAAGAGAGAGACAGACAGACAGACAGACAGAGACAGAGACAGAGAGAAAGTGAGAGAAAGTGAGAGAAAGTGAGAGAAAGTGAGAGAAAGTGAAAGAGAGAAAGAGAGAAAAAGCAAAAGAGAGAGAGAGAGAGAGAAAGAGAGAGAGACAGACAGACAGGCAGACAGACAGACAGACGTTGGCTTATATCGAGTCTCCGTTGTTTGAAGCCAACGAGTCTGAAAACCGGGCAGCGCTGCGACCTTCATTCTCCAGCCCACAGCGGTGATCTCACTTGTTTTCCCATCGAATCCACGGATGCGCCTTACTAGCCGCGTAGCCTGGTTTTAACATCAGAGGAGCGAGCAAATTAAAAATGCCCCACGTACCGAAAAAATATTTCAATTAACTACATTCATAATGACTATACGTAATTTTTTGTATTTTAATATAACATAATAGTACAAACACAAGCCAATAAAAACATCCTGCTTCGCAGAAGCGGCGATCTTGTCTGAGGGGTGGGGGGGACACTTTCGAGATGGGTAAAAAATGTATTCGCGCGTGAGCGCGAAAAATTTTTTTGACCTCTTTTTGTGCACATAAAAAGCATTATAAAAGCATGTGACAGACACTTTATAACGACATGTAGATAGGCCCATAGAACGAGTATGCGCATATTACGAATATTAAGATTTTTAGAAATTGACGAATATTGACGAATATTAAAACTGGCCAACGAATATTAAGAATATTAAATTTCTTTAGTTCTTTTAATTCCTAATTCTTCAAAATCCAGGATTAATTGTAAAAAATCAGTGCCAAAAATATGCATAAGATCAGTTACATATTACAGTTACTCAGCCAAGTACAGACCTAAGGTGGGTAAAATTATACTTTACACTAATAATCGAGTGGCGTAGCCTAACTATAGCTATTTGGCGCAAATACCAACAGTTCCAATTTTCAAAATTGCATATATGGGCCACCAGCCAACGACTTTATGACAGTTCCATTCATTATTCGTCAGCCGAGCTGAGCCGACACTGGGTTTCAGATTATAGTAGAGACCCGAAAGAGACAGACACATACAGACACAGAGGGACAGACAGCGAGAGACGGGAGAGATCAGAGAGAGATAGAGAGACAGGCAGACAAACAGACAGAGACAGAGAGAGAGAGCTCTGAATCGCCTCAATTCATTTGATATCCGATCGGCCTGCAGCCCTGCACCATTAAAATTTAGCGCGAAAATGATAGTAATGTTTCCAAACACGTTGTGTGAGCACGCTCCGGCCTCGGCTTCCCAAAGCCGACACTTGTGTGAGCCTCGGCTCTTTTGGCTATGTAGACTGTAGGTTCCCGGACCCCTGGTCAAGGTCGGCTTTTTACAGAGTTCCTCAAAAGTAGGGCAAATTTGAGTAAGAAGCCTATCCCTTACGGACCACAGCACTAAGTATATTGCCGCAAGACCATCGCACATGTTGTTAATTAGTAAGTTAGTCTTAAATTAGTTGTAAACAAAGCAAAAACAGTGACGTCATCAACGAATATTTACGAATATTTACGAATATTAAAAAGTCCTAATATTTAAGAATATTTACGAATATTAAAGCCTGAAGTCACGAATTCTCGTTCTATGGATAGGCCCTATATTTTCATCCAATTGCATAATCATATGCAAACTCAAATTAAAAGTGAACTGATTTTATTAGTTGGTTACACTTTAGCATACTGATCAAGAATGTCACTTAATGCGCTATAACCTCTATGGACTTACTACACTACGGAGTTTTAACCTTTTTCGCAAAAGAACAAAAGAAGTTCTTCCTATTGTCGCTTCTCGAAATCAAATGTTCTTCCAGCTCAACCAAGTTCAAGCTGACTAAAATATGTTTATGTGTGTGTGACAAACCGCCACCGAGCTTAATCTTGCCTGATCTATTGTAGGCCTATACATCACAACCAACTCCATAAAAAATGTGTAGTCCTACACGTCGAAGTAAGGGAAGAAATTGGAGAGGTAGCCTATTAGTCCAGATCTTCAACAAATCAATGCAGACTGGAGAAGTACCAAGGGATTGCCTTCTCCTTTCTGGCAGGCTACCAGAAAACCCCCAAATAGGGTTATCAAGCTGGCCAGTGGCTGTGGCCACTGGTCAAATGCTTGGCTGTTGAGAACTGGTAGATTTTTTAACCTAAATAAGTAAAATTTATGCAGCATTTTGAGCTTTGTATTTAATCGCAGCCTATATCTTCAGCACGAGAGCTTTTCAACCAAATTCAAACCAATTAGAAAACATTCCTATAGGCCTACGTAGCAAATTTTATAGAACTATTGCAAATATAAAAATTTATTATATAATAATAATTAATGAGATTTAGAAGTTCCCAACTAATTATTCCTCTCACTGAATCAGATAATTAAGTAGATTCACAAACTCAATTTACCTCTTTTTAACGAAGCTGTCCATCGGTCCCTTGTTCGGATCACTTAGGGAGTCTTAGGCCTATACGAGGCGATCGATTTAGTTCTTTTCATGACGCTCCGTGACAAAAGAATTAGAATGTACGAAGTTCTGAGACAATGATTTAAGTTGAAATTATTAAGCATTTTTAGTGCCTCCGCTTTAATATCAACAATAAAACACGACTAATTTTTAACAGATTGCAAACACCAGTGGTGGCCAACCTGCGGCACGCTTGGTATTTGTGGCACGCCAGCCTCTGATGAGTAACGCTGCAGTGAGGGGTTTAGGTACTGGCGATATAGGCGGCTGCGTACAGGGGCGGATCCAGAAAGTTTATCAGGGGGGGCCAAATGAGCGTCCGAAGGACGATCGTTGAGGCGCGCAGCGCCGAGCAGGGGGTGGGGTCTGGGAGGGGATGTGCCCCTCCCCACTTAAAATTTTTTAAATTTCCACACTGCAATGGTTGCATTTTAGGCTGTCAAGTGAACAAATTGCTCTATTATTTCAAAACTGAAAGGCATCAGATATGTCACTGGTAGCTAAGATGTTGCTGGAGTCGTTTTTGAGTTTGACTGTGGACAGTAGTAGGCCTACTAGGAAATCAGAAATTTTTTGAAATTAATATAAAATCTAGAAAATAAGAACGCCATAAGCCTTAAGGTATTGAATTGTATTTCATAATTTATAAAGCGCTTCTCATAGCATAAGCCTTTCAGAAGCGCTCCCAGTGCGAGGTACTCCGAGAGAAAAGGAAGGTTTTAAGGTTGCAGAAAGAGGTAGAGAACAGAGATGCTACCAGTGAGGATTGCAGAGCGTAGAGAAGGAGGAAGTCCATTCCATAGGGAGGGACCTATGCAGGCAAAGGATCTGGATTGAGCAAAGGTAAACGAATTGCTTACCAGGACTCGGCAGAAATAGTTAACAAATGGTACACAAACCAAGCAAGAATGATTCAACTACCTTATCGGGAGCCATGTAGTAATGATGTAGTTTTACTAATATTTTAAAATTTGATATTTGAAATTTGAGAAACAACACTTGAGAGAAGCTATTTAGTTGTACAAATATAATATTTTTATTTATATATCCTCATTTTCTTTTCATCACAAAAGATCACAGAGTGAACGTTGTCTACTTGGCGATTGGGGGGCCACGTCCTGTGTAAGTTTCAAATGGGGGGGGGCCATGGCCGGATTGGCCCCCCCCTGGATCCGCCCCTGGCCTGCGTAGAGCGGCATTTTTCAAAGGGCGGCAAATTCCGAAAAAATACATGATGGTCACTTCCGTCAAAGAGATGTGTTTTATGAGTAAGGGGTGTAACTTTTGTCCTTGCCTATAGGCTTAACACACAACTGTCAAAAATTGTCAAAGGCCGTCAGTCAGTGGCACGGAGGACCTTGCAATTTTCTTTAACAAATTCCAATGGTTTTTGTAGTTTAGAATGTTATCTATATACATGTAGAATATTAGGCGCCTCTGTAGCTCCGTAGCTGCAGCAACCAAGGGCCTGGTCGGTTTCGCTCTTATACCAGAGGACCGTGGCCTGGTTGATCGACGGCTGCAGACGAGCACAGCACACGAGCTCAAAGAGGGCAGCCAAAGGCTCTTCAGTCGGCAGGCAGTCAAAGTCCACTTTCTCAACAGTATATTTTTATGCTATGCAGAGATATTAAGTCGAACTTGTTCCCATTATACGGCGTCGTTAAATAAACGTATTATCTCTCCCCCATTATAGGGTTGTAGGATGGGAACAAAGAAACAGACTGCATGATAATAGACAAAACTCAGGAATTCTTGTAAGTTGTTGGTGGCAACGTGTTGACGTGTAAGCTGCCTGGTCTCATTGGTCAAATTTCCTCTTGGCAATTATGTAACAACAATAGCAGTCAAAATTTCTTAAAAATTTTTTTGGGGGGGGGACAACTGTATACTGCGTCCCCCCCGCTGTTAAAGGTGGGGGGGACATGTCCCCCTCGTCCCCCCCGGGATCGCCGCCCCTGCTGCTTCGTCTATAGGCTTCATTTTTAGCAAAGTAATCGATTACTTTGTTATAAATCCACTTCACTAGCGAACTGTCTTTCGATCGTATCAAGGTTGAACCAGACAATCTGTTCTAGACCATTGTAGAACGTAAGCATAGATACAATTTTTTTGAGTTTGAGTCTGCTGATATTTGACGACGTAACAGTCGAAAGCTTAGATAATAGGTGTTGTACCACTGCGCTTTTCTCTAGCTGCCTTCGAATTCGTCCCGCCATTTCTCCGTCCATCCCTCTCTCACTCTCTGTTTGCCTCATGCCTAGCGCCCTGCCTACCTACCTCACTACCCGCGTCCATGCCTCCATCCTTCCTAGCCTTCTTCTCAATCTCCTTCCCTCCTTACCTCCCTCCTGTATCCGTTCATGTCCATCCCCTAGTATATCCCTCCTTCTGATCCGTCCTCTTCCCAATGATGTCTAATTCCCTCTCTACAAGCCTTTGCTTCTCTCCCTGGCTATCCTCCCCTGCCTCCATTCATCTCGATCTCCGCTCCTTCAGCCTTCCATATCTGACTCTTTCTGCCTCAATTCACGTCCATGGCTACGTTCTGCAATTCGCCAAATAGCTTACAGATGACAAAAGCTTCTGTGTGCCGTCTGCTTATTAGTTTGATCGAATATTATTCATGAGATCATTGTGATGAAGATACTAAGCAATAGGTTGTAGCTGCACCTGTCTGCACGGGTCAATAGGCGAAACGGAGCGCATAGCCCCAATGCACGTCGGCTACAAGTAGATTAATAGATTTTGTAGAAGGAGGCCGAGACGTTCTGGTCTTTCAAAGCAGACAGGGAATTTATACGCTATTGAAATGCTCTCAGGGGAAGTGAAGCGGCAGAAGCAGTCTAGACTGACTGCTTCAGTAACTCAATGAATATGGAAAAAACCTAAGAAATACTGGCGACATTGGCGACATAAAATTATTATCATGTCGTGTGATATAGGCCTTACAGTAACTAAGAGAAGCAAACCGCAACACTGGTGCTATGCATCGCCGCTGTCACTCGAAATGTACGAAGCGGATGTAACAGTGCATTTACGCACACGTAACGTACATGTTGAGCCTACATTGTGGCAAAGCATAGGAGTCGAAGGACCAAAAGTTAACGACATAAAAATGTCGAACACAATAGAAGATTCTAAAACGATCCCTAAAACATCCTCTGCCGAACGAAATATTTTACGATTTTAATTATCGTCGGTTTATTATACACCGATGCAACAAATAGTTTATGAAGAATGAAACGTTGCAGCAATGTCTCATAAGAGCAGACAATGATGTGACCAGAATATACGTACCCATAAAAAGTTTGTGCGTGATAATTCACGATGGTCAAAACAATAAACAGCTGCAACAGTTGTGACTTTCATAATATTCCGCCTAGACACTTCTTTGTTGTGCTATTGACACAAAACATTGGCTCTCGTGACATACATTAATTACTTTGCAGATGCCTTAATAATAATAATGATGATTATTTATTCTTTAATGAAGCGCCTGACAAACGCACTGCGTTGCACATGTACATGGAATGCAATCCCTATTGAAATACGATCCTTATCTAGCCTTCATATCTTTAAACGCAATTTGCGTGACTATATTTTAATGGCTTCATCAGTTACGCAAGGACACTCAAAATATTAAAACAAAAGGTTTCCTAATGTAATATTTTAATTCTCTGTGATTACTAAGACATATTCAAATGTGCATTCATACCGCTAATTTGGTTTTCATTGGCCACTCTACTTTCTGTAATACTATTACCCAAGGTGGCCCTGGTTAGCGGGACCCTTCGGCCCCTTATGCGTCTCCTAGGTAACCTTAACATGTTTTGCCGATGTATTTCTGTTGTCGATTATCCTTTTTTGTATGTTTTTGGTTACTGAATAAAAAAATCAATCAATCAATCAATCAATCAATCAATGTTATGACGATTTGACAATTCACAAGAACACAAATCACAGAAGACATAAATCAGCAAAGTTGCAGCCATGGAAGGCGCAAGCTCATTGTACTTTGCTGCCACCTAGGGAATGAAGAGAGCTAGATCAGAGACAGGACGACACGGCTATGGTTGCTGCGAGCGTGTTGTCATTTGCTTTTAGAAGATAATCAGTCATCGTTACATTCGCTAGGGCGGCTAGGCCAACTCTGTAACCCATTTTGGCAGAACCAGAACTTCTGAAGCAGATGCTGCATGGGAGCCATAACGTACTGGACTTGTGCTTGGACTAGGAGGCCTACCATCTTTGACTTCGTCAGAACGACAAGGGTCACCAATGTCCTTGTGTTTGAGCAGATTTATCTTATACTTAGACCGGAGATAAGTAAGTAAGTAAGTATATTCTTTATTTGTCCAACTGCATAACCGCACTTTGGTTTACATAAAATTAAACATTTTAATGAATATGCATACTTCTTGTTGAACCCCCGGCAATTTTCAGTTCCCATTTACACAACTGGTACTGAGCCTTCTCGCCCACATTTTCAGTTCCCATTTACATAACTGGTACTGAGCCTTCTCGCCAACAGAATCACGAACGTATGCGCAAAAGCATTTTTTATCTCCTAGAGTCTTCTGTACAATAGATTATAACTGCAATTGATGTTGATACAATTAACCTAGCTCTCGCTTGATGACGTAGGTCATTAGGCTAGCTTAGCAGTGCATAAATATTACTACAAGGCCGAGGTGCTGCATTCTTTAACACACAGATGATAGCAAACGTTTCGTTGAATCTGTAGACACATTCGAAGATGAGCCATCCATTCACGCTCGAATACATGACGGAAGGCGAAATGTTGTCAACAGAGGTAGATGGAGATGGGACAAAACCGCAGGAAATTCAACAGGAGTCAAAGACGGACAACAGTCAGATCGAGTCAATACCAAGTACAAGAATCTGTGAAAGTGAGTCAGTCACTGATGGATGCCAGACCGATGAAGATCAAGAAAATCTAAAGGGCAACATGGAAAGGATAAAAGAGGAGATGAATATAACCATCACGGATAAGGAAAGATTGAGTTTCCTCAAGATCCTGAGAATGGCCATGAGACGTCGGATTGAAATCTTTGCGCAAGAAGTATCCATTGTGGGCCTGACTTACTTAGTCAAACCATCATCCTACAAAGTCGGTTCCATCATCCGGAAGGTCATATGGACGATGCTTCTCCTGTTCGGAACAGGTTTCATGGTTTTCCAGATTTACGATCGAATATCTTATTATCTGACATATCCGACCATCGTCGACTATCAAGTGGCTTACAATCGATCTCTTCGCTTCCCTACAGTTACCATCTGTTCCGAGTTTTATTTCAGCAAAAAAGCTCTGTTGTCGATTGGTAACTAAATCTATTATCTTTCTTCAGCAAATTACAATCTGATTATCATCATCATCATCATTAACCTGAGTCATTAGTTACGGTTTATCTTTTTTTCTTTAATACGCTTAGTTTTCGACCAGTTAAATACTTTTGGCTTTCCTCATGAGGCTGTACGGCAAGCTTAGGGGGCCCTACTTAGAGGGGCCGTAAGATCCTATTAGGGTCCCCTGTGTGACTCCATTGTCTCATTGATTGTGTGCTACTGTTCTTGGTTGGTCACTAAATAAATGATTTTTTTAATTTGACAACCACCATCAACATCACTAGTTCACTACGCTGATTTGTAATAATTTTTAGCCTCCTTGTTGCTCGCAGAACTTGGCAACTGATGATCCCAGACACATGTTTTACGGCCTTCTTTGACCTTATTTTGTGTACGTCCACATCAGAAGATCAGCCTTGGCCACTATCATGGGTCGACCAGAATCCAAGGGCATTTGCCTTCACTCTCATACACCACATTTTGCGGACGATTAATTTTGGTCAGTAAACACTGTCTTCGTCTCTGCTTCATCGACCGCCATGCGGACGACGGGATAGTTGCTCCTCTGGACCTGGTTTCCTAAATGTAATGCCACGAACATGATCACTCATGTTGTCTGATATAAAGATGCGTGTTGCTATCTTACCTATGGATTGGCTTCATCACAAAGTACGGAGGATTTGATAAACATGTCTTGTCTCAGACTGGCTCGCAGCTGATTCTTCTTGACTTCTCCATTTCTGTTTAATGTTGCAGCCTCTGCTTCTTCTCACGTTCGTTGCCTTGGTTTTGGATATCTAGATGATATCAACATAGCGCGGAAAGCATCTGTCGTTGTAAACGATGTTTGGGTCATGTTGACAGGGACTATTGCGCTGGGCTTGGGCTTGACTTTGAACAATGCAAAATACGAAAACTCCTTATAGGCATTTGGAATCAGAGGTTAAGCCTTCGCTGTGTCCTGATTTTACCTACGCTACATAAATCAACCCTGCGTGAAGTTTTCATTTTATCTTGCTTAAAGGTCGTACAGATACTCTCAACGTGGCCACCAAGAAGAGACGCCATGCAATGACTACAATTTTACCTCTTGCTAAGAATAGAGGCTTGGCAGTCTGAGATGGATCATCGCTGGCACTTCTTACAATTTTGGCCTCAACCCTGATACCCTTTAGTCAAATTACAAGGGTTATCGAGTGCAAAGCAATTCTTTCATTTTAAACCCAATGGAGTCTAAAATCGAAAGCAAACTCTTCTGATGACCTAGCTGCACATTAGAGGTCTGCGGGTAGAGCATTTTGCTACCCGACCCGTACCCGTAACACAGAACCGTTACCGTACCCGTACCCGACCCGTACTCGAAATTATTACCCGACCCTACCCGTACCCGCGGGTATACCCGTACCCGTAAAGTACCCGTCACGTCATTAGCACGCCTTCCCATGATAGTCCCTGTCCCTACCAGGCCAATAGGCTATAACTCAGCATGTAGTGGTAATAATAAATAGGCTGATGATGATGATGATGATAACAGTAGTAATAGTAGTAGTAGCAGCAGCAGCAGTTGTAGTAGTAGTCATAATAGGCAATCAACATGGAACTGTCACATGCAAATGTTGTGCTTTCTCAATTGCATTGTACATTATATCTAGGCTATGTGGTCTATATACTGTCACCTAGAACACTAAGTAACTGTTAATAGTTTGCAGACTCCGTCCGGCCCATTGTGCGACTGCACTCTCTATTATATATAGGCCTAACGATATCATTGTAACCCGAAAACTTCACATCGGTACGGGTAAAACCGGGTATACCCGTACCCGTGATGACCCTACCCGTACCCGACCCGACCCGTGAAATGTGTACCCGACCCGTACCCGATCCGCGGGTACGGGTCGGGTACGGGTAAAACCCGCGGGTACGGGTATACCCGAAGGCCCCTACTGCACATTAACAATTACTTTGGAACCGTTCTCTAGTCAAAAAGAACCTTGCCGTTTTAAAAAGTTCATTCCATCGAAGGCACGAGTTACAGGCCCAGGTAGCTACATTGGTAAGAGCGTAGGCTGCGTCTCATGCACCTCTGTGAAAGAGAGCATGCGGATCGCGGTTCGCTTCCCGATGCTGGCTTATTTTCAGAGATTTAAATCTCGGGCTAGCACGGTCCTTGCACGGGACCTTCAAGTGGTGTGGCGTCCACTCGAACGGGCGAGCGGTGGTGAAGGATTTCACCAGATCAATTAATTTGAAAAATGAGCAGGTCGAGGCCATCTACGGTCGCTATAGAAAAACGCGAAACATTTACATTTTTTACATTTACAGCAGTAGTTTCACTGAATGCTGGATAAAAGTAATAATAACAGCAGCGATAATAATAATGAAATAATACTAATATTAATAATATAATAATATTAATTAATAATAATAATAATAATAATAATATTAATAATAATAATTATAATATTAATAATAATATTAATAATAATAATAACAACGATGGTAATAATAATAACTGTTCAGCGCTTCAACGCAAGACACCGTGACGAGACTGCCCGACGTGGGAGGAGCGATGGTTACAGCAACACTAATCCTTGATTATGTTAACAGTCGTTTCTCTAATATTACGCAACGCTTGATGATGACGATGGCGATGATGATGATGATGATGTTGATGATGATGATGATGATGATGATGATAATAATAATAATAATAATAATAATAATAATAATAATATTAATAAAAATAATAATAATAATAAAAATAATAATAAAAATAATAATAATAATAAAAAATAATAATCTGACCCTATGCCCGAGATGGAAGAGGGATAGCCCTTCCAGTTTAACACTAGATTTTGATATAATAATAATAATAATAATAATAATAATAATAATAATAATAATAACAATAATAATAATAATAATAATAATAATATAATAATAATAATAATAATAATAATAATAATAATAATAATAATAATAATAATAATAATAATAATAATAATAATAATAATAATAATAATAATAATAATAATAATAATAATAATAATAATAATAATAATAATAATAATAATAATAATAATAATAATAATAATAATAATAATAATAATAATAATAATAATAATAATAATAATAATAATAATAATGTAACGCCCGCCCTTCTGTGAAAATGTCACTGTAATAATAATAATAATAATAATAATAATAATAATAATAACAATAATAATAATAATAATAATAATAATATAATAATAATAATAATAATAATAATAATAATAATAATAATAATAATAATAATAATAATAATAATAATAATAATAATAATAATAATAATAATAATAATAATAATAATAATAATAATAATAATAATGTAACGCTTTTCCCCTTCTGTCTTTTCCTTTCACTGTAAGCTGAATTGAACCCAATGATGGGTATCCAATGCGCGACGGTCTTTGCCCCCAGAGATTTCTTCGTTAAGGCTAACTTCACCCAAAAGATAAGGCCGCCGTGGAGAACTTGCCTTCTAGTCTCTGGAGTCGAGTGAACAGAGCGCTGTCGTGCTTCTACCAGGATGCCGTGCAGCGTCCGTCAGTCCTATGTCCATGTGTCGCTCTAGGTGGGAGCGTAAATTCGCCTTCGGAGTATTGCTAAGGTTGAAATTATCAGCAGCCAGTTAAACGTTCAGAGATCATCTGCGTCAATTAAGATCTTTATTCGTTGAACAACAGTTAGAAATCAACTTACGATCATTGGTGAAAATGCAGTCCTCTGACCGTAGAATTACACCGAGCTGACTAACGAAGAAAGTACCGCAACGAATCGAGCTCAACTAATGAGCTGGTTAATTAGCGATCAATATCAACAATGCATCAAAGACTAACTGACTACCAGACTAACTCTAACTCTAGAACGAACGAAAACAGACTAAAAGCCCCCGAGCAAAGCTCGGCTCTTATTTATACCTTCTAGCCTTCCCCGACACCGGCCTGGAGAAGGAAGATTAAAGAAAGAACCCGCAAAGGCTTCAGACAGAGCATTAAGAAAAGACCCGCAAAGGCTTTTAAGACAGAGCATAAAGAAAAGAACCCGCAAAGGCTTAAGACAGAGCATTAAGAAAAGACCCACAAAGGCTTAAGACAGAGCATAAAGGAAAGACCGACGCGTGGGGGAAGGGAGCTGACTGCGCGTCGCCAGCCAAAGCGAAGACGGATCAAGGAGAGAGCGGCAAAGGCGATAAAGAGAAGATACAGTAAAGGCGAACAGCAGAGCACGGCCGACGAAGGGGAAGGGTAGATTGACCTGACGTCGACCGAGATAAGGTCGGCGGTCATCAGGTGCAATTACATGAAAATAGGCCCACAAGTTTGTCACAACAATAATAATAATAATAATAATAATAATTACGTCAGGTAATTACGTCCTGTGGTCTGAGACTGGACGGTGAAGCCGTGAGAGTTGCAGTAGGCCTCAGACTAGGAGTCAAAATCTGCGAGCCTCACGAGTGCCGTTGCGGGGTCCTGGTCAAGGCCAATGGCTCTCATGGGCTATCTTGCTCCCTAGGACCAGGTAGAACCGCCAGACATGCGAGCCTCAATGAGTTGATCTGTCGGGCTCTTGTGCGCGCGGGTTACCCAGCAGTGAAGGAGCCACCGGGCCTTAGCAGAGCGGACGGAAAGAGACCTGACGGCCTAACTCTTATTCCATGGCGGATGGGCCGTGCTATGATATGGGATGCCACAGTAACAGACACTCTAGCCGCATCCTACCTACCAGTCACATCGGCCACAGCAGCCGGTGCAGCCGAATTGGCAGCAGACCGGAAATGCGCCAAATACAACACACTCGCTCAAACCTACCACTTTGTTCCGTTGGCTTTTGAGACTCTGGGCCCAATTAACAGCAGTGGCCTACTTTTCATCAGAGAGTTGGGGCGCTGTCTCTCTCGTATAACCGGGGATCCGAGAGAAACCTGCTATCTTTTCCAGCGCATTGCCATCATAATCCAACGTTTTAACGCCATCGCCTTCCTAGGCACCTTTTTGCCGCCTGATCTTGACGAGGTCTAGCCTTCCCAGAATGCATTTTTGTATCTCCGGATAATTTTTATAATTCCTGAGGGATCTGAGGTACCTCGGGTAAAAAAAAATAATAATAATAAAACGTAAAAAATAAATAATAAATTTGCCAAGACCATTGCTACCTTTGTCCTCTCAAGACCTTCCTAGTCTAGGAATTTGTGGACATTCTTGTTCCCCTTCTCACAACCCTCTGCAATCGATCTCTCCAACGCAGAAGAGATCCATCTGTAGCGAATAAATCTTATCAAATGCCATGTATAACTAATTAATTGATATAATTATTAGAATAAGCTAGTCAATTACAGTGGCGATATATAAAATGTAGTGGCGATATATGAATATAATATTAGATTAAGAAAGAGGCATTTAAAACGTAAATTTGAGTATCACGTGATGTGCTATGTTGCTAAGCGACCAGAGACGCTCGGCGAATAGAAAAACACATGGACGGTTGAAACCAGTAATGACAGTTGGGACGTTGGAGATGAAGTAGATGATTAAAATGGTGAATTGCCAAGAATGAAAAGTTGGCAGCGTCGTTTGAGTTGCGAGGGATGTATGTTTATAGATCGTCTTAGTTAGAAGCGATCGAAGTGAGATAAAGGTTTAAGGCGTTTCGATCGAAGTGAGGATCAAACGGACTCTTAATTCTGCGGGTGTTGGTGAAAGATAAGTGAAACCACAGCATCGTTTAACGGAGTAAGACAGTGTGATTTCGAAGTCATTCGTTCCTGCGAAAGCTAGGAAGGACTATCATTTCTACTGGGATTACTGTCGTGAGATTGGTTGGAACGATCATCATTCGAATCCAACTTAGAATTAATTGGACTGCGGATTACGAGGAACTAAAATTGTGAGACGATCTTCATGCGTGTGGATTAGTTTATTCCGACACTTCCTTAACTTTCGAAGATGATGAAGAGTAAGACGAATTCGATGCAAGCGATTGAACTACGAGAATCGACGACTATGGAAGATAAATCTGTGAAGACTTCTTCGATGGATTCTGTCATGGGATCGACGTGCATGCACAAATAGAGATCAGATAAGCCTCGTAAAATCTATTTAAAGTAGATTAAGTCGCCACTCTAGGTATTTAGGATTGATTGAATTTGTTGTACAGGATTGACTCATATTTTCAATATTATTTTAATCTATTTACTACCATGTGTCCAGTGTCAATATTTTCAACAACACTTATAGTACGTAAGGCCTTCTCAGCCAACTTCGACTACGCTAAAAAAGACTATATTTTAATATTAGGCTACACCATCGTGATCCCTGTCATGGAGAGTGACGAACTGGATCCAGCTGACTCAGTGAATTACAGTCCAACAGCGAACGATACCTTCCTCTCGAAAACCATCGAAAAAGTCGTTTCAGTGCAGCTCATCGCCTACTTAGCAGAGAATAAACTGCTTCGGCCATGTCAATCTGGCTTCAGAAGGCACCATTCAACTGAGACGCTCCTGCTTCGATTACTCTCAGACTCTACGGGGCGATTGACAGGGTCCAGCTCACCTTACTGGCCCTATAGGCCAGGAGCATTAGCTTAAAGGTGGAAATATATGATAACAAGCTGAATTTTTCAGGATAGGTCCATGAATATGAGTAGAATAACATACTAAAAGTCCCCGAAAATCCCCTTGGAGCTCTTTCAGAAATCCAAGATGGCGTCCAAAATGGCCGTCATTTTCCATTAGCATCAGTTAGAATGTGAAACTAGCTCGTAAGAAGCTGAAATTCTCAGGATAGGTCTAGCAATACGAGTAGAATTAACATACTAAACATACTATCCTGAGAATTTCAGCTTCTTACGAGCTAGTTTCACCTTCTAACTGATGCTAATGGAAATGACGGCCATTTTGGACGCCATCTTGGATTTCTGAAAGAGCTCCAAGGGGATTTTTGGGGACTTTTAGTATGTTATTCTACTCATTTCCTGGACCTATCCTGAAAAATTCAGCTTGTTATCAGACATTTCCACCTTCTATCACATTTTGATCTAATGCTCTTGGACTTATTTTACACTGTATACCATGGGATCTTATTAGAGCGGTTGTGTGTTTCATTTGGTCTGACTGGGAACATTCTTGAATGGATAGCCTCTTTCCTGCACGACCGTTCCTCTTTGTGTGGTCGTAGTTCCACTGTGTCCCCATTGATCGCTGCTCAATATGGCGTGCCCAAGGGCTCTGTCCTTGTGCTCATTCTCTATATAATTTACACTTCTGGTCTTGCCTCACTCCTTACGACCCATGCGGCATAGCTGACGACGTACAGGCGTGCAAGGTCGCCGCCCTCTCCGCTCTGCAGAGAAGGGGTGTTCTTAGTCCCATTTGCACGTTCCCGGACAATTCGCCCCCGGAAGATTCGCCCCCGGAAGACCCCCCCGGGAAGATTCGCCTCCGGCGAGATTCGCCCCGGGTGATTCGCCTCCGGGATGATTCACCCCCGGAATATTCGCCCCCGGCTTAATAGACATCAAACCCCATTGTTGAGCATTTCATTACTATATTATTCCACCTTTATGTACTCATTTAAAAGCAGTAAATCTAAACATTCAGTCAAAACATTACATTTAAGCTATTAGTCTAATCAAGTGGCATAAAGTGACTTGCTCACCTTCACTGGTCAATATCTGCCGCAAAACTTAGAATCTCTGGTCAGTTTGTGCAGTTATCAAATACTGAGCCGATGCCTCGTTGCCTCATTCGCTCGCTTGCTTATTCGCAATAGAAATGACATGGTATTCTGGACAATAAACTTCAAATTAAACATTATAGACTAGACAATAAACTTCTAGACAATAAACTTCTAGACAATAAACATCAAATTAAACGTTCTAGACTAGACAATAAACTTCTAGACAATAAACTTCTAGACAATAAACTTCTAGACAATAAACTTCTAGACAATAAACTTCTAGACAATAAACTTCTAGACAATAAACATCAAATTAAACGTTCTAGACTAGACAATAAACTTCTAGACAATAAACTTCAAATTAAACATTATAGACTAGACAATAAACTTCTAGACAATAAACTTCAAATTAAACATTTATAGACTAGACAATAAACTTCTAGACAATAATAAACTTCTAGACAATAAACATCAAATTAAGCGTTCTAGACTAGACAATAAACTTCAAATTAAACTTCTTTTTTTATTCAACAAATGTGTTTTCATATCTTCCGGGGGCGACTCATCCCGGGTGCGAAACTTCCGGGGGAATCTTCCGGGGGCGAATCTTCCGGGGGCGAATCTTCCGGGCGAATTGTCCGTATGCCATTTGCACGATCTGCAACTATGCAGAATCGAGCTCTTTCCGTGGTGGGTCTTGTGATCTGGAATGGACTCCCGCAGGAGCTACGCCTGCTCCCTGGGACTCTTACTGAAGCATTCTTCATTAAACTCAAAACTGAACTTTTTGGCCGTGTTGGAGACTGGGACGCCTCTGAGTACTCCCCTTGAAGGGAGCTATATAAATTGATGTATGAATGAATGCAATTCATGTGAAATTTATATATCCTTCTCATGTAGCAAAATCTACATCATTTAGACTTATGTTACCATCATTTTCATTCTTTTTCATGCTGTCCTCGTAATTGTGTTCTGATCTTAAAGTTTGTGTTCAGTTTCAAATTTAGCTAAAATGTTTCAGGTCCCGAAGTTCGTAACTTTACTGAAATTCGTTTCCCGCCTTTTTGGGATTTAGAATTTGGTGAAAGTTTCAGCGCGCTAGACCTTTCGCAGTTCGATTTCGACTGGGAATTATTTTATAATCATATACTCACTAAAATGGAAGACATGATGCTCGAGGTAAGATCAGTTCAAACAGCACCGAAACGTTTTGTATCACATTATATCATTATGTTAATGGGCTTGAATTGGTTATCGATTGTTTACTCTTCATTGTATTATTATTATTATTATTATTATTATTATTATTATTATTATTATTATTATTATTATTATTATTATTATTATTATTATTATTATTATTATTATAGACTAGAAAGCAATCCAAATACGCTGAGCTTCAGACGAGATACTGTTTTACCCCTATCGCGATAGAAACGATGGGGCCTATGGACCACGAAGGCCTGGCCTTCATCTTGGAACTCGGCCGACGATTGACAAGAACAACGGAAGATCTTCAAGAAACTTTCTTCCTGTTCCAAAAGATTTCAGTTACAATCCAGCGGTTTAACGCTATCGCGTGCCTGGGTTCGATGAGGCCCTAGAACCATGATTTAAGAACCATGATTTTAAGAACTCTGATAATAGGCTAATAATAATAATATAATAATAATAATAATAATAATAATAATAATAATAATAATAATAATAATAATAATAATAATAATAATAATAATAATAATAATAATAATAACAATAATGGCAATAATAATAATAATAATAATAATATAATAATAATAAAATAAAATAAATTATAATAATGGTAATACTACTACTAATAATAATTTATTCTTTATTATTATTATTATTATTATTATTTTTCTTTTTTTTACCCGAGGTATCAATGATCCCTCAGGATTTGGAAAAAAATTATTATTATTATTATTATTATTATTATTATTATTATTATTATTATTATTATTATTATTATAAAACCAACAAACTTATTACAGACTGATTAAAAATGGCTGTTTCGAATAATTTTATGAGCCGTCATTCAGTCTGCTGTTGCAGTCCGAGGTGGCTAAAACAGACAGAGAGTTTCCAATCTGTAGGGCGACCGATAGGCGTTGCAGCAGATGACTGGTCTCACGCTGGTCGCCGGTCGCTGCAAAGATACTGCCTCCTAGTTCTTGAACAAACGTTAGTGAATCTGTATGCCAACTTCCTGAATGTACCGCATGACGCGCTAAGGTGTCGTCCAACGCCTTCCCCATGGGGCGTGCTGCAGGTGCGGCACTCCCATTATATTAGTAATTTAAACGCAGAGAGATCTCTGCAATGATGTCAACTTCGCTGTAACGCGAGCTAGGTATGCCCATATAATAGAGGGGAGTTCTGTCTGACTCTCTCACTCTCTCCCACGCATGCACCGCCGAAGCCAACTACCACAAGAGGGCGATTTCTGCCTCCCTCTGTGTCTCCCTCCCTCGCTCCCTCACTCGCATGCACTGCCAAAAGAGGGCAATTTCTTTGTCTGTATCCGGGCCTCCCTCACTGACTCCATCGCGGGTTTCGGTCAACCCGGGCACTAGAGGAAGCTACCTGTGTCTGCCTTTCAATTGACCCACTTTGGATAGCCATTAAAGCTGTTTCTTTTGTTCTTCATTATATGAAATCATCAGAAAAGGAATTTCTTGCTCATTTCTCTGGCGACTTTTAGGCCGTTGATGTATATAAGTTGCATTCGATATCAACAGTGAGTGTAATGTCGGTGATATGTTACAGGTGAGTGCCGCCTGCCTGCCTGTTTTTTTATTAACGTAAATACTGTAAACGAATGGTCCAAAATAATTTTTTGTAGAAATGTCAAGATTAGAACCCACCATAGCAGTCCATCTATTAAAAAACTAACATACTGAAAATTGAGCAAAATTGAACCATATTTAGGGGTTGCGCAAGACACTTATGTATACTTGAATTCAGCACTGCGCCTTGATGGCAAAGAAACATCAGTACAAAGGCATGACAATGTATTCACTGTTTCAGCGTTTAAAGTCTGTGATTAAATTTAGGCAAAATGTTAGCTTTAAAGGGAAAATGTCAGAAATATTTTGATTTGTCTTCATTGAGTGGTCGTTTCAGCACTGGCAGCGGCACGATCCAAACTTGCCAATGCAATGTGTTCTTGTTCGAGTCAGGAAATTGATTGCGATGCGCATTAACAACTTGAAGCCAATACTGTTTCCGATCTTCGTCATTTGTCAGGATTGAGTTGTACTCATGGATTAGCTTTACACTTCTTTCTGCGGTGTCGTTGACTACTTTGAGTGTCATGACGACTGCCTGTGATTCAAGATAATCTTCATTTTCATTCCAGCTTTCTGGTGGAATGCTGTATTGGTGACCTGACGAATTTCTTGGTTTCTGTATTCAGTCAATTGCAGAAGACGAGACAGGACAGGAAGTTTGAAACCATGCTTGCACGTACAAATAGAAGGAAATTGAAAATGCCTCTGTCATCAACTGGCTTCAGTTTGAAAGAGATCGAAACATTTTACTGGTCGGAACTTCCACATCTTGAATGAATAAAACTTCAAGCGCTATAAAGTGAATTTCTTGAGTTGGTGCTCCACCAAAAAGTTGATTACTAATTCAAGAAGCTCGTTATAATCATCTCTTTGATGATGGCCGACAGCTTTGTTTCAGTAAAAGCAATTACTCGCTTCCCGAACTCAGTTATCCACTGTTGTCTCAAATCTACTCGAGTCATTCCGACGCCAATGGTCAAGAAAACGGTGAAATATTAGAATGTCTGTACCAGTCGAGGAAGCAATTTTCATGACACTGAATGCCTTTTCAGCAGCAATTAACATAACATAGTGACGACCTGCTAGATGAAGTAAGTTCCGACCAAGTCCCTTTTCTATCAGCGTGCACGTGCCAGCTTTCTGTCCAGTATTGCTCATTGTGGCGTCAAAGCACATCCCCTTAATCTTCCTTCTCAGGTACCAGTCACCTGTGTATGTTAGGGTGGTCGTATCTCTAATGGAAAATTTTCAACTTCAGTTGTTTACTTTCGCCAACCCGGCATTCCGTGCCAATTGGTTTAAAAGTAATGTAGCCCAAAATTATTAGGATCGAACAATATCTAGGACTGCCTTTGAAATTTTTGATTTTTACAAATAATTTTCGTCATTTCACGTATAGGTATTTGATTGGCATTTTTGGACATATGTTTAGTTTTCAACAGAAAGGCTGGATGATTTTACTTAAGCACAAGTAAAAAATAATTTCTACAATGTTTATGCTCTCGTTTATTGTTTATTATTTATTTTTATTGGCATTTTAGTGGTATTTCCTCCGTGTGTTCCTGAGACCGATAACCACAAATCCATCCAAGCAAGCATACACACTGTTAGGTCTAACTTAAATCTTCAATGCACGACAGTAGGCCTACACACTAAGCACATAGTGTCACATATATTATGTAATATATAATACTATATAGTATATTATACATTATAAAATTATATATTATACAAGCACAAAGTTTCCATATAAAAAGTTTGTGTTCTGAACTACAATCTCCTTTTAGTTCCAGTTGCATCAGCCATTTGACATTTGCTTTATCTTCACTATTAGAACCTGCTGTATTCTTCATTGGTAAAATTGTAATCAACAGCACTTTACATAATAGGGAGACCAGGGCAAGAGAGGCCCTTTTTAGAACACATTCTATATTTTAAAATATATATAGGCCTACGTGTAACCTAATGCCACAATTTTTCATAGGCATGTTTGAAACTCATAAAGCTATCAGAAATACCTTGAAAATTGACTATAATTATGTGATAAAATATTTGGCAAAATACGCCAAAACACTAAGTGAAAATGCCACTCTTCCCCTACCCCTTGGGCAAAAGTGGCATATAGCCTACTGCTGCTCATGCTCATGGTTGGACAAGTTTGACATGAAGGCAGTGCTAATGCTAATTGAGCTATCTGAATTATTTGTTTCACATTTAGCAACAGTAACGAAAAATGAATTAAAACTGTCATTTAATACAAGGTTATTCGCCTTAAGGTTCACAGGACCATCAGTCTGGAACAATATCCCTGTCAGCACTCGTCACCTGCCTAACTTGAATTTATTTTAAAAATCCATGCGAGCTCTCTTACTAAATGTGTAATTGTTCAAATTGCTGTGTTGCCATCGCTTAGTTAAGTTTGTTTTGATTTCAAATTGCTGTGTTGCCATCGTTTAGTTAAGTTTGTTTTGATTTCAAATTGCTGTGTTGCCATCGCTTAGTTAAGTTTGTTTTGATTTCAAATTGCTGTGTTGCCATCGCTTAGTTAAGTTTGTTTTGATTTCAAATTGCTGTGTTGCCATCGTTTAGTTAAGTTTGTTTTGATTTCAAATTGCTGTGTTGCCATCGCTTAGTTAAGTTTGTTTTGATTTCTGTGTATTATCTGTTGTTGGTTCTCTGTATCCGAACCGTCATTTTCACCACATCATATGTAGCCCTAGTTAGTGGGTCCTTCAGGGCTCTCCGTTTGTTGCCTAAATAACACTAGTGTTGACACTTGTATTTTGTAATTATGATGGGAACAATAAAACTTTTTGAATTGAATTGAAAAAAATTGAATTTGTAATCCTACGTAAAAAAAATTGATAGTTAGCGACAGTAATAATTTTACAATAAAAATTGCTTGTCGCCGGGCTCAATAGGAGCGCAGCTTTCATGGCACTAGTACTTGCTTGTTAAGCATTGAATCCACGTTTCTTCGTGGCTGGTGTCATTCTCCACTTTATGACACTCTGCTGTTGCTGGTTCTGTTTCTTCTGCTTGTGGTTCCTATGGTTCTGTTTCTTCTGTTGCTGGTTCTACTTCTGATTTTTCTGCTTCTGGTTCTTCTGGTTCTAGTTCTTCTGCTGCTGGTTCTGCTGCTGGTTCTTCCGCTCCTAGCGCCTCTGCTTCTGGTTCTTATGCTTCTGGCTCGTTTGCTTTTCTGCACCCAAAGCAACTCGTTCTCGGCACCAACAATTAAGTAGCGTGCCGTTAAGCGATCAAGGCCACATTGACATTAAATAAGTACCTCAGTAGCAATAATAATAACTGTAATAATTAATTTTAATCACTAATCAGTGTAATCACTAGTCACCAGGCATGCAATAATGTCATTGTGTTGTAATACAAGTGGTTGAATTTATTCCTGGTTTCAGTATTTATTGTTGATTACAACTATTATGCTTACTGTACGAGTGTTCGTATATCGATATATGGTAAAACTTTGATGGTGTTGTGGCAGTCCTAAATATTAATATTTTTCATACAACTTTTTGTGTGATGTTCCTGGATGGAATGGAACCAAATGGAACCTTGGCGAGCAGTAGATTCACACTTTTATTTTTAAGGACCACCCTAGTGTAGGTGATCACGGCGCTTGCCTGAGCTTCTCCAGTGCCTGAGTTAATCTTCGGGATACGAGGAAGTTGCTCTGTTCCAATGCCAGACACAATCAAAAGCAGCTGATCTATACCTTCTCGCAGCCAGTGATGTCGGGCAACAGCTTACCGTCTCAATGAACGACCATTGCACAGTCTGGAGAGAATTCATTTTCTATCATAGAAGCACGCTCTTCTTGATAAAATCGTCAAGCTTGGAGAATAGAACTGCGACTCATATGCGAGCCTCGAACTCCATGACCTAGAGATTGAACAGTTGCAGCCAAGAGATGTGGATGTGTTGCTGCCATGTCAGTGACTTTTGTTTGATCCAAAGCTGCAGCTTCCTGATTAGTCACAGAGGCTGCTTGCTGACCTGTGTAGATGATGATTGTTGTTTTTTTCATCCTCTTTTATAGACTACCACAACATGTGTAACTGCCTTCCTAAGGTGTGTCCTTATCACTGCTGCTCGACTCCAGATCCTACTGTGCTTGTTAACACTTCCATATCATTCTTTGATCTCTCACGCTGCTCTTATGTAGGTCTTTGCTTTAATAAATTTCTTTACATTTATGAATCAAGACTCTATCCTCTCCTACCATATAATCCCTTTGACATTCTCTCTGAGTTACTTGGAAAGCCCAGTCTTCTGGAATCTTGATGAGACTTTGAGCGCCAATCAAAGTGCAAAATGACACAAGGTGCGTGAAACTTCTATTCACTTGCGCAACCCCTAAATATTCTCAAATTTAGATGAAATTGCACCTGAATAATTTTGTTATATAGTGGACTCCATTGGCACCCTCTAATAATAAAAACTGAAACTTTATTTTTTGCCATTCATTCATTCATTTAAGATATTTATATAGCGCCCCTTCAAGATTTCTACTCAGAGGCGCTCCCGACTACAGAGTGGACACTGAATCGGAGTTTCACGCCGAAGCGCATGAGCAATTGCGAGTGAAGGACTTGCCCAGGGTCCCAACGCGGCGGCTTGAGGAGGATTCGAACCCGCAACCCTCCGGCTGCAAGGCACCGAACATACCCCTACACCGCGCTCCGCCATGTAGCCGTGGACCACCCTAATAGATATTGTAACAACGCTCTTTACGTCTATTTAACGACGCCGTCATATTGACGATGATTGGCGTACAAAGCTCTTTGAAAGAGCAAGTGATAACTAGGATACGACCGTTGGACGGAGGCGTGGATGTATGGAGGTCTGGGTTGAGTGAAGGAGGAAGGATAAAGGGAGGAAGGAAGGGACGGAGGGTTGAAGGTATGGATGAAGGGATGGAAGGAGGAATGAACGGACGGCTAGAGGCAAGAAGGGAGGGACGGAGAAAGGAAGGGAGGGACGGTTAGAGGAGGGACGGTTAGTGAAAGGACGGACGGCTGGAGGGTTGGAGAGAGGGACAGAGGAAGAGAGGGACGGACGGAAGTTTACAGGTAGGATGGGAGGGATTGAGAGAGGGAGGAAGGGACGGTTAAAGGTATGAAGAAAGGGATGGAAGGAGGAAAGTAGGGACTAGCATATGAATGTAGGTAGGAAAGGAGGGATGGAGAGGAGAGTAGGAGGGAGGGTTAAAGGTAGGGAGGGTGAAATGGAGTGACGGAGGGAGGAAGAGAGAGGGAGGGAGTAATGGGAAAGAGATATGGGAGAGAAAGACGGACGACAGGAGGCAGAGATGGAGGGTCGGAGGGAGGCAGGGATGGAGGAGGGAATAGATAGACGGACGGCTGGACGACGCCGTCATATTGACGATGATTGGCGTATTTTCGGTGCCTTGCAGCTGGAGAGTTGCGGGTTCGAGGGGCGAACGGGCGGAGGGAGGGAGGCATGGCTGGAGGTAGGGTGGGATAGATGGTGGGAGGGACGGAGGGAGAGGCAGGGGAGAGGATGAGGACTGGCTTCAATCACACACCACGTGATGACGTCTCTCTTATCATTTTCAAATTGTTTTTAAACCGTCTGAGGATGAGCTATCTAGTTATTATTATTATTTTTTACCCGAAGTAGTTCTATTCTCTCAGGCTATTAAAACTATGTCCTAAGACGTGCGGTCTTGAACGGCCGATCACGCTACTCAAAGGTGCCTCCGAAGGCATTATTATTATTATTACTATTACTATTACTATTATTATTATTATTATTATTATTATTTTATTATTATTATTATTATTATTATTATTATTATTATTATTATTATTATTATTATCATCATCATCATCATCATCATCAACATCATAATCATCATCAACATCATCATCATCATCATCATCATCATCATCATCATCATCATCATCATCATCATCATCATCATCATCATCATCATCATCATCATCATCATCATCATTATTACCATTGCTATTGCTATTGCTATTGCTATTGCTACTACTACTACTACTACTATTATTGTTATTGTTATTATTATTATTTGTTGATAGTAGTAGTAGTAGTACCATAGAACGAGAATTCGTGACTTGAGGCGTTAATATTCGTAAATATTTTTAATATTCGTAAATATTCGTTGATGACGTCACTGTTTCCGTTTTGTTTACGAACTAGGTTAAGACTACTTACTAAAGAATGGTAGCGCGATACTTAATACCGTGACACTTGATACCATGACATTTAATACCAGACAATTAATCCCGACGACAATTAATCCCGCGACAATTAATCCCAACGAAAAATAGTCCCACAGACCTTTAATACCTGTATTTAATACCTGTACACAGAAGTATGACTATTTGTACGACTATATTGTTGTCCATATATGAGGTTAAAAAAGGTTCGTCTCAAGAATTTAAGAAGGCTAAATGAAATTTAGTGAGATTAAATTTTCAGTGACCATGGATGTGAATTTCGGCTGTAGTAGAAGAGGTAGACTAACCGTTATACATTTTGAATATGAATATACGAAGCATCGCGAAAATGCCAACGTAACCACGGCTTGGCGTTGTATGAAATCGGTACAATTTCACTGCAAAGCTCATTTTGACAGCACGAGGTTCTCATATAATCAACATTCAAAATGAGCAGCCCATCCACCATGGCAAAGGATCAACGGCACTAGCTCGTAAGGAAGTAGCCAATATGAAGACGGCCATGGATGGCATATGGGAGCAAGACAATCATCACCTCAGAGAACAGTTTCCGGAAATCTGACGGATGATGTACTCGTGGCACTACTGAAGGAAGTTAATGAAACATTAATAGTGAATATTGCAGTTTCATTGCTTTCACAGAATTTTACTGATTTAAAACTTTATTGTGATTGTATGTCGCGGTATCAAAAATCGTGTGATTATATGTCGCTGGGACTATTATGTCGTCGGGATCAAGTGTGATAGGGATTATTTGTCAGGTATTAACTGTCGCGGTATAAAGTATCGCGGTATTAATGTCAACAAACCCTAAAGAATATGTACTGTGGTTTCGCAGCGCTATACTTGTTTATATAGGAGGCAGCTCAGGCAGGCACTCAGTCTTCGCAATTACGTTTTATTGTTTGAACTTTTACTGATTTAAAACTTTATTGAACTTTGCGCGTGTAGTAGTAGTACCATTATTATTACTATTATTACTACTACTACTAGTACAACTACTACTCCAACTCCTATTATTATTATTATTATTATTATTATTATTATTATTATTATTATTATTATTATTATTATTATTATTATTATTATTATTATTATTATTTATATTTTACCAGAGGTATCTATAATCCCTCAGGTGTCAGATAGATAAATAAATTAAATTAAATAAATTATTATTATTATTATTTTATTTTTTTCCCGAGGTACATAATTGTACAGGATTGCAAAAATTAGGGGGCACGTTGTTCTGGAATATTATTATTATTATTATTATTATTATTATTATTATTATTATTATTATTATTATTATTATTATTATTATTATTATTATTATTATTCAGTCATTTATTGCGCGGCTGAGCAAAATAGGAATCTTCCACAAACGAGTGTAACAGAAAATCAATCATAGTAAATCTTAAACAAAATAATAAGTTTTATGGTAAGTTTTGAAAATCGATAATGTTGAGGATTTGCGGATAAAGTCCGGGAGGTTGTTCCATTCAGCCGGACCGGCTAGCACAAATGCCCTGTTACAAAGTTTTTTGAGTGATCGGGTAACAAAGAAATCACCTTGAGAAGATGAACGTAGCCCTCGTCTGGTTTGGAGAGAGGAACAAGGTGTAACAAGTGAAGAAATGTATAAAGGAGAAGAGTTTGTGTAGATTCGGTACACTATAGAAGACAGATTTTGAAATTGATGCGACCTGTATCGGAAGCCGTTGTAGTTCACAAAGGGTCGGTGTGACGTCATCCCGAGGATTTAGGTTCTTGAAAAGCTTAGGAGCGTAATGGAGAACAGTAGTACGAGGTGGAAGGTTAGATGCAGGAAGACCGTAAAGGAAAGAGTTGCAATAGTCAATCCTATAAATGACAAGGGCTTGTACTAGGGTACGGAGGCATTTTTCTTTAAGGCTTTTCTTGCCTTGCCGTATGCGTCTGAGATGGAAAAACAGGAATTGGTTATAGATGAGATTTTGATTTTTTTAAATGAAGTCATAGTAGTAGGTAAAAGAAACAAAAATGATTTATTTCGGACACATCATGAGAAGAGAGGAAATATGCATGGAGAAAGACATCATGCAGGGCACAATGCCGGGAGAACGGAAAAGAGGAAGACCGAGAACAAACTGGTTGGGCAACATAAAGGAATGGATGGGATTGACAATGGAGGAAATGATAAGACTGACGGCAGACAGGAGACGTTGGAGGAATATTGTTCATGATGCGGCCGACCCTCGAAGCGAGGATGGCTGAGAACAGAACAGTAGTAGGCTTGTGCATTGGGTCAATTTACACTAAATGACAAAGACCAATGCTCTTTCTCATGCATTAACCAACATGACACCATTGGCCCCATAACAGTTTGATGCATCCATACTGTAACGGCAAGTTCGGCGTAAACATGTAATTCAACTCTGTGAAAATTCCAGGATTAAAAAAATAGACTATGCTTATTACAATATTTTATATAACAATTCAAGTTCACTTTACAGTATAGAAATAATATTTCAGTGTTCGTTCGGGAATCGACCTTGCAATTCCGTTGATGCCATTAAGAAGGTTAAAACTGATCAGGGATATTGTTTATCATTCAATCCAGGTATTCATTTCTAATCAATAGAAATGCAATCCAACTTAGCAATATTTAGACTATTTTTGCGATAGTCTCCGTGGTCTCCAATCTCAGCTTATAGTAAAATAGTGGAATATTGAACAAAGACCTGACGCTGTTAGATGTAGGCCTACTTAATAAAGACCAGTTTTAGAGTTGGTCTGTTCGTTTATAAATATTTCGCTTCGTTTTAAAGTCGACCTGAGCCACTTCTACGACGTCTAATCAATGCTGTTGCGTGTAGTTCCTTATTTCTGTTTTTCTTAAATTGTCTCGCAACCTGACCATTTTAGTCTTATTCGCAGTCAATCTTGTATAACGCTTCCTTAAGTTGAATTTCTAACACGATGCATTTATGTAAAATATTAGATTATTTGAAAGCAGAACGTTTTCCTTAAGAACTACTTCTCAGTCTTAACTGCTGGGCAGATGATTAGCATTTCGCTTGGAAACCTCTAACAATAAAAATATTATTTATGAGTATTAATTACCACCTGTTCTGCTGATTGAACTTGTTCTTAAACTGCTCAGAGTTTCACGTAAATGTGTAGACAGTTGTTACAATGTTTAATGCGTTATAACTCTCCGGAACACTAACAATGCTTACACGAGTTTCTGTTAAATATAAGTTACAGCGAATTACATGACGACTCAACCTGGAGCCAATTACGGACTTCGTCTTGTG
This sequence comes from Aporrectodea caliginosa, assembly GCA_020284085.1. Taxonomy (NCBI): domain Eukaryota; kingdom Metazoa; phylum Annelida; class Clitellata; order Crassiclitellata; family Lumbricidae; genus Aporrectodea; species Aporrectodea caliginosa. The sequence continues at coordinate 919,041 of JACEVL010000506.1, forward strand.
CTGTGGGTCAATCAGTCTGATTGTTATGTTACTGTGTCCCCAGCTGTTGGATTCAGGGTAGGTTCTTCATTGTTTAGATATAAATGTGATATAAAGCATCGTCTTCCGATTTTAAGGAAATCTGATCCTGTCCCAAGCCAGGATAAATAAGTAAGTAAGTAAATGTATCCTTTAGTTTAGTATATACTTACTTACGCTGACTGGTTCAGAGCCAATAGATTGTCACTTAATCTGTGCAAAACTAACTTTATTATATTTCGCTCTCATGGTAATCTATACCTAATCAAAACTTCAATCTTATACTATATTTCTCAAAGGTTGTCCTTCCGTTTGTATGTTCGTTTGTCCTTCCAGCAAAAGGCTCCTCAAGGGAACGCTTTAGCGATTTGAAAAATTTTACAAAACATTTTTACGGGAATATGTAGGTAAACGCGACTATTCTCAGCACACAATTTACTTTAAATGCTGATATATGGATATTTAAAATTTCGAACTGGTGGCTATCGTTGCAACATTACGCCGAGATCTTGAGTGGCCGAGTGGGTTGGTAGCCCGCTCGTCACGCCGGCGGCCCGGGTTCGATTTATCAGAGATTAATTTCTCGGATCTTTACTGCGGGTGGCTCGGATCTTTACTGCGGGTGGCTCGGTCGCAATATAAACGTGGAGTACAATACAATACAATACAACACAACACAATACAACTGGGGCGCGGTGGTATAGGGGTATTTTCGGTGCCTTGCAGCTGGAGAGTTGCGGGTTCGAATCCACCTCAAAGCCGCCGCGTAGGGACCCTGGGCAAGTCCTTCACTCGCAATTGCTCATGCGCTTCGGCGTGAAACTCCGATTCAGCGTCCGCGCAGTAGTCGGGATCGAGCGCCTCTGAATAGGCAATCTGGTAGGGGCGCTATAACAAGTGTTCAAATCTTCAAATACAATACAATACAATATCTGATTTCTCATAACGTCATACAGCCTCTTACAATACAGCATTCGCAAGGCATTTCTGGATTTCTCCGACAAGCCAATGACGTCATCTGGCTACATTGGTAAGAGCTGCGTACTATGTTCCGTCTCCTGCGCCTCAGTGTTATAGAGAGCGTGCGGATCGCGGTTCGATTCCCGATTCCGGCTTATTTCAGAAATTTAAATCTTGGGCTAGCACGGTCCTTGCACGGGGATACTAAGTGGCGTGGCGTCCATTCAAACGGGCGAGCGGTGGTGAAGGTCCTTTAGCTTGATATGCCAATCTAATCCTTACAATGTTAGGACATCTTCCAATTATAGAGGAGTTGCCACTAGAACGAATACACGGAAATTCCCGATCAAAAGCGCTGGCACTAGGACATGGAATAATCTCCCTGTCGCCATTCGTGTTTCTCATAACATTTCAATATTCAAACAGAAACTCCATCATCACGTACTGACTGTAGATCCCTGACTCCCACCAGGGATCCCTTGCTATTACCTGCCTTAAATGTTTCAATCGTGTGTGCATACTGTGCTCGGTGCGGACACTCTTCTTCTTGTGGTTCTCTGCCTCTTAGGCAGGTTCAAATGTCCGACACTTTTGGGCCTCCTCTTTCAGCTTCCTGTAACCGTTTGTCATCATCCAATCCAGCATCATCTGTCTTGGTCTTCCTCTTGTCTTCCTCCCCTTCATTTTTTCTTCGATGGCCGTTCTTAGTAGTGAGTCTCCTCTCAGCGTGTGCCCGATCCATTTTCTTTGCCTCTCTCTTATTGTGCATATAAGGACTCTTTCTTCTCCAATTATTCCCATCAATTCTTCATTTGTTATATGTTCTGTCCAGCTGATTTTTGTCCATTCTTCTCGATGTCCACATTTCGAAAGCTTCCAGTCTTCTTATATCCGCTTTTCTCATTGTCGTATTACCCAACTAATATGTTGAGGGACAGAGAAGTTGCGTAGGCCTAATTCTATGACGGATCATGGACCACTAAACTCCTGCATAAACTCTCTCGATGAAAATGGATCTCCGGAAAGTTGGGACCCGGCAACTCCAGATTCTCTTAGCAAAGCTTTTATACATTATGGAAAGGCTGCCACAGTAGGGTGGTCCAAAAATACAGGAAAGTTTGAGTTTATTGAATCATTTCTCCACACAGCTTATTTTTGCCCACTGAGGATAGATGGTTTGACTGTTAAATTTCAGCCTGACTTTGCAACATTTAGAGGTCAGCCCATTCTCAACATTTTACTTGCGCGCTAAGGTGTTTTTTTACTTTTTTTGTCATGTTTACAACCATCATTAGATTAATATGGCTTCATCTAGTTTCATATCGCTAGAATGTTCCAATCGCGAGTTTTTGGTGGGATATTATATATATATGCAGACATATATTTTCAACATAGGACACAGTAGGCCTATATATATATATATATATACATAGGCCTATTGTTGGGATTGGCCTTCAGCCATCCCGCCATTCCGCAATCATCATCGTCATACTTGCACTGGTATAGTTAATTAAGCCGCACCCAGTTTTCTTAGAGTATAAATAGAGGAGTCTTTCTGTGAATCAGGAAGACCGGAGTTTAGTTAAGTAGATTATTTTGTTCGTGCACCATCGTGTGTCACTTTTGTAAACCCATGGTGGGTCATGTTGAGAGTAGACCATTTGTGGTTGCTCCTGTTATTGCCGGTTCTCCATGTTTGTGCGTCTTCGACTACGAATTGACTGCTATTGTATCGCGACGGTCGTCTTGTTGAAGAGTCCTGCTGTGTATCGTCTTTGTTATGTGTAAGTTCGTTCCAATTTATGTACATATTGTAAATAGAGTTTTATAAATATGGCGTAGTTTGTTGTTCTGTCTAAAACCCTTTTCTTCTTTTCTGTTCGCCTTTAGACAACAAGTCAACAATATACTTATTATATTATACAGAAAGAGAACGTTGTTAGGGTCTCATGTCTGAGTCCTAACCGGTCCTGGGATGGGCATTCGTTACCCTTGAGTAGTTCCTTAGCCGAGGGGAGTAGGCTATATAAGGAGGTATGAAAAGGGGCGGTTAGAGAATCTCCGATACTCAGCCTTCGCGCTAGTCGGGTTGTCTGAGATTTCTCTGGGTTGCATGGTAGTCAAGTTAGTTCGTGACTTGTGCCATTTTCAAGTCTTCTTACGGTGCTTCCGTTTCTGATGTTCGTCAGCCCGTTGCTGAGTTACAGACTTCTTGTTAGTTGGTCGTTCTTCGTATTGAAAACGAACCTTTCTTCCACCGTCGTTCAACGGTTGGGTAATGTATCGTTTTGATTTATTGTTTTTGTCGAGAATTATACCTTGAAAACTAGATTCGAGTCTTCAGCTTTGTTGTAGCTAGGAGGAACCCGTAACATATGGGAGCTCTAGCCGGGATTTTTTCTTCTCGTTCGTTTGTTTCTCATTTGTTGGTAGTAGTCGCAACATTTGAGTTTTCGCGGAAATTTTTTGCTCTTCGTTAAGACAAAATTTGCGTCAGGAAGAGAATTTAGAATTTGGAAGGTGTGTCTTCTATTATATACGGTATTCATTCCGGTTGAGATTTTTGTGAATTTGAGTCGTAAAGGAAAATGTACGGCTTCGTTGTGTCAAAGTTGACAGTGACAGTTTGAAAGTGGGCGTATCCGTTCAAATTTTACGGAAATAATTTGAGGCTTAGTCGTAATTGTTGCGTGGAAATTGGTCGAGATTCAGTTCGATAATTTCATTGCGTTGAAAAGGGGCGTTTTCGGTCGAAAATTTCGAAATTTGAAGGTTAGTCGACTGAAATTTTGAAATGGGTCCTTAGAAGAATTTAGAAGAGAAAAGAGCCAAGGCAGTAGCGTGTAAGGAGAGAAGAAAGGAGAGGAAATTTGTGGAAAAAGTGAAAACGAGAGTAGAATTTGGGTCATGGGAGGAAGCAAGAATTGCTGGTGAGAGAATGAAGAAAGCTGAAAATAGAGGAGAGTTCATTGATAGACGAAAGTTGGATGAGATTTGGGCGGAAGTAAAGAGTGAGACAAAGAAATTAGCAGAAGAAGCTCAAAAAATTTCTTTTGGCAGAGAACAAATTTCGTCGAGGAAACTTGAACAGGTGGTCGAGAAATTTTCAGGGTCTACGAATGACAGCGCACAAAATGTGTGTTTTCGTTCGGAGACGAATAGTCAAGTGCATGATACGCCTAAGGATTGTTTGGACGAGATAAACGAAAGTGTTTTATCGTGCATGTTTGATGACTCCAATGAGAGTGAACAACTTGATTCTGATTTGGTGTTACACGCTGAACTAATTAATTTCAGTTGTGACACGCAGAAAGAGGATGGGCACGAGAATGATTTGTGTTTAATGTTTGAAGAGTCGTATGAAAGTGTACAAGTGGTTTCTGAGTCTTTATCTGTCGACTTGGGTGAAATACAGTCAGAACAGTTTCATGCGTATGAGGATGATTGTACAAAGGCTGTGAATGTCGGTAATTTGTCTCGCACGGTTATTGACTCGAACGAGGTGTGTCCGAATGTTGAGTCTCCTGTTGAGATTGTGCACACAAGCGAATGCTTAGAGGTACGATTGGAAGAATCTTTGCGTGTGTGTGAATGTGCGTCTGAAGAGTTAAAGTTGGATATCTGTCTTCAGAAAGAATTGAATTTTGCGGTTGAGGCGCAAGAAGAACAAGAGTTGTTGAGTGAGAATGGAAATTCAAGGGATGGTTCTGAATTGGACATGAATGTTGTCTTGGAAATGTGTCTGGATAATAAGTCACAGATGGTGCATGATTATTCTAAAGCAGTATTGTCGATGGATTCGGTGATGACAACTGTTGTGTGTGAGATTAGTTCACATACAAATTTTTCTAATGAGTCTTCTTCGAATGTAGCAGTAATGTACATGAATGTTGACTGTGGGGAAAGAGTGATTCTTGTGAGTACGGTTGTGTTGTTGCAACTTTTTGGTCAGATGACTAATGGCTTGAATGATGTATTCACGCAAGTTGTCACGATTATGCCCTGTACGCACAGGGGTCAGTTGTTGCACGAGAGCATGGACATGTTTGGTTGTCAGGTGTTCTTGACGGAAGAATGTATGCATGACGACATTTTTGAAAGTTCTTTGAAGATGGAAAATGTGGTTGAGCAATTGAACGTTTGTCTCACAGATTTTGTACATGAGTGTGATGACATTTTTCTGGAAAGTAAGGAACTTTTACCAGATGTTGTTGAAGTTGTCTCGAACGAGTGTCTGATGAATGAGGTTCACGATACTTATGATGTGTCTCTAGATTGGACAGGAATTTCTATGGAGATTGTTGGTATTGGTTGTCTTGAGTCTTATTTGTGTGCTCAAGTTTATTTGCAGAATGTGTTCGTGGCAATGGAACTTCTGGTCAAGGAGTGTTCGGCACGCAGACGATTGACGAGACGAGGATCGAAGGGACTGAGCGCCTTCGTCTTTCTTTGGATGGTGCTGACCGTTTTGGTGTCGTCGGCTCGTGATACTTCGGTCACGAGTTGCACGGCGTTGCTTCCGTTGATGGAAACGGATGTTGAGGTGGCTTTGGTTGGCCTACTCGCCGCTCTTCGCGCTTTCGAGGTGTACCGGGGTTTTGTACCGTTGGTGTTGTACACTGACAGTCTTCGGAAGTTTGGTTGTGTAATGCAACGATGTTTTTTGAACGTTGGTTATGAAACGAGTCGTTTGAATTTGTTTTCGGATTTAGTTTGTCGATTCACCTTTGGTGATTAATAGGCATATTATTTTAGGATTTGGTGAAGAGTGTTTTGGAAATAGACTGTATATGAACTGTCAAGTTACTACGTTTTAGTTTTGATGGTTAAGTATTATCCGATTACATGGCTCGGATATTAATTTGCTCAGATGTGTAGTCATGTTTAGGGGCGACGTGAGTGAACGTCGTAAGCTGTATAGAGTAAATGTTTTGTTGTATATAGTGAATTTATTGTATATTTCGTTTATATTTTGATTGTGATATTTCTTTTAATGTGCATGGTTTGCATGTTAGTTAAGTCAGAAACCCTTCTGGTTTCTGCCTTGTTTGTGGTCCGGGGGTATGTTAGGGTCTCATGTCTGAGTCCTAACCGGTCCTGGGATGGGCATTCGTTACCCTTGAGTAGTTCCTTAGCCGAGGGGAGTAGGCTATATAAGGAGGTATGAAAAGGGGCGGTTAGAGAATCTCCGATACTCAGCCTTCGCGCTAGTCGGGTTGTCTGAGATTTCTCTGGGTTGCATGGTAGTCAAGTTAGTTCGTGACTTGTGCCATTTTCAAGTCTTCTTACGGTGCTTCCGTTTCTGATGTTCGTCAGCCCGTTGCTGAGTTACAGACTTCTTGTTAGTTGGTCGTTCTTCGTATTGAAAACGAACCTTTCTTCCACCGTCGTTCAACGGTTGGGTAATGTATCGTTTTGATTTATTGTTTTTGTCGAGAATTATACCTTGAAAACTAGATTCGAGTCTTCAGCTTTGTTGTAGCTAGGAGGAACCCGTAACAACGTTTACAAATTATAGTTTAGATTTAATTGCAACAGACGAGTTCTTAGGCCTAATAACATTTTATCCGTTTTTGTCTAGCTCTGAGTGTTTCTCGGATTCATTATCTGGAAACGGCGCGATATTAATTTCTAATTAATTTCTAATTACATTTACAGTTATTACCTCCAGACTCCAGTGTTTAGGAGACTGTTTCGAAGCATAATTCTAGGCATAATTATCTTCTACAGGTTGTCTTGCATGATCCACGTGACAATCCTATGGTGCAGGATGTAGGATTCAGAGTAGGACCTGGCATTTCAACATCTGTTTCAGTTTCACTTAGAAATGTAAGCAAAAGTTCTACACCTATTACGTTGATATATGTGTATATATATATATATATATATATATATATATATATATATATATATATATAGAGAGAGAGAGAGAGAGAGAGAGAGAGAGAGAGAGCTTCTTTGGATGTTCATGAGATCCCTCTGATTGTTGCGCATGCTATAGAGTCTATACTATGCGCACCAATCAGAGATCTGAGGAACATCCAAAAAAGATTCCTCAGATACATAATCAACCTACAAAATATATATATTATATATATATATATATGATATATATGTAAGTAGTCTACGTAACTATTTATGAGATGCGACATAAAATATTATTCCCTTAGCTCTTATTGAAGATATAAGGAATTCTTGAATTAGGTTATCAATCAATCAAATGTTTATTTTGCAACCAATCAAACAGAATCATCAGGTTTACATATTGCAACTCGGCTACAAAAAGGAGACCCTAAAGGGATAAAGAATCCCGCTAAGAAGGGACACCAAATTCCAGATTAAATTACATGATTAATGGTGGCCTTAAAAGAAAGATTATCATGGCAAAATACGTGCAGTGATCAAGGGTATACTGACAGTTATATAAAAAGAAAACAGAAAAGAAACGAAATGAACCGAAAACAGGAAAGCAAGGAAAGCGAAACTGAAAGAGTTGCTCAACACTGTTGAGTCAATATACAATTTAAAAAAAAATACTTAACTACTAAGTAGAGATTAAATACTACTATGGACAAAACGGACGAAAGGTTGGACAAGGTCGTTTATATAGTACATTCTATAAGGTTGGTGCTTAATTTGTTTTTGAATATCCAGATGCTGGGGAATAAACGCATTTCCATTGGAATTTTCCCCCAGATCCAATTGATTTAACAGAGAAAAGCGTGTGTTCGTGTGGGCATAGGTGCGGCGATGAGCGCTAGAGTTTTTAGTAAAATGCGAATGCACCTGAGATGAGAGTTGAATGTAATGTTTGTAAATAGAAGGCAGGAGGTTTCGGTCAAATCGATACATAAATAATATTCCCCTATTTGAAGAGTCCCAATCAGGTCAATTTTTAATATCTTAAGGGTTGTGAAGTGTGAGCTGTGTGAGAACCAAATAACTCTTTATACAAAGATGCGCTCCTATAATAGAGCAGAATAAGGTTTTGCTAAGAGAATGCTTTCAGATGCTTGTTCCGAATAAAATTTATAAGTGTCAACTCTCGATTCCATTTGGAGAGCTAACAGAATTTCTGTTCATTTGTCTGTAGGTGTCCATGTTGCCTTCGCCCTATGGTGATTGTCGTCAGGACGGAAACTACACGTACATGAAGTGCATGATGCAATGTTACGCGGATATTTTGGTATCCAAATGTAAATGTCGATCGATTCAGTTCGACGGTATGAATTTGTAAAGTAATTTAATAGTTTAAATTTAATGCACATTCTACTCTATATCTACATGTATGAGTGTATGAGGGACCTTCTGTTTGTTCCTCGCAAGCGTGGTGCTACTGTCCTATCCAGAAGCCTCTCTATCTCGAATCATCTTCCGCAGGAACTGCGTCTTGAGCTCCTCAGTCCGCCCCTTCCTCTGTTTCGGAAACCTCTGAAGGCTATCTTATTTGTTAATGACAGCACTGACTTGGGTCGAATCTCTGAGTGGCGCTTTACAAAATGTTAAAAAAATGTTACAATTACAATTATGTATGTGCCTGCAAACACGACAGAGCGAGAAGTGATAACAGAATGACATTTTGGGTAGAAGCTTTTATTTATAAAAATGTGTTTCACATTTTATGCGGAAAGCATCGTCATAGATCCAACATGCTTTCTATCGACATAGCCTACTTGTATGAATGCGCATTATTTGTCTTGCACAGTATAATAACGGCGCCATTATAGAAGTCACTAGTTTGGATTACTCAATATATTTAATAGTTCTGAACGTTGAAATCACATCAACTTCTGTATATGATTTTAACATTGGAACAAATCTTAATACATAATGACGTTTACAAACAGACAGAAACTGTCAGGATTCTTTATCTGTGATAGCTGTAGTATCAAACTGCAGTATTTTCGTTAAGTCTATTATACTGATAGTCATCTTGTGCATTTAGGTCCAGCAAAAGTGTGCTCTATTGACAAGCTCTATTACTGTTTCCCAAAAGAAATGAAAGGGTTGATATCTTCCGGCGCATCCCGCAAGTGTGATTGTCCTCTTCAGTGCTACCAACCCACATATCCGTTATCAATATCAACAAGTCCTCTGTCACAACATTTTCTCAGTTACATGTCGCAAAAGTCTCAATTCAAGGGAAGGAATCTTTCGATGTCGAAACTCAGCAAGGAACTCGTCTTCCTGGATATCTTCTACTCTCAGCTGACCTACATCGACATCCAAACGACTCCAGCCTACGATTTCCTCACACTCGTTTGCGATTGTAGCGGTACCTTGGGACTGATTCTCGGAGGCACTTTACTCACTATTGTCGAATTTTTCCAGTTTTTTGTCCAATTATTCAATGAAGTTGTTACTTCTGCAAGGTTCGCTACAATGCAGCACCGTTGAAAAATTGACGCAGGAAGCACAGTCCATTTCTTTAGACGATTCCTTAGGTTGAATTGGAATTCATTACTCTTGAAACAGAATAGCTAAACATGATAATTATTTTGTTTATAATGAACGAGCTTTGAAATGCTAAAGAATTGTTGCTTTTCGCCATTGAACCATGATGTCCAAAAATTGTCCAAATAGTTGCTATTATATTGTCGTTATCGAATTTTGCTACTGACTATCCGAACTTGTACACATAAATATGCTGTTTGATTAATATACGTTGTAGGACCTGTTAAGATTGTAGCTGTGCACATTTCTTTATGTACCGGTATAGAATGCATACATAGACCATGTGTAAAATAATTTGGTTTTAGCTGTCTTTTCGAAAACGCCGTTTCTTCTTCAAATTTCATCTCAATTTCCATTATGCCTTAAGGTGTTTTGAACAGGTTGTTTTAAGATCTTTTAAAATTAAAAGTGAACTTCAAAATAATGGGGTTAACTGGGTGTGTGACCATCGCGCTTTAAAGCCCAACACTCCGCTGAACTGTCCAAGCTCAATACGATAGTGAAAATAGCACAAGGGACGAGCCCGTTACCCATTCCTTGGCGGTTTTAACCAACCATTTGCACTAGAGACGTTATTGTTGCATGTTGTAAGAGGTTCCCCCAGCTATAACAAAGCTCAAGACTCATATCTAGTTAAAAGGTATAATTCTCGACAAAACAACAAATCAAAACGATACATTACCCAACCGTAGAACGACGGTGGAAGAAGGGTTCGCTCTCAAGACGAAGAACGACCAACAAACAAGAAGTCTGCAACTCAGCAACGGGCTGACGAACATCACAAACTTAAGCAACCTTAAGTAAACTCAGAAATGGCACAAGCCACAAACTAGCTTGACTACCATGCACCCAGAGAGATCTCGGACAAGACAACTAGCACGAAGGCTGCACACTTAGAAATAAGCTTACCAGAAGTTACTATAAAGTTAGGTATCTTACCAGATGGAAAGCCATGTTACTATAGCACTCTACAGTAACATCAAGTTACCACAGGTGTAAAGCATGCATAGTATGTGACTTAAAAGTATGCTGCAATTATAAACGCGCCAGACCCTATATAGCGCATAAATATAGACAGACACATAGATACATAGAATAGGCCGGTAGTTAGGAGATACACAGATAGGCTGGTATACATGGATCGATACACAGATAGATGGATGGATGGATGGATACATAGATGGATACATGGATACATGGATGGATGGATGGATGGATGGATGGATGGATGGATGGATGGATGGATGGATGGATGGATGGATGGATGGATGGATGGATGGATGGATGGATGGATGGATGGATGGATGGATGGATGGATGGATGGATGGATGGATGGATGGATGGATGGATGGATGGAGGGATGGATGGATGGAAGGATGGATAGATGGATAGATGGATAGATGGATGGATATATAGATGGATACATGGATGGATGGATGGATGGATGGATGGATGGATGGATGGATACATGGATGGATACATGGATGGATGGATGGATGGATGGATGGATAGATGGATGGATGGATAGATGGATAGATAGATGGATGGATAGATGGATAGATGAATAGATAGATAGATAGATAGATGGATAGATAGATGATAGATAGATAGATAGATAGATAGATAGATAAGATAGATAGATAGATAGATAAGATAGATAGATAGATAGATAGATAGATAGATGCATTAACTTTGCCACTTGGTTGGCCAGCAGGGGTGGAAACGTTACAATATTACCATCATCATAATCGATACCATAAGCTTGCCAAAACCTATCGAGAGCGGGAACGAATTTCGTCTTGGTCTCTCCGATGAATTGTGAATTTTAATTGCGATTTAATTCAAAGCGATCATCTACTGGTGTCTTGGGTGTTATTATAACGGCTCTACACAGTGTGTCATTATAAGACGATATAGGGATCTATAGATGAGGAAATGTTACTTCAGTGGTAAATAGTTCGCTGCTATGAGGAGAACTTCTTTCTTTGCCTTCAATATCTGAACTTGCTTCTGCTTTTCTTACTCTTCTTCTTAGACATGGCGTTCTTCCGCCTGTAGACCTACTTCTCGTCAAATCAGTCAACTGAGAACAACAAAGATCCAGTTTAATAACATTTTAACGGCTAATATATGCCTAATTATGTATATATATTGTTACGGGTTCCTCCTAGCTACAACAAAGCTGAAGACTCGAATCTAGTTTTCAAGGTATAATTCTCGACAAAAACAATAAATCAAAACGATACATTACCCAACCGTTGAACGACGGTGGAAGAAAGGTTCGTTTTCAATACGAAGAACGACCAACTAACAAGAAGTCTGTAACTCAGCAACGGGCTGACGAACATCAGAAACGGAAGCACCGTAAGAAGACTTGAAAATGGCACAAGTCACGAACTAACTTGACTACCATGCAACCCAGAGAAATCTCAGACAACCCGACTAGCGCGAAGGCTGAGTATCGGAGATTCTCTAACCGCCCCTTTTCGTACCTCCTTATATAGGCGACTCCCCTCGGCTAAGGAACTACTCAAGGGTAACGAATGCCCATCCCAGGACCGGTTAGGACTCAGTCATGAGACCCTAACATACCCCCGGACCACAAACAAGGCAGAAACCAGAAGGGTTTCTGACTTAACTAACATGCAAACCATGCACATTAAAAGAAATATCACAATCAAAATATAAACGAAATACACAATAAATTCACTATATACAACAAAACATTTACTCTATACAGCTTACGACGTTCATTCACGTCGCCCCTAAGCATGACTACTCATTTATAACCAAAGATGTGAACCGACTCAAACTAAATCTGAGAACAAGTTCAGACGACTCGTTCTATACTCAACTTTCAAAAAACAACGTTGCAGTCCACAACCAAACTTCCAAAGACTGTCAGTGTACACCAACTGTACAAAACCAACGCACACCTCGAAGACGTGAACATCAGCGAGTATGCCAACCAAAGGCAACTTGACGTCCATTTCCACCAAACGGAAGCAACGCCGTGCAACTCATGACCCAAGTGTCACGAGCTGACAACACCAAAACGGTCACAACCATCCAAAGAAAGACGAAGGCGCTCAGTCCCTTGGATCCTCGTCTCGTCACTCGTCTGCGTCCCGAACACTCCCTGAAGACCAGACGTTCCATCCTCGCGAACACAGTCTGCAAATAAACTTGAGCACACAAATAAGACTCAAGACAACCAATACCAACAATCTCCATAGAAATTCCTGTCAAATCTGAAGCTACATCACAAGTATCATGAACCTCATTCACAAAATCTTGAACAACATCTGGTAAACGTTCATCACATTCCAGACATAAGTCATCATACTCATGTACAACATCTATGAGACAACCGTTCAATTGCTCAACAACACTTTCCATCTTCAAAGAATTGTCAAAAATGTTGTCATGCATACATTCTTTCGTCGAGAACACCTGACAACCAAACATGTCCATGCTCTCGTGCAACAACTGACCCATCTGCGTACAGGGCATAATCGTGACAACTTGCGTGAATACATCATTCAAGCCATTAGTCATCTGACCATAAAGTTGCAACAACACAACCGTACTCACAAGAATCACTCTTTCCCCACAGTCAACATTCATGTACATTACTGCTACATTCGAAGAAGACTCGTTAGAAAATTTCGTATGTGAAATATTATCACACACAACAGTTGTCATCACCGAATCCATCGACAACAGTGCTTTACAATCATTCACCATTTGTGAATCACCCAGACACATTTCCGAGACAACATTCATGTCCAATTTAGAAAAATCCCGTGAATTTCTATCCTCCCTCAACAACAACAACTCTTGCGCCTCAACCGCAAAATTTCCAAGACATACATCCATATCCACTTCTAGATTTAAGCATTCACTTGCATTCATACTCTCAATGGTAGATTCAACACTCGCACAAACCTCAGCTACCCTTAACTGTGCGTTTATGTCACTCGCATCAATTACATCAGCGACAAAATCAGGCAATGAAACTTCCTGAACTTCGTTCTCCTCATCCGATTGAATAACCGGCAAATTAATCAAAGGCGCTAGAGCTTTTGTAGCTCCCTTGCCAAGCCTTTGACAAACATCACAAGTGCGACAGTACTCTCTCACGTACTTGAAAATACCAGGCCAATAAAAATGCCTCAACACTCTATCAAGAGTTTTCTGCGTACCTAAATGTCCACTCGAAGGAACATCATGCGCTACATGAATTATCTTAGGCCGTAAAGAAATTGGAACGAGTACTTGCGTTCTACCAAAACCTTCTGGCTCCAACACACTCCTCCAGACACGAATCAAAACTCCATCACGAACTTCGTAAAAAGAGCGTTCACTTCTGTCCGGTGACCGTGCTAGATCAAAAAGACAATTGAAAGATTCGTCACTGCGTTGCAATTCAATTAATCTTTCCCGTGTACAAAATTCCAAACCTTCAACATGACTGTCAACACCTTCAGTAAACAAATCATTTAAATTCAAGTCAACAGAATCAATTACATCAGAACTCTTAATTATAGGAGCGTCAACGTTTGCAGCGTCCTGTCTATCTACGCTTGACTGCATCGTCGTCCCTAATTTACTCTGAGCCCTAGTAACAACTGCTACATCTATCGGTTCCTTTTGCATTAAGTCATTTCCGATGAGCATATTAATTCCTTTTGGTAATTTGTCCACCAACCCACAAAGAACAGTTCCAGAAACCCACTCACTTTCTAATTGAATTTCAACTAACGGGACATTAACTGGTTCACCAACAATTCCCTGAATCAATCTATCGTCTCCCGTTAAGACATAATCACTAGGATTAAGCCCATCCCTACTGACTATCGACTGTAATGCACCCGAGTCTCTCAGTAGTACCACATGACGCTGCGAACCCTGTCGTCCGTACACAAGCCCATCCTTAACAAACGGTCTATACTGCTGATTTATCGTTGGATTGCCCGACTGCACATCTACTAATCCAATGTTATTATCTGAATAATTTGTGTTCGCACAGGCCAAATTTCTTGCTTTTAGCTTTTCACAATTTGTAATGCTGTGCGATCTTGCATGACAGTATGCACAAGTTACAGGAGTGCCAAACGCACCTGTATAATTCCTTGCTGTATTCTTAGGGCTACCCCAAGAATTTTGACCTCCGCTTCGTTTCACATTAGCAGTGTCATTTGCCCATCCCTTTTCAAATTTCACTGGAGCTACATTAGCTTTCCTGAAAGGTTTGTACAGCAAATCATATTCATCAGCCATACGTGCTGCTTCAGAAAGTGTCGTTACTTTGCGTTCGATTATCCAACGATGTAAATCCCCAGGCAGACAATTCACAAACTGTTCCAATTTGAAAATTTCCAAAGCCTTATCTAAATCAGACAATGCACCTTCACCTTCCAGCCAACTCTTAAATGGAATATTCAAACGATACGCAAAATTTGAATAAGTTTCAAGATTCCCTTTCTGCAATTCTCGAAACCTTTTCCTATAGAACTCTGGCACTCTTGAATACGCCGTAAGCAAAGACTTTTTCACAACATCATAGTCCTTACATTGTTCCAATGAGAGCTCTCCGAAAATTTGTAACGCCTTCCCCGTTAACTTCGTATGAATTAACGACGACCATTTATCTTTTGGAAATTGATGAAGCTCCATGGCTTTTTCAAACGATTGTAAATAATGCTCCAAATTTGTGTCGTCAAACCGAGGTACAAATTTTACTGCCGACGCAATATTAAATTTCGGCGTATGCCCCGTTCTTTCTGCATTTTCCTCATTCAAACCCTGTGCTCCGTCCTCGAAGTAACCTCCTGTTAATCTTTCAAATGAACCTCCTAATTCCTTCATCTGCAATTGATGCTGTCTCTGTTTTTCTTTCTCTGCGAATTCCATCTGTAACTTTCTCTCATCTGCTTCTATCTGCATCCTCTTAGCCTCGTTTTCCATAGACAACTTTGCTGTCGTTGTTTCGTTATCTACCCTCAACTTCCTTTCTAAAATGTCTGCCTCCACTCGTAACTTCCTTTCTGTTGCCTCTGCCTCTTCTTTCTTAACTTGTATCCTCCTTTCTTCCTCTTCCTTCTTAACCTGTATCCTCCTTTCTTCCTCTTCCTTCTTAACCTGTGCTTCTATGTGCATTTTCCTCTCCATTGCTTCTGCCTCTTCTTTCTTAACCTGTATCCTCCTTTCTTCCTCTTCCTTCTTAACCTGTGCTTCCATTTGTATCTTCCTTTCCATTGCTTCTATCTCTTCTTTCTTCACCTGTGCCTTAGCTTCAAATTCTTTCTCAAGTCTTCGTGACTCCAATTCTGCTTGTTCCATCTTAACCTTAGCTTCTATTTGTGCCTGTTCCTTCTTAGCATCCGCTTCCATCTGTGTTTGTATTTTGAATTTCTCCAGCTCAAACTGTCTTTCCGCTTCTCGGTCTTCTTTTTGCTGTATACGTGCAATTTCGGCCAATTTCAATTGTAAACTTTCCGCCTTAACCTCAGACTCTTTTGCTTTTGGCGAAGAATAGGGCGACGAAACCAATTTCAACAATGCTTTTTGCATTTGCAATTTCGTAAGACCTTTCACGTCTTGCCCCAATTTCTCCAATTCTGTACGTAATTCATCTTGTTTCAATTCAAAAATGTCCTCCGCTTTTAACATTTTTGCCACCTCCGGTGTCTCCATTTTCTAAATTTCGAAATTTCCTCCGTCAGACAAAACTCGTCAGACACGCCCCTTAATTTCAAAATTTTCCTCTACGACTCAAAGACACCTTAAATGTTGTCTACTAACAAATGAAAATTTCAAACGTACGAGAAAAAAAAAATCCCGGCTAGAGCTCCCATATGTTACGGGTTCCTCCTAGCTACAACAAAGCTGAAGACTCGAATCTAGTTTTCAAGGTATAATTCTCGACAAAAACAATAAATCAAAACGATACATTACCCAACCGTTGAACGACGGTGGAAGAAAGGTTCGTTTTCAATACGAAGAACGACCAACTAACAAGAAGTCTGTAACTCAGCAACGGGCTGACGAACATCAGAAACGGAAGCACCGTAAGAAGACTTGAAAATGGCACAAGTCACGAACTAACTTGACTACCATGCAACCCAGAGAAATCTCAGACAACCCGACTAGCGCGAAGGCTGAGTATCGGAGATTCTCTAACCGCCCCTTTTCGTACCTCCTTATATAGGCGACTCCCCTCGGCTAAGGAACTACTCAAGGGTAACGAATGCCCATCCCAGGACCGGTTAGAACTCAGTCATGAGACCCTAACAATATATATATATACTGGACTGCTATTTACCTGCTTCTCACGGTCAACTTGAGCGACGTTTATTCTCTGCAGCCATAGTTTAACTCTGAAACAATGAATATAAAATTTCCTATATAATAAATGCATCATGTATCTTACGTTATTAATGTATGTATGCTTATAGTCACGCATGTAGGCTAAGTATATAATGTATTCATGGACACATAAATGCATGGATCTTTGTTGGATCTGAAACGTAGCCAATGACGGTGGCAAACAGGAGAAGATTGGAAGCTGCACATCATAAATGGCTGAAACTATCAGAGAGAGGACGACGGGGCAAAAGAATATGGAAAGCGTTATCAGAAAGAAAAGATTGCAGTGGATGGGGCATGTGTGGCATTTGGATGCAGATAGAAGAGCCAAACAAGTGCTGTACTGGAATGCTGGAGGGAAAAGGAAGAGAGGAAAACCACGAAAGAACTGGTTGGGAACCATCAGTGACGGCTTGAGATACCTGGTGATGTCGTGGGACAAGACCGAGGAGCTGGTGATGACAGAGACGAGTGGAGGAGATGCGTTGCCCGATATGCAGACCTGCACGGGAAGGACTAAGTACTAAGTAAGTACGTATACAGTCAAACGCCCTGGTTCTTTTTCTCCTTCAGGAATTTTTATAGGCCTTAGGCCTATGTTGAATTATCGAGCTTTGTATTGTCTGAAAAAACTGTGTTTCTTATAAGATAAGAGAAGATAAGATAAAACAAGACAAGATACGATGCGGTAATTCTTTAAATTGACCAATTGCTATCCGCAGTTTGCTGTAAATCGTCGTAGTAACCATTAGCCTACATCATCCATTGAACTGATTCCAATTCTATGAAATCCCACATAATTATTATCCTAAATCCGATATAATATCATCCATGCATCCTTTCGCTGCTTAAAGACGGCCTTATTTTCTCTGGGTCTCTGAGTCTCTTCAACCTCTCTCACTGGGAACGCCTCTGATTGGTGTAGATCTGAAAGTGGCGCTATGTAAATGTATAGATACAATGCAGTACAATGAAACCATGATGAAAGTTTCTCTCATCATGCCATCTGCCGGTGGGATTGTTCGGTTATGACCGCTCTTTGTCAGTATTGCTCAATTTCCTTTGGCTAATAATAATTTTACATGTTTCAACGATCTATAATTTGCTTAATTCTCTATAAATTTATTTGTTGGGAAGTAGCTAAATGATGTTATTATCATCGAAATAAACCACAGTTAGACTGACCAGCTCTTAAACCCACGATGTCGTTTTCTCACTCGTTCTTCAGACTCGTTTCCTTCGAATATCTCGATTACAACAGATTTTAAATCTTATTACATTGATCACCTTGACGAACTTCTTACTTATGACCTTCAGGATTGTCATTTCAGCAAAAATACAAAGAAAATAAACCTTGAATCAAAGTTTTCGAACAAATATTTCAAAAGAATCTTTAAATCGACGCCGATTACATTAAAATATTATTGCGAGCGTTGAGCGTTGCTATGGTGATAGATATTACGTCATCCATTTAATTTGTTCCACTTGTTGACGTCATCATTAGCTAATTCGATTATTCCGTCTGACTACGCTGCTGCTCGTTCAGCCAAAACTCTGATTGAATTGCATTGTATTGTATCTGTAAATTTCTATAGCGTCACCCATCAGATGCGCTCCCAGTGCAAGCGACCCCAAAGAAAAAGACTGTCTTGCATCTGGCTGCAGCGAAAGGATGAAGGGAGGCCCCAGCTTGAAGCAATGTGTGAGTCATAAACAGCATGGGCACTCGGGTAGGGCTAGACGAAAATCACGGTCAAAAAGTGAAGAAAATACGGCATACTTTTAACAAAATTGCCAAATTCACGGTGAATTCACGGCACCAATTCACAGTCATACTGTGTTCATAAAACATCGCACTGACAACACTTTTCACTCCTTTACGACGTTACGTCAGCGCAGACACTGTGTGACTGAGTCAGTAAGTAAAAATTAACGATGCCACGGCTCCAAGTCCGAATACAATGGTTTAATTTGCTTTTGGCCCCATATGGCAGTTGATTAAAAATGCCTTCGTTCTTGGCCAATGCCTTCGTTCATGAAGAGGGAAGCCGTCTTAAGTCCAATTTGTTATGACTAGCATCACAAATTTATGGATTTTGACACAAAAACTGCAGCATATATGAAAAATCACGACAAAATCATGGCAAATGCTAAAATTCAAGGCATTCACGGCAAACGCCAAAATTCATTGTTTCCGTGATTTCTGTGAATTCGTGATTTTCGTCTAGCTCTAGCTCTCGGGGTCAGGCTTTATGATGTGATCAGGGCCACCCATGTTAACCGCATGCTCTATTGTTCCCAATTGTAGTGGGGCTTCGCCAGCAAACAGGAATGTGACTCTCTACGACTAAGTGTTCTAATCCGTAAGATGGTACGCTTTGACTTCTTACCCAAATCTTTCCCTACTGTTGAACTCTGTATAAAAAGGCGACCAAGCCCTTTTAGAAATAATATTATATTAAATAATCCTGGACTCATCCTCCATTACCTGCAACCCCCTGCTCTAGCCTACTTGCGCAAATTTTCCACTTGTTAGCAATCAAGATTTTTCCCCAGATAATTTGTGACGAATTTTGACCCAATTCCTTCCTGAGATCCGTCGTTTAACTTTGCATTAATTATCGATAAAGTGGCTGCACAGATTTTGCGTAGCACGAGGGAAACAACGATCGTTGAATTAAATGACGTACGGCGTCGTACGCAACATTGTATTGCATTCTGTTGCATTCTATTATATTGTATATGTAATTAATATAGCGCTACTCACAGTGCTACACCAATCAGAGTCGCTCCAAGTGCGAGAGACCCCGAGAAAATAAGGCTGTCTTCAAGCAAGGAAAGGATGCCGTGGGGCCCAGTTTAAAGCAATGAGCGAATCATGGGAGGAAATTGGTTCCCTATAGTGGCGCCGATAGAAGCAAAAGCATGAGATTTCGTCATTGTAGTCCTTGCTCAGGGGACAAAGAGTTTAAGTAGGTCAAGTGAGGTGAGCGCATGGTCGAAGTGAGGTGGCAGAGGTCGCTATTTATGGGCTAAGCCAGAAGAGAATCGGTAGATGAGTACAATTAAAAACGACCTTAGGTTCTATACGAGCCACGAGGGGTAGGCAATGTAGGTGGACAAACATATAAGAAGAAATTTGGCTCGTGCAAGAAATGCATCCAAATAGGGCGCTGAGCACAAAAGAGAGCGATTTCCTCAATCTTTTCTTTTACCAAATTGGAGGTTTCTTAATAACGCGGGTTTCGTGGAAGGTCTAGCATGTACTGTGCCCAGTAATCAACGCTGAAGAAAACTAACGAGGGGCTCTTATTTTAACCAGATCGCTACGACTTCTCTAGATTGTAGGTTTACCGTATCTTAGAAACTATTGAAGGATGTGAGGCACATAAATACAGATTGCTCTCTCGATGTCAAGTTTAAACAGTATTTACTGCTAGTGATGTAAATTGACTAGAGAAGTGACTGAATAGTAACCATAAACAACACTGTTCAAGTAATTCATAAACTTTAGAATAATAATAAATAATAAGTTTAGATCCTACGAAGACTCGTAATTCGCATATTCATTGCATATAGCTTACCGTTGTATCACTCAATGAAACGAGTTTTGCACTCTTTGCATTGTCATCTGGTTGGAATACTGCCAGTACATGAACAAATAAAATCATTCCTTAATGCTATAATTAACCTCGATCACAGTATATGATGTAATATTATGAGGCCGCCATGTATTCACGTAGGCCTAAAGTACTGATTCGCTTGTAGACTTCCTGGTTCATAAATTTATGAACAACTGCGCACCAGGCTACCTGGCAGACAAGATCAGGCCCCTTTCGGACGATGTCAATAGGTCGCGGCTGCGATCATCAAAGTCCGCCGATGTTTTTGTGCCAGCCACTAAAACCAAAGCGGGTAATCGAGCCTTGCGGGTCGCTGGTCCACGTGCCTGGAACAGTCTTCCTGCACCCATTCATGAAGCCAATAGTTTACCGATTTTAAAAAAAAACAGTTAAAAATGCACCTATTACGTAACCATGAGCATTAACATTTACGCTGACAGTAGACTGTTTTGTGAAGCGTCCTAGAAGTAGCTTGCTACCAACGACGCTATATAAATAGTCGTAATTACAATTACAAGACTTAGCGTACGTTATTGAATATACATAGCGCTGTAGACTGTGCTACTGTTTAATTATGTATTATTATTATTAAATAAATTTATAAAGCGCGGAAGGTCACACCGAAATGTGAATCTGAGGCGCGGATAGTCAGCCGCCAGGTGAAGATGCACTTAGATTTCCAAATCCTTGAAAGCCAAGGAGAAATAGTGAGTTTTGAGTTGCTTTTTGAAGGAAGGAAGTGAAGTTGAGCTACGATAGGTGGTAGTCGATTCCATTCCTTTGGAGCAGAGGCGTGGAATGCACGAGAACCCATAACTGTTCTGCATCGTGGCTCGGCTAGAAGACCTGTACTTGATGATCGCAGGTAACAAGGAAGGATGTAAGGAGCTAGTAGTGCATGAATAGGCTATAAGTAGGTGTGCTGGTGCTGAGGGCTTTGTAGGTCAAACAGGCCAATTAAAATTTTATTCTGAATTCAACAGGAAGCCAATGCAGCTCATGGAGTAGGACTGAGGAGCATGTTCGTAGTGGGACACGCATCACTACACGAGCTATGGAGTTTTGGATTCGTTGCAGCCTTTTGAGTTCAAGATCTGATACACCCACAAAAAGGGAATTAGCATAATCAAGACGAGAGGATACAAGTGAACAGGCTATAGTTTGAGACATATTCTGAGTTAGAGCCGACCTGATGTGACGTGTTGCCCTGATGTGGTAGAAACAAGATTTACAAAGGCTTGTTATGTGCGGTCGGAATGTGAACTTACTGTCCAGGGTTACCCCAAGTGTTTTGACAATATCTAAGAGTGGCACAGCAGTGCCTACAAAGTCGACACTAGAAATTGAAAGAAAGAACGCAGGCGTTGGCATTAACCGAATAGAATTGCCTCAGACTTGTTTGGGTTTATGGCCAAACAATTGAAACAGAACCATGCATACATAAATGAGAGGCATTCCTAAAGTGTTAGTTTACCAGACTGGTCAGTGTGTGACAGAGCAATATATAGCTGAGTATCATCCGCGTACTGTTGTAATTGGATTCCAAAGTGCTTAGCTATGCTATACGACTGATTGGGGAAGTAAAGACTAAATAATAAAGGTCCGAGGACAGATCCTTGTGGTACTCCAGCAGTACAAAGCGTGGGCTCAGACCGAGCGGTACCGATGCCTGTCTGCTGACTACGGTCACCCAGGTAAGAAGCTAACCAGTTTAAGGCAGTCCCAGAGACACCGAAGCTTTTGGTTAGTCTTGAAAGAAGTAGCTGGTGGTCTACAGTGTCGAAGGCTGCACTGAGGTCAAGACATACTGAGAGGCAGGCTTTACCATTGTCAACAGACGAGAAGATGCTATCCAGTGTAGAGACAAGAGCAGTTTCAGTGGAATACCCTTCGCGGTAAGCTGACTGATAAGGGCTGAAGTTAGGTGAAGAAGTTATGTGTTTCTTGATACACGCAAGAAAAAGACGTTCAAGGATCTTGGAAATGTTATTGAGGTTAGAGGTCTGAACTTAGAAAGGTTGTTGGTGTCTAGGTCGGGTTTTTTGAGTAAAGGCGTGACTAGAGCAGATTTGAAGCATGACGGAAAACACCCTTCAGCAAAATACAGGTTGGCCAATAAGGTGGGAGAAAACATCAGAGCAAGAGACAATAAGTGGTGTAGCTTCGGACAAGTGATAGCGATAGGAAGTTTTTCTCATACGAAATTGATCGGATGATTGAAATAACAAAAAAGTACATAGCTTAATATTAAAAACTTCTATTTACTTACAATCTGAGCCGTAATAATCGTTTGCTGGTCATTAATAGATTCAGTGGATGTTCGTTTCTTCGACATAGCTTAAGCCTTATAAGCAGCAGAAGATGAAACGTCGCCTCTTGTCGCATTCAACACAGGGTTTAAATACTTGTCAAAGCACCAATCAATTGGCGCTTAATGGCGAACAAACCGAACGAGAATAGCAAACTTTATAATACGAACGCACAAAATAATCGTCTACGACATAATAATAATAATAATATGTTATTGCAAGCGAATCGCAGGAAATAGGTTAACTAATAAATTTTATGAAGTAATCGAAAAGCTAATCTCTTATAATAATGAACAGTGACGTCATCTTGAAACTACTCATTGTGACGTCACATAATGAACGAAGCCAAGAGTTTAATTCTAGTTAGTCAAGCGCCTTAACTAATACACTGAAGACTTGGTCAGTTCTACTTCAAGAGAACACCATCGGCAACAGGCCTAAACAACAACTGCCAAGCTTCTTCGACGAACCCTTTACCTGGGTTTAAATAGGAGACAGCACTCCTTGTTTACTATACAGAATATATTTCATTACAGATCAAGTCTCTATCTCTTTCTATGCTAACGATATTCAACTATATACAGTACTAGGCATAAAGTCAATCCTCTTTTCATATAGAGTTTATTCCTGTATTACATATATTTAATCTTATCCGTACTGTCTTTAGATATAGGATAAAGTACATCAACCAGGTGCTCGGTTGGGAAGGTTCTCCCAACAATACATACACGTGTCTCTCGATTCGTGATAATATTATGGCAAATACATTATGTTCATGTGATCCGTCTATCCAACAGAGAAACATCTTGCATTAATTTTTATTCTGCCGACCTCTGATCGATAGTTTTGTCTATGTCTAGTATTATAGCCATGTATTTCATCATTGCAGTCATCTGTTCTGTAACATGTATTAGGGTCTACGGTTAGGAATCCACTCAGAATGCCCAGCCTTATGGCCATGGTCAAAATGGTGTCACGACAACTCGTCGAACGACATTTCGTCTACGACACTTCGTCGAGCGACAATTCGTCGAACGACATTTCGTCTACTAAGTTATTTGATATTGTCACTTTAAAATGGAAGCTGGATTGATGAAAAAAAACTGTTTCCCGAAATGGAAGTGGGATTGATGAAAACATTCCTGTGTTGAAATAGAAGCTGAATCGATCGAAATAATTTTTCACGTAAAAATAAGCTGGAAATCAACCTGGATGCATGGATGAAAATAGGTTTCCATTCAACAGAAGCTGGATTGATGAAAATAATCTTGTCAGTAATTAGAAGCTGGATTCCTGAGAATATATAGCACGTTTTAGCGAAACTATAAGAAAGCGGCCTCTGTTGATTAGCCGTAATGGATACAAATACACTAGTAGACGAAATGTCGTTATACGAATTGTCGTAGACGAAGTGTCGTTATACGAAATGTCGTTCGACGAGTTGTCGCGGAACCGGTCAAAATTATAGTCATGGTCAAGGTCACGTCCAAACTCACGATGATGATTATGGTCATCGTCACGATCTTGGTCATGCTGAAGTGCATGGTCATTGTCACGACTTGATGGTGATGGACACGATGTCATAATTTTGGTCAAATTTATGGTCGTGGTAATGGTCATACATCATCAAGGACATAGTCGTGAATATGATCATGATCCTGGACATTGTCACGGTAATGGACACGGACACGGTGTGATGGTCACGGCGTTATTATTGTGGTCATGGACATGGTCATGGTCTTGGCCACGGTGTGATGAATGGTCATGGTCTTATTCCGGTCTTGATCATGATCACGGCCATGGCCATGAATACATTAATGCATACACACATGCACAAGTTAGTACGTTATTATATAATCCTATTTAGAATTAGGCAAATCGATTGATTTTACATAAAATTAGTTTATTCACAATAAAGTAACCGAACATAATAACCATTTTGGACAAGAAAGTAATAGGCTTCACGACATTTATTCTTCGCCAAATATTTCGAAAACGTTTTACTGCGAATCAAAAACAGCAATGTTGGTCTGATGGCAAACTCCACTTTTCTGTAAACAGGCTTCGCAGCTGTAACTTCTATAACTATACATGTGGCAAATTGTCTTCCCTAAATAACATAAGACATGACCACGCAGGGCACACGGAATTAGGAGCTTCCCCAAAATTTCAAACTTAGAAATATAAAATCACTGTCGGAATCCACATTTTCTTTTATGAAGGACTTTATTGTAACACCATTCTAAAACCATTTTTGAAATAATGTCCTTTAATTCTTTTTTGTTAAACTTTTTAAACTAAAACCTAAATGAAACCTACATGAGAAACAATTCTATACTGCAAACTTCCGAGGAGCACGCGACGGTATTTTTTAAAATGTTTTAGCGGCACTTTGGCACGCGCCATAAAAAAGGTTCGCCATCGCATCCATATACAACCATGGTTGACTAAAAGCGCCAAGAAACGGGTAAAGGGCTCGTCCCTAGTGTTATTTTCACTAGCTTATTGAGCTTGGACAGTTCAAAGGAGTGCTGGGCTTTAAAGCACGATAGTTACACACCCAGTTAACCCCATTATTTTTGAAGTGCACTTGTAAAAGATCTTATAACAACGATTTCATATCAATCAATCAATCATTTATTTCTGTAACCATCAGAAGAGAAAAAAAAACGAACAATGAAACAGTAAGACAATGGTTTGACATGTACTGGCTACAAGGAGGCCCAGAAGGGATCATGGATCCCGCTAAATAGGGACACCTAGGCCTATAAAAATACAGATAGGGAAAGAAAGACAGTCAATGATACTTAGAATAGAGTAAGCCTTGGGCTAAAAAAAACAAACAACAAATAAAACCAAATAAAATAAGATGGATCCATCAAAAATCACAATAACAAAAGAATATAAAATCTTAACTAAAATATCATTACAGACAAAATCATCTAATTTGCCACAATTTTAGCTAAAATCGCATTACAGACAAAATAATCTAATTTAATTAATCAGTAATTTCAATCAGTCATTTATTTATGTAACCAATATTAGGAAGAGAACAACAACAATGAAACAATTATAAGGCAATGATTATATATATATGTAGGCCTACTGCACAATGGACACTTAGATGAAATGCGAAGGAAAAAACGGCGATTTCGAAACGACTGCTTAAACCAAATAATTTTACACATGGTCTATGTATACATTTTTACACAAAAAGAAATGTGCATGTAAACGCACAGATACAATCTTAACAGGTCTTACAACGTAGAATAATCAAACACAAACAGTGTATATTTACGTGTAAAAGTTTGGATAGTCAGTAGCAAAATTTGATAACGACAATATATTAGCAACTATTTGGTTTGCGACATTTTTAGACATCGTGGTTCAACACCGAAAAACAACAATTCTTTTGCATTTCAAAGCTCGTTCATTATAGAACAAAATCATTATTTTTAGCTATTCTGTTTCAAGAGTTATGAACTCCAATTCGTCTAAACAAAAGGACTGTGCTTCGTGCATCGATTTTTCAACGGCGTTGCATTTTAGCGAACCTTGCAGAAGTAACAAATTCACTGAATAATTGGACAAAGAACTGGAAAATTCAAGATTCCTATATTTTTAGCCATTTTATTAGCAATTTGCAGGATACGATCTTTCCAATTTAGATGCGTAGCAATGAATACGCCTAAGAATTTGGTTGAAGTTACTTGGTTAATGCATGATCCATCATTGATGATATTGTTAGGGTCTCGTGACTGAGTCCTAACCGGTCCTGGGATGGGCCATGGTTTTGCTTTGGTAATTTCCTTAGCCAAGGGGAGTCCTCTAGTGAGAGAACTTGCCTATATAAGGAGGTAGGAAAAGGGGCGGTTAGAGAGTCTCTGATAATCCACACTCTAAACCCGAACTTTGTCATATGGTAAGGTTAGGCTTACTTTCCCTTGTCCATCAGGTGGTTATGATATCCCGCCCATATAGCAACCTGCGCATGTTACTTCGAAAGTAAGCTGTCTAGGTTACCATATGGCAAGCTCTTCATACTTTGAAAGTAAGCTGTCTAGGTTACCATATGGCAAGCTCTTCATACTTTGAAAGTAAGCTGTCTAGGTTACCATATGGCAAGCTCTTCATACTTTGAAAGTAAGCTGTCTAGGTTACCATATGGCAAGCTCTTCATACTTTGACAGTAAGCTGTCTATGTTACCATATGACAAGCTCTTCATACTTTGAAAGTAAGCTGTCTAGGCTACCATTTGGCAAGCTCTTCATACTTTGAAAGTAAGCTGGCTAAGTTACCATTTGGCAAGCTCTTCATACTTTGAAAGTAAGCTGTCTAGGTTACCATTTGGCAAGCTCTTCGTACTTTGAAAGTAAGCTGGCTAGGTCACTATTTGGCAAGCTCTTCATACTTCGAAAATAAGCTATCTAGGTAACCAGATGGCAAGCTCTTGATACTTTGAAAGTAAGCTGTCTAGGTTACTACTTGACAAGGTCATAATACTTCAAAAGTAAGCTAAGCTACTACTTGGCAACGTCATGATACTCTGAAAGTATGCTGTCTAGGATACTACTTGGCAAGTTGAGTATACTTGAAAGTAAACTGTGTAGGTTACTATATGGAACTTTCAGTGTTGCTTCCTTGGATTCTTTAGTAGGATTCCATGGATGGAACCGTGACATTTATTTCAATGGTAGTAATTAGTGAAATATGCAATACAGTATTATACTAGGACAGGAAAATTTCAATGATATATTTACTAGAACAATCTTCAGCTCTATACTCCATGAATTTATCCATAATAATTATTCTAAACCAAATCAAATCAAAATGAGTTTATTATGAGATAACAACCGTGACGTGACATGCAGTAACTATTACACATAGAACAGAGAACAATAATATAGTGTCTTGCAAATATAGGTTCAGATCAAACTTCAAAATTGTCCAGTTGATCTCACAGCAGGAAACCCTACAAGGGACGAGTCCCGTTACCTAGGATGCCTATAATTATCATTGGTGGAAGGATGATTGGTTATAATGTTTTCGTCAAAGTAGGAGGGAATACTATGTCCAGAATGAAGTAGGTGGCAATCAGACAGCAGACAGCCTGTGGAAGGTCCACAATCCGAGACACCACCTCTTTGCCATTGGCTCTCACAGCGATGCTTGACACCATCAACGGGTTGGCCTCCATCATTTTTCGGAGATGAATCCCCAGATAATTTGATGACGGATCCTAAAAACATCGAAAAGTTAAATTCAACAGAGTTCACCTTCAAAGAGCCACAATATTGTGCTTAACATAAAATTATGACTTAATACTGTTCATGCCATTACATGAGTTGAACAAGTCAGAAAATATAAGAAATGTAAACATCTACTCTAAACAATTCTGATGTGGAAAATTGATTACTGTTACGCCATTAACCTTCACACCAAAAGACAGCCATATTACTTAACCCTTATAGGACGGAGCGGGGTAAATAATTAACCCAGGGGTGTTTGGATGTTGATTGCGGAACAACCGTATCGTAATCGTAATCGTAATCAAGCATTTATATAGCGCCACTCAAAACAGAGGCGCTCCCGACGCGAGCCAGTCTCTTCATTGGTAGGCCTAAAGGGAGATTTTCAGGTGCTTGCGGAACT
Source organism: Aporrectodea caliginosa (assembly GCA_020284085.1). Lineage (NCBI taxonomy): Eukaryota > Metazoa > Annelida > Clitellata > Crassiclitellata > Lumbricidae > Aporrectodea > Aporrectodea caliginosa. The sequence continues at coordinate 947,429 of JACEVL010000506.1, forward strand.
GGTCAAAAGAAATAGAGAAAAGGTCAGTCCTGAGGGACTGAGGTAACTGGTAACAATAGTGGTAGGTAACATTTGACATTCCATGTGTTTACAAGTTTGGACCAATGGCATGTTCTGACACCAAAACCATGACGATGTCATGTTGTGGGAAAAAGATATGTGAGTCCAAAGTGTCATGGGGTAAATATTTACCCCACATCGTCCTCAACGTCGTATTTTTTTCGTTCATAATGAAAATGTGTGTTTTACAGATATATGCTCATGAGTAACCTGCAATCCGAAATAAAGTGTTAAGTCTACCGTAGAAATGAATTTCAATAGTGGCAATAATTTCGACAAATTTATTTTCCAAGATGGCGGCCAAGATGGCCGCCAAAACAACAAACCATGTATGTCTCTGCTCATAGGTAAGCTAGAATAGTACATGAATTGTCGAATTTATTGTTTTCAAGGTCAAGGAATCGATTTATCGTAGCGGCAATAGTGTGAGTTTTACCTTCCAAGATGGCGGCCAATATGGCCGCCCAAACACAAAAATATGTATATCTCAGCTCATAGGTAAGCTAGAATTACAAATGAAGAGTCGAATTTCATATATTGAATGTCCAGGAATCGGTTTCTCGTATTGGCAATAGTGTACGAGTGCTACTTTTCAAGATGGCGGCAAATATGAGCTGAGATATACAAATTCTTGTGTTTTGGCCCAATACTGGCAGCCATTTTGGAAAGTAACATTCGCCCACTATTGTCGCTATGCGAAACCGATTCCTAGACCTTGAAAATATAAAATTTGACACTTAATTTGTTATTGTAGCTTTCCTGTGAGCTCAAATATATTAGTTTTTTTGTTTGGCAGACATATTGGCCGCCATCTTAAATAGCAACAATCCCTTACTATTACCACTACGAAAAATCGATTCCTTGAGCTCGGAAATATTAAAATGGACACTTTATTTATTATTTAGCTTATCCGTGAGCTCAGTTATACGTATTTCTGTTTTGGCAGCCATAATGGCGGCCATATTGGAGAGTGATATTAACACACTATTGCCACTATGATAATTCGTTTCTTTGACCTTGAAAAACTTAAATTGGACACTTTATTTGTCACTCTAGCTTATCTATGAGCTGAGATATACATATTTCTGTTTTGGCGGCCAATATGGCCGCCCTTTTGAATATTAACATTCGCACACTATTGCCACTGAGAGATATCGATTCCTTGACCTTGAAAATATTGAATTAGACATTTTATTTGTCAATGTAGCTTATCAGAATACACATTGGAGGGAAACCGATAGAGCAAGTCAAAGAATTCTGCTACCTAGGGAGTATGATCACGACAGAGGCCAAATGCCACAGAGAAATTAAAAGAAGGATAGCAATAGGAAAGGAGGCATTCTCAAACAGGAGAGAATTACTGAGAGGAAAACTAAACAGGAATCTGAAAATAAGAATGATAAAGACACTAGTGTGGAGTGTGGTGTTGTATGGGTCAGAGACATGGACAATGAGAAAAGCGGATATAAGAAGACTGGAGGCTTTCGAAATGTGGACATGGAGAAGAATGGAAAATATCAGCTGGACAGAACATATAACAAATGAAGAAGTGCTGGGAATAATTGAGAAGAAAGAGTCCTTATACGCACAATAAGAGAGAGACAAAGGAAATGGATCGGGCACACGCTGAGAGGAGACTCACTACTAAGAACGATCATTGAAGGAAAAATGGAGGGGAGGAAGACAAGAGGAAGACCAAGACAGATGTTGCTGGATTGGATGATGACAAACGATTACAGGAAGCTGAAAGAAGAGGCTCAACAAAGAGAGGAGTGGCGACGTCGGACATTTGAACCTGCCTAAGAGGCAGAGAACCACAAGAAGAAGAAGCTTATCTATGAGCTTAGATATACATATATCTTTAATTGGGCGGCCATCTTGGCCGCCATCTTGGATAGTAACAATCCCACACTACTGCCACCAAGAGAATTCGATTCCTTGACCTGGGAATTATTGAAATCGACACTTCATTTGTCATTGTAGCTTACCTGTGAGCTGAGATATGCATATGTTTGTGTTTCGGCGGCCATATTGGCCGCCATCTTGGATTATGGTACTCCCACACTTTTGCCACTACGAGAAATCGATTCCTTGACCTTGGATCTATTGAAATCGATACTTCGTTTCTTATTGTACCTTATCTATGAGCTGAGATATTCAAAATGTCATTGGGGTAAAAAATTACCCCACACCGCCTTCAACGTAGCGTAAAATGTGGCCGTCCTACGAAGGTTAAAAAGGATTAAAAGATGTATTGTATTGTATTTGATCATTTATAAAGCGCTTCTCATAGCATAAGCCTTTCAGAAGCGCTCCCAGTGCGAGGTACTCTGAGGAAAAAGGAAGGTTTTAAGGTGAGAAAGAGGTAGAGATGCTACTTAGAGAGGATTGTAGAGCGTAGAGAAGAGGGAAGTCGATTCCATATGCACAAACGACCTGGATTGAGGTGGCTTCCTGGTTAGCCATTGGTATGGCCTCCGCATACTTCGAAAAATTATCCATCATCGTCAGTATGTACACCTGTCCTTTCCTGCTTCTGGGATGGGGACCGGTAATATCGAGACTCAACCTTTCCCATGGTTCACCGCACGGTATGGTTTGTAAGGGTCCTTGTTTCGGAGGTTGTCCCCGTCTATACTGACAACAACGGTTACATTGCTGACAATACCGTTTCACACTTTTCGACCAGCCTACCCAATAAGCTCTTCGGCGTACTTGGCATCGGGTCCGTCGAATACCCAGATGACCACCAGTAATACCGGTATGCGCTAATCTAAGGAACTCTTCTCTCATCGTCTTCGGTATAATCATCTGTTCTACCGCTTCGGGGATCGTTCTGTACAAAACATCATTCTTAATACTCAAGGCATTTCTATAATACCAGTAGACCTTGAGTTCTTCACTTTCACACAGTAGTTCCTGAAATGAGGGCATATCAGCTCCTGCACTCAACCATCCTCTCACAACACTAAGTGTGGCATCTTCCTTCTGAGCTCTGGCCATTGACAACATCCCATCTCCTTCGGCCGAATCAGCTGTGCTAATCACTTCCCTAACCAGTGTATAATCTTTTCCACATTGACGGCAAGGCTTCCGTGATAAAGCATCCGCATTCCCATGCTGTCGCCCTGGTCTATGGACAATCTCAAAATCAAACTCCGCAAGGCGTTCCAGCCAACGTCCTTGTTGACCTATTGGTTCAGGTGTCTTCTGCAACCATTGTAATGCGGCATGGTCAGTCCTTAGAACAAAACGTTTACCTAACAAGTATTGCCGATACACTTTGGTGAAGTGGACCACAGCTAATAGTTCTTTCCGGGTAATGCAATAATTCCTCTCGGACGTTGAGAATAACCGACTTCCATAGGCTATAACCTTCTCCATTCCATCAATCCGTTGAGACAGAACTGCTCCTATGCTCACATCCGAAGCATCACAGTCTAACACGTAGGTAGCCGAATCTACAGGTAAGCTTAACACCGGAGAGGTTGTTAAGGCTAATTTCAATTTATCAAAAGCTTCCTGACAAGAAGGACTCCAGACAAACTGTCTTTCCTTCTTCGTCAATGCAAAAAGAGGAGCGGCCACCCCAGAAAAGTTCAATATGAATTTCCGATAATAGGCGCACAACCCAAGAAACGATCGAACATCCCTCAACTTCTCTGGAACGGGCCATTCTAAAACCTCCTGTACCTTGACTGGATCTACAGCGATTCCCTCCGAGGAAATGATATGCCCCAAGAAGCAAACATTACGTCTCAAAAGATGACATTTACTGGGCTTCAATTTCAAATTAGCCAGTCTCAAGCGTTGGAAAACTAATTCCACTCTGTTCAGATGTTCCTCCAAAGACTTTCCAAATACTATGACATCATCCAGATAAACTAGACAAACTGCAAAGTTCAATCCCGATAGGACGATATCCATTAAACGTTGAAAGGTAGCCGGGGCATTACACAAACCAAAAGGCATCACTTTCCAGCGAAAAATCCCTTTTCGAGTCACAAAAGCGGTCTTATCAGCGTCAGCAGAATTCAAAGTAACCTGGTGATATCCACTTCTCAAATCAAATGTACTGAACCATCCTGCCCCGGAAAGAGCATCAAGACATTCATCTATTCTAGGAAGAGGATATGAGTCTTTCTTCGTCCTGTCATTGAGCTGTCGATAGTCAATACAGAACCGTAACGTGCCGTCTTTCTTTTTGGCCAACACCACGTTAGCAGCCCATTCACTCATAGCAGGTTCTATTACACCCGTGGCAAGCATCTGGTCCAACTGTTTCTCAATTGCATCTTTATAGAACAACGGCTGTCTTCTCAATGGCTGTCTAACAGGACGCGCATCACCCGTATCAATTCGGTGTTCACATAAATTAGTTCGGCCTAAATCATCCTCTGATATTGAAAACACATCAGTATACTGAGTCAACATATCTTTCAGTCGTTCTCTTGCATCGGCAGGCACCTCATCAGAAATATCTTTCATTAATTCATTCACTACCTGACTTTCAGCTAGAGTTCTTCCTGAACTTCCATTTGCTATGCTCTCGGCCACTTGAACTGGATGCAACTCACCAATGATCTGGTCTTTGCACAATTTTGCGGGTTGCTCACCCAAGTTAATCACTCTAATTGGGGTCGTATCTACTTTATCCTCCACTACAATTCTAGCTACATAAACTCCGGGCGCCACAGAAGAAGTTTCTGTCATCCACGCCGGTGCAGTAACAGAAAGATTGCTATATAGAGTTTTAGAAAGCACATCACATTGAGATCGAGGAGACACCACCATCTCTTCCGCAACAACTACACGCCGACACCATGAGGAGCCATTACCCTTTACCAATGGAATACGCCTCCTTCCAACAAAAAGTGCACCAATTCCAAAACCGATGTGACACCGATGCTGTCTAAGCCATGACATACCGAGCATCACCTCACAAACTTGATCGGAAACAAGAAAGCGAGTGGGCAAATCAAAACCAGGCCAAAGTTTCAGTGGGACAACCAATTCTCCCAAGACTCTTATCCCTGTGCCATTTGCAGCCAACAGAACATGCGAGCTGGGTTGCAATTCTAGCCCTTCAATATAGCCAGATGGTAGAATACTTACTTCAGAGCCGGTATCAATAAGACACATCCTGGACCGTCCATGAATAGTAGCTCGTATGTAGATAGCATTATCCGTAATAATCCGTGGTTGCTGATGCGTAGTGTGATTTGTGACGATAGCCTCCTCTGTATTTACCATCGACGGATCTAATGTTTCCTCACGCGCAGCAGGACCAGGCCTTCCGCGTCGCTGACGGCATTGACGAGCCAAGTGACCAGAACGGCCACAATTGAAACAGGCTCGATCACGTCCGTTATTCCTCACGTCGGAGTATCGTGTGTTTGGATTAGTCCAAGAGACAGATGGCTGTGTATTCTGATTTATCGGAGGACGATTGCCTTTTAATTCTTCCAATTGTCTTGAAAGGTTCTCCTCTAATTGCTGCTGCCACTTCCGCTGAGCTGAGAAAAAGCTATCAAGTTGCGCTTGCATCTGCATGCCCGTCTCGATCCCTTGTGTTCCTCGAACACGATTAGGTGGTCGTCGGCGATCATCACTCTCAGACATCTGTTGATATGCGCTCAGCCGCAAGGCCATCCGGTATGCCTCATCTATTGTCCTTGGTTCCCTTTCGCGCACCTTAAGAGACAACTCGCGATCCCTGATCGCTTCGAGAAAAGCATCTCGAGCAACAATTTCTGTTGTTTCACTAGAAGGTACTGGATATGCAAGAACAACTAACCGACGAATGTCATGGAGTAAGTCACTCAAACTTTCATCTGTTCTCTGTCGTCTGTAGTATAGCTGTGCTCGATATGTCTCCGACTGACCTTCTGCACCATAACGCTGTCTGAGTCGCTCAACCAACTGTTCATAACTGGCATCCTCTTTAGCACCAAAATCCCATAAGAGTTGTGTTGCCGCTTTGTCCAATGCACATCGTAGAAAATCCACTTTGTCTGCACTCGTCCATTTATTATGTCGAGCACAAACTTCAAATTGCGTCAGAAATGATTCCAAAGACCCAGTTCCATCAAATTTTCCAGGCTTCATTAGCATTTTCCTGTTGCCAATTAAACCACCAAGTTCATCTGCAAATCTTGAATCCATCCCCATCACATTCGTACCGACAACCGGCTTCTTCTCTGAACGGTCCGCTGTTGGACGGTCGAAGAAATCCATGTCCGTACTTTCCCAAAATTTTCGTGACTCCATTTTATATTGTTCCGACGCTTTCGTCGTTTCTTTCTCCACAGGCGTCGAAATTTCTGGGCGGTCAAGCGAAGAAGCTTCATCCAAAAGCGTATAATGTCTTGTTCCTTCCAAATCCATTTCGTAGAAAGAAAATGATCAATTGCAACAATCAATTTCAAGTAAATCACAACTTCTTACCCCGCTTCTGGTACCACTTTGTAACGTTTCCACCCCTGCTGGCCAACCAAGTGGCAAAGTTAATGTATTGTCACCGTGGGTGGATGATAATTCCCTAGACTAAGGTTAAAGTTATACCAGGATCCGCCGCAAACTTAGTCTAGTACATATGTCGGCTTGGGTAAGGCTCAAGCGGTCAGCCTGAGACGATGAAATGGAAAGAAACATTGCCGTTCTGAAGTTGACTGATTGTATTCTTCATCAACAGAAATACAGTTATATCTCCAACATCAATCGAAGTAATAAAGAAAGATGATTACTTTTTGTCCGTAGTTAATTAGTTAAACAATCGTCAAATGAACTCTACTCGCAGAATGAACCATAAAAGTAGGCTCCGACGCAAAAGATGTACTGTAACGAATCTTAATCAGACGAATTAACCGTCTCTTAAACGACTACTGATCACTTATCACTCATTACTTATCACTGATCCAGATTACTGACTACTGCTTACTAATCAACGACTTAACTGATCGACCGTTCACCGACGACTGACTTCATCGACTAAAACCCTGTTACTCCTTTCCTTAACTAAGCGAGGCCTTATTTATACGCCTTTTAAGGCGCGAGTCCTTTGTCTAATCGCCTGTCTAGACATATGTCTAGCCGTCTGGCTAGGTTTAGAGTTTAAACAGTGCGCCTCAAGTTTATCGAGTACACGCTACAAGGTTATCGAGTACGCGCAAAGTACATTAGAGCGATTACCGCTTGCGGACAGTTCATCAAGTCCAAATCAAGTTCAGAAGAAGATCATTGAGTTCAAATAAAATAAAGATGTACCCGTTAACATCAGGGCAAAAATCGTTACAATATTTATAATGAAAACGACAATTATAATGATAATCAATTTATAATAGGAATGTACTTTATGTTCGCATTGTTTTGTGTTTGAGCTAGATTCACTGATTCTACTTAAGGGAAGCAAGAAGTTGTTACGACCAAGGCCAAAGAGACAGAAAAGCGAAGGAGGAGGATCAGCTCCCAGACAGACTACGACAGTGAAACAGGTCTTCCGTCTGCAGAAGGCCAATCGTTTGCATCAGTGTACGTCTTCTGGCATTGAGGCCTCGATTCTACAGGTATTTTATCGTCAACAAAAGCCTTTGGTTCGTGATATCTTAGTAATTTAGTGGAAAAAAGCTTTAATTGTTAACAGGTATACAATTCATGTAGAGAAAATCCTTTATTAGTGGACCAATTGCGAACAGCATTTTGGCTTATAGACTTGTTTAAATCTTGCACCTTATGTGCATGGGTAGCCCAAGTAGTTAAGATTGTTTTCTCTATCCTGGACTTTATGAGAGTTTTTGTTATCTTATTTTGGTTGGATTTCAATTGTCTAATCCGCATAGTTAGGTAGCTATAATTTATAAATCATCCGAACTAGAAACGTTTCCTTGTGCGCCAGTCAGCTGAGGTATTTCTTGACCATGAGCATGAGGTCATATCCGTTATGTTTTATGGGGAACATGTCATGTAAGACATGTCCTCGGTTTCTGTGCACTGCTAGGAATAGGCTAGAGTCCGCTTCGTGGCATTGCTGCTCTATGGTTAGAGTGTCTGAGGTGAGGTACATGTCGTCGGATTAGACGTTGCCAGATAGCCTCCAGCTCCTCGCGCTCTTTCTGGGTAGTAAATCCCCACAGAGAACATCTGCACTCTCTCTCTGAACCAACAAACGAATCTACTAACAATATCGATTAACTTCTCACAGACAGTGATGCGCAAATTACTCGGATAAATATAATTGAATTACAAATTACAAATTACTTTGGGACATGAAACATAATTGCAAATTGCAAAATGCATGGGTAAATATAATTGAATAACGAAATGCAAATTACAAATGAAGCAATTTAAAGTATTTCAATCACTGATTCTACTTAAGCACATCCACACCTCTCAACCAATACACGACACGACTCATAAGGTAGAGTTCTAACAGTTCAGTCATCTAGGCTACATCCACACACTCTCTCTTCCAGTTCAAGTGTCAGCTGAAGAAAACGATTAAATTCTCACAGTTACTAGGCGTAAAGAGAAATCTTTGGGAATTACCGATTATGCCCTTCTTTGGCTTCAGTGCTTCCTCTCGGACCGCTCTCAACTCACTCTGTTGTCGTTTGGACAAGACGCTCCGCTTGGTCCTCTGTAATATATATTCCTCAAGGTTCTGTCCTGGCGCCTGTTTTATGCGAAACAAGTTGAAGACAATTTTCAACCGAAGACAGGTTGAACGTTGATCCATTGTCAGAGAGAGAGATACTTCTGATTACGGAACCATGATTGGAAACAGTTTAGGGCGATACCACATACATCAAACCAGTGCCCAAGGCGATTGTGTTAGGTGGCCTGATCGGTTACGTATTGATAGTGCGAAAGTTCGATAATCCGAAGATTCAGTAGTCCGACATTAATCCGACATAAAATCGTTGTATGAATCTAACTTCTACTTCCCCTGTGATATCTTTTCATCATTCCAACTTTCATTTAAGCAGGGATTATTTTCATCAATCCAACTTATATTTAAGCAAGAATTCTGTTAATTAATCCAACTTTTACTCAAGCAAGAATTATTTTCAACCCTCAAGCTGTAACGCTTTCTGCATAGTATCTTAGTAAGAGATTCTTTTATTGGTAAAGAGAAAATAATAGAGATTTCGAGAGTTAGAGAGACAGACAGAGATAGACAGGCAGAGGCAGAGGCAGAGGCAGAGGCAGAGGCAGAGGCAGAGGCAGAGGCAGAGGCAGAGGCAGAGGCAGAGGCAGAGGCAGAGGCAGAGGCAGAGGCAGAGGCAGAGGCAGAGGCAGAGGCAGAGGCAGAGGCAGAGGCAGAGGCAGAGGCAGAGGCAGAGGCAGAGGCAGAGGCAGAGGCAGAGGCAGAGGCAGAGGCAGAGGCAGAGGCAGAGGCAGAGGCACACAGAGAGAGTGAGAGTGAATAAAGTCAAATTGAGAGAAAGAAGAAGTGAAGGACTAGTATTTGGGAGAACGTACTCGCTCTCATGAGTATAGTCGTGTATTGTTAGATAGAAAGTCTGGATGTACTTTACTTTGTTTTGCCCCATTTTAATCAATGTCATTGGCTTTATACTGTAGATATGACACTGAATTCTTCGAAAAAAAAAGTTTAATGATAAAGTGTCGGGCAGTAGAGAGATTGATCAAAAATAGAAATCTTAAAACTTAAAGAGTCATAATTTTATGAGATATAAGTTCATAATAATTATTACGAGTTCGCCCGTTTAAGCTAACCCCAGAACATAGCGCCAATACATTGAGTCGATGTTATCTAAAGATATCAACCTGTGTTGATTAGGACAAATGACACCGTTTCTTAACAGGCATGCAACTCGAAACGGAACTCAGTTCGCTACAAAATGTAATAAAACGAGATTAACCAGATTTGTGTTTTCAATGTGCGGTTTAAAATGTGCACAGTTTAAATACTGCATACTCCATATTACAATTTACTTTGATGTAAGACCTACATTGCAACATGGAATACGCATTTAGTTTAGATATAAGTTGAATAGCGACATAGAATTTGTCACTTGAGATCACTACACCTGGTGCGATTGCCTCTTTCTATATGATTCGTTTGATGTAACAATTCCAAAATACGACGTCATCGCAAAATGACGTAATTGTTTTCGCTCATGTTTCGAGGGAACAATTCATTCATTTCTGTCGAAAGCTGCAGACGCAGAAAAAGGCTAAAGATGTCGAAGAATTCGACGAAAACGATGAAAAGGATGTCGAAAGACGACGACGAAGATGACGAAGAAGATGACGAAGAAGACGACGAAGAAGATGACGACGAAGATGACGACGAAGATGACGACGAAGATGACGAAGAAGATGACGAAGAAGATGACGAAGAAGATGACGAAGAAGATGACGAAGAAGATGACGAAGAAGATGACGAAGAAGATGACGACGAAGATGACGAACTGACGACAATCGATCATCGAAGTGGAAAAGAAACTAAGGTATGACAGAAGTTTTATCAACTTCATTTTGAACGACGGAAACTATTCGGTCAATAAGCAAGTAAAACATGAATTAAATGAAATTAAGAAGTATTTTAATGGAAGTAAGAAATGAGCTTGAAAGTAAATAAAAGAAAGAAATATTACATAAAAGTAAGGAAATTTTATGATGTTCGTTCACTTCTTTGACTGCATATATTGTTCATAAATTTGGGAGAGGGGGAGAGGGGAGGGAGGGAGAGGGAGAGGGAGAGGGAGAGGGAGAGGGAGAGGGAGAGGGAGAGGGAGAGGGAGAGGGAGAGGGAGAGGGAGAGGAGAGGGAGAGGGAGAGGGAGAGGGAGAGGGAGAGGAGAGGGAGAGGGAGAGGGAGAGGAGAGGGAGAGGGAGAGGGAGAGGGAGGGAGAGGGAGGCGGAGAGGAGAGGAGAGGGAGAGGGAGAGAAACATACAGTTGCCATAGCAACAGAGTGGTCGACTGTAGAGAGACGAGTTGATGACAGACAGAGAAACAGAAACACAAGCAGAGAGACAGAGATACATGGACAGGTGAACTACAGCCATACACAGACATATAGCTAGACGGACTCTTTCCAGTTGTCTGCATGTCTATCTGTAATATCCTGTCCCGATGTCCCGATGTGAGCCTGGAGACGAAAACAAGAATCGTAAAAGCAATGATACTACCAGTAGTGCTGTATGGGTGCGAAGCATGGACAAAAACCAAGGCACTGGAGAAGAAGATTGAGGCATGTGAAATGTGGATTTGGAGGAGAATGTTGAGGGTTCCCTGGACTGAGAAGAGAACATATGAATACATACTGGAAGAGATAGGACACCTGAGAGGAGATATGACATTGAGGCAGAGAGCAGCAAGACAGAAAATGACGTATTTTGGACATGTGATGCGCGCGGACGGACTGGAAAATAAGATGATGCTGGCGTGCGTGGAGGGGAGGAGGGGAAGAGGACGACCAAGAAGAAGATGGATGGATGAGATACATGAGATGATAAAGATGAAGCTTCCGGAGCTGAGGGAGGCGACGAGAGATCGGAACACGTGGAGAAGGTTGACTATGACGGTCGCTAGGATTCAACGAATCGAAGGCACAAGGTGACAAGTGATGTCTAAAAACTCTAATACGTTGCTCTCTGTAGATTCCTCTAATCAAGTATAACTTGACGTCATATATTTTTGATCAATGGACGTCATTGTTATGTAGACGATGAACAATGGAGTGCATTATAACGGCATAGTTATTATATATATATACACAGGAACCAAGTTACCGAACAGCAAAACGCATAGAATAACGTCATTTTTCTGGCTACCACAGAGGATATATAGGCTGTTGTTTATGAGCGTCATTTTCGGAAACAGTTCCACTACGAGACCTGTTTTAGGTAACAGTAGTTTGTTGTAAAGAAATGGTTTTCAGCGCAGAGGACAAGATTTTAATCAAGGAGTTGAGAGAGACAAAGGGGTATGGCGCAAGGAGCCTCATTACAGAATTTTCAATGAAAAATTGGTCCCTAGCTGGTGTCAGCAAGCTGTTAAAAAAGATTGCCACAACCGGATCAGTTTCAAGGAAACCACGAGATCGGGCGTTACGAACGCAAACAAATATCAATGCTGTCGAAGAACTGGTGCTGAGTCAGGATGATCAGCCGCGCACGCATCTGTCGATGCGTTTTACTGTTCGGTAACTTGGTTCCGGAACCACCCAATTTCATAAGAGTACATCCTCGTAACCGTTGCATCAATTGTAATAAAATTTGCAGGGTATAGATAGAATAGACTGAAGTTCATGTGCACCAATTTTAGTACCTATAATACTACAATTGACCAAGATATTTCACAAAGTCTAGTGTTCTACTTTATCGTGGACACAGATATTCGTTTATTGAGAAAAACAATCTGACAAAAACGCAGAAATGCTAACATGAGTGATAATGAATAATTAAAGTTCATTAGAAAGTCTTAGAATAAACTAGTAAATATTTTTACATAATGATCTGGGAATAAATTGAGAGTTGTCCTTGGGTGGGAGAGTATGGTTGTGTGCTCTAGGTCTTAATTGGTGCGAGTTGACCATTTCGTAGAGTGCCACGTAAGACATTTGTCTTATTTCATTTAGGAAACCATTCTGAAAGAAGTTGAAAGAAGTTGAACAATATCTGAGGACGATGAAGGTTGGCGCTGAAGATGTTTGAAGTGGAAGAACGAAAACGAATTTGCAAATGTGAGTGAAAACTGGATTTTATAGGCTTCATTAACCGGTCGATTAGGCCTCAACAGTTTAGGCCTATATGTTAGTAGATTAATATACGAAATACGCATTCAATAGTTTTATTTACTCGGTTTAAGTTCGTCGGTGAGTAAGTCTTGCAAGTGAAGAGGAAATCTTTCAGACCAATTCAATCGAGTTTTCAGAAGTATCGATAATATGCGTAAAGACTTTTTGACCCAAAAAGAAATCCTTAACCTCAGAATGTTGGTTTGGGTAATCCCGTAGTTTAGGTTGGCAAATTATTTCAATTTTGACAACACACTTTCTTGATGAACAATCTGATATAATGCTGTCATCTAAATGTTTGGATGATACATTTTGCTGATATAGAACTAGATTTCTGGTGATTTTTCGAGAAAGGCTGGATTCGGTGACAGCTATCTTTATAACGGCCCAAAAAGAAATCCTTAGGTATCGATAGACTATCTAATTCAAATGACAATCGATGGACTTTCTCGAACACTTTCTCGTTATCTTTATAATGCTGTCGTTTAAATGTTTGTCCACATTTTCACTAGATTTTTGGTGGCAAGGTAGCCCTCGATGGCAACTATCTACGGCCCCAAAAGAAATCCTTAATCGACGGATAAATTCAGATGACAACACTTTTCATAAAATCTCGTGGAAAGGACGCATTACGGGATTTTACCCCCACCCTTGTCGAATTAACAACATATTTTTAAAAGGCTCTCATTTTAATTTCTTTCGACATTTTCACTAGATATTTGGTGACAAGGTAGGCCTCGATGACAGCTATCTACGGCCCAGAAAGAAATCCTTAATCTTCGCATAAATTCAAATGACAACACTTTGAAAAAAGAGAATACGGGATTTTACCCCACGCCGGTGTCGACTTAGAATTTCTTTTAAATGCTCTCATCTAAATTTCTGTCTATATTTTCGTTAGTTATTTGGTGGAAAGGTACGCCTCTGACAACATGACAGCTATCTACGGCCCAGAAAGAAATCCTTAATCTTCGCATAAATTCAAATGACAACACTTTGAAAAAAGGGAATACGGGATTTTACCCCACGCCGGTGTCGACTTAGAATTTCTGTTAAATGCTCTCATCTAAATTTCTGTCTATATTTTCACTAGTTATTTGGTGGCAAGGTACGCCTCGATGACAGCTATCTACTGCCCAAAAAGAAATCCTTAATCGATAGACAAATTCGAATGACAACACTTTCTCGATAATCTTTATAATGCTGTCATCTCAATTTTTGACCACATTTTCACTAGATTTCTGGTGACGAGGTAGGCCTCAATGAGAGCTATCTACTGCCCAAAAAGAAATCCTTAATCGATAGAAAATTTCAATTGACAACACACTTTCTCGACAATCTTTATAATGCTGTCATCTAAATGTTTGGTTACATTTTCACTAGATTTCTGGTGACAAGCTAGGCCTCGGTGACAGCTATCTACGGCCCAAAAAGAAATCCTTAATCGATAGACAAATTCAAATGACAACACTTTCTCGAACACTTCTCGTTAATCTTTATAATGCTGTCGTTTAAATGTTTGTCCACATTTTCACTAGATTTTTGGTGACAAGGTAGCCCTCGATGGCAGCTATCTACGGCCCCAAAAGAAATCCTTAATCGACGGATAAATTCAGATGACAACACTTTTCATAAAATCTCGTTTTAATTTTCAGGACGCATTACGGGATTTTACCCCCACCCTTGTCGAATTAAGAACATATTTTTAAAAGGCTCTCATTTTAATTTCTTTCGACATTTTCACTAGATATTTGGTGACAAGGTAGGCCTCGATGACAGCTATCTACGGCCCAGAAAGAAATCCTTAATCTTCGCATAAATTCAAATGACAACCCTTTGAAAAAAAAGAATATAGGATTTTACCCCACGCCGGTGTCGACTTAGAATTTCTTTTAAATGCTCTCATCTAAATTTCTGTCTATATTTTCGCTAGTTATTTGGTGGCAAGGTACGCCTCGATGACAGCTATCTACTGCCCAAAAAGAAATCCTTAATCGATAGACAAATTCGAATGACAACACTTTCTCGATAATCTTTATAATGCTGTCATCTCAATTTTTGACCACATTTTCACTAGATTTCTGGTGACAGGGTAGACCTCAATGAGAGCTATACTGCCCAAAAAGAAATCCTTAATCGATAGAAAATTTCAATTGACAACACACTTTCTCTACAATCTATATAATGCTGTCATCTAAATGTTTGGATACATTTTCACTAGATTTCTGGTGAACAGCTAGGCGTCGGTGACAGCTATCCAAAAAGAAATCCTTAATCGATAGACAAATTCAAATGACAACACTTTCTCGAACACTTCTCGTTATCTTTATAATGCTGTCGTTTAAATGTTTGTCCACATTTTCACTAGATTTTTGGTGGCAAGGTAGCCCTCGATGGCAACTATCTACGGCCCCAAAAGAAATCCTTAATCGACGGATAAATTCAGATGACAACACTTTTCATAAAATCTCGTGGAAAGGACGCATTACGGGATTTACCTCCACCCTTGTCGAATTAACAACATATTTTTAAAAGGCTCTCATTTTAATTTCTTTCGACATTTTCACTAGATATTTGGTGACAAGGTAGGCCTCGATGACAGCTATCTACGGCCCAGAAAGAAATCCTTAATCTTCGCATAAATTCAAATGACAACACTTTGAAAAAAGGGAATACGGGATTTTACCCCACGCCGGTGTCGACTTAGAATTTCTTTTAAATGCTCTCATCTAAATTTCTGTCTATATTTTCGTTAGTTATTTGGTGGCAAGGTACGCCTCGATGACAGCTATCTACTGCCCAAAAAGAAATCCTTAATCGATAGACAAATTCGAATGACAACACTTTCTCGATAATCTTTATAATGCTGTCATCTCAATTTTTGACCACATTTTCACTAGATTTCTGGTGACGAGGTAGGCCTCAATGAGAGCTATCTACTGCCCAAAAAGAAATCCTTAATCGATAGAAAATTTCAATTGACAACACACTTTCTCTACAATCTTTATAATGCTGTCATCTAAATGTTTGGTTACATTTTCACTAGATTTCTGGTGAACAGCTAGGCGTCGGTGACAGCTATCCACGGCCCGAAAAGAAATCCTTAATCGATAGACAAATTCAAATGACAACACTTTCTCGAACACTTCTCGTTATCTTTATAATGCTGTCGTTTAAATGTTTGTCCACATTTTCACTAGATTTTTGGTGGCAAGGTAGCCCTCGATGGCAACTATCTACGGCCCCAAAAGAAATCCTTAATCGACGGATAAATTCAGATGACAACACTTTTCATAAAATCTCGTGGAAAGGACGCATTACGGGATTTTACCCCCACCCTTGTCGAATTAACAACATATTTTAAAAGGCTCTCATTTTAATTTCTTTCGACATTTTCACTAGATATTTGGTGACAAGGTAGGCCACGATGACAGCTATCTACGGCCCAGAAAGAATTCCTTAATCTTCGCATAAATTCAAATGACAACACTTTGAAAAAAGGGAATACGGGATTTTACCCCACGCCGGTGTCGACTTAGAATTTCTTTAAATGCTCTCATCTAAATTTCTGTCTATATTTTCGTTAGTTATTTGGTGGCAAGGTATCTACTGCCCAAAAAGAAATCCTTAATCGATAGACAAATTCGAATGACAACACTTTCTCGATAATCTTTATAATGCTGTCATCTCAATTTTTGACCACATTTTCACTAGATTTCTGGTGACGAGGGTAGACCTCAATGAGAGCTATCTACTGCCCAAAAAGAAATCCTTAATCGATAGAAAATTTCAATTGACAACACACTTTCTCTACAATCTTTATAATGCTGTCATCTAAATGTTTGGTTACATTTTCACTAGATTTCTGGTGACAAGCTAGGCGTCGGTGACAGCTATCTACGGCCCAAAAAGAAATCCTTAATCGATAGACAAATTCAAATGACAACACTTTCTCGAACACTTCTCGTTATCTTTATAATGCTGTCGTTTAAATGTTTGTCCACATTTTCACTAGATTTTTGGTGACAAGGTAGCCCTCGATGGCAACTATCTACGGCCCCAAAAGAAATCTTTAATCAACGGTTAAATTCAGATGACAACACTTTTCATAAAATCTCGTGGAAAGGACGCATTACGGGATTTTACCCCACCCTTGTCGAATTAACAACATATTTTAAAAGGCTCTCATTTTAATTTCTTTCGACATTTTCACTAGATATTTGGTGACAAGGTAGGCCACGATGACAGCTATCTACGGCCCAGAAAGAATTCCTTAATCTTCGCATAAATTCAAATGACAACACTTTGAAAAAAGGGAATACGGGATTTTACCCCACGCCGGTGTCGGATTTTTTACCTCCACGCCGTTAGTGTCGACAAAAAGAAATCCTTAATCTTTTAAATGACAACACTCTCTCTATAATCTTTATTGCTGTCTCTCAATTTTTGACCACATTTTCACTAGATTTCTGGTGACAAGGTTCGCCTCAATGACAGCTATCTACTGCCCAAAAAGAAATCCTTAATCGATAGACAAATTCAAATGACAAACACTTTCTCTATAATCTTTATAATGCTGTCATCTAAATGTTTGACCACATTTTCACTAGATTTCTGGTGAACAGCTAGGCGTCGGTGACAGCTATCTACGGCCCAAAAAGAAATCCTTAATCGATAGACAAATTCAAATGACAACACTTTCTCGAACACTTCTCGTTATCTTTATAATGCTGTCGTTTAAATGTTTGTCCACATTTTCACTAGATTTTTGGTGGCAAGGTAGGCCTCGATGACAGCTATCTACGGCCCAGAAAGAAATCCTTAATCAACGCATAAATTCAAATGACAACACTTTAAAATCTCGTGGAAAGGACGCAATACGGGATTTTACCCCACGCTTGTGTCGACATATTTTAGGAATTTCTTTTAAATGCTCTCATCTAAACTTCTGTCTATATTTTCGCTAGATATTTGGTGGACTTAGAATTTCTTTAAACGCCTCTAAATGACAGCTATCTACTGCCCAAAAAGAAATCCTTAATCGATAGACAAATTCGAATGACAACACTTTCTCGATAATCTTTATAATGCTGTCATCTCAATATATGACAGATTCAATAAACTTTCGTGTCCCAAAAGTGTTAGAAAATCCAGTTAACTTGTTTCAATCTAGAAATTCCAAGGCCTTACCAACTGATGAACTGAGAGTTCTGTGCTACCATTTGTACCATCATCTTCTGATTTTGAAATTCCACCTGTGCATTTGTCAGCCTGTTGCTTGTTCGAAGACCACCCTTATCCTGCAATTCATGCCAGTATCGCATACGAGTGCTCGTTGCATATGAACTGGAAACAAGGTAGAACTTGAAGCCACAGGGTCTGAAGCCATCGCAGCTGTGCTGGTTTTGTTGAGCGCCCGAGCACTGCGTAGCCTATGCAAAAGAAAACATCAGTTATAGCCTAACCTGAAAGGCCTATTCATTTTGCACCTATAAACACTACCACGAGGAAGCTGATTGTCAAATCCATCCCAAAGGCTTATATAGCACTCTCAAAAGATTGGCAATGTCAGTCACAATCGGAAGCACTAGGTAAAAGATTTTGAACAGAGGTAGATAATGAGGATGAGAAATCACGGGAATAGTGCTACCAATGCAAACATTCAGCAGTTCTATCTGCCTTTGGCAAGTTGTCCCAATGAGAGTTCCACCTTACAAAGTCAGCTTTTACATCTTTGAGATAAGGGTCTGAGCTGGAGTCAAGGATTAAAAATTCTGACTGCATGAGTGGCAGATACATAGTAACTGCTTCAATGACACTCTCAAACTGGTTGTTGTCTATAAAAGTAAAACAATGCAATTGCAATTTGATATTTGCCCTCCTTCCAAAGTTCAGAAAGCACACGACCATACAACATAACATCAGTGGCGCTGAACAATTGTGAGTGAAGGACTTGCACAGTAATTAACCACCTAAGTGGGGGCTCAAACCTGTACTCCCCATTACGGGCAAGCACTCTAACCAATCGCCCACTGTGCAGGAAGTAAAGTTTTGATTCAAATTATTTTGTAACCAAACCAAACAATCACTTTTAAATTACCACAAATGCTTACTAAGTATGACCTTAGGTAGTTTCGATTACTAGATAGAATCTTAACTAAATTAGACAAATCAGAATCTTAACTAAATTAGGAAAACCAAAATAAATGAACCATTGGAGAAGAACATACGCAAGGGAGGTAAATATTATGCACAGACATTAGGATTCACCCAGAAACATTATTATTAACACATGGCTGTATGTCGATGATTGACAATTTTTGGTTCAACTTCATTATAATACCGTTCAAATAAGACCCATGGCATTTGAGAGGCTGGGATTGAGACCTGGTGCTTAAACAAGTTTTATTGTAAGCAGACTGCCACCAGTCATTTCTTTTATGAGATTTTAATTCTTACAGAGTATTATAATTACTTACCTTGCATTGTGGGAAACTGAACTTTGATGGGACCGCATCCTTCTTCAATACTGTTGCTCAGAGATAAAAGATTAGAAAAATCATCCAACTTGAAGTGCTCAGAGCACAACACAGCAGTTCTGCTAGGATTCCAGATTTTTTGTTCATTTGGGTCAACGCGATTCACTGCTCCAATCGTCTCAGTTTCTCAGCAGAAAACCTAGAGAAAGAAAATAATATACTATATTTGTTTCTACAGCTATACTATTAGTTCTATAGTGTGCCATGAAATCCTAAGGTACAATATCGATTGTTTACAGCAAACGCTGTCTCCCAAAATAGTATCACAAATATTTTGTTTGTTAAATTGAAGGCTATATTCCAGTCCACATCCACATTTGCTTGTTTCCAATTGTTGATACTTTATCATTATAATATAATGTGGTACAGTAAAATGAAGAAGTGCAATATAAGTTAAAATTTAGAACCTGGAGACAATAATGAATTATTGTTTAGTTTCATAAAAATCTGCACAACTGTTTGCTTATTGTATCTCAACGCCATCACTTTACTCTTGTCAAAGTATGCTAATTTCACACTAGAATGCTGCCCGCAAGAGAGCTGTGATTAAACAATAGGCTATACCTCATCGTAACTGTAGAATAGTTCACCAAGAAAATCTTACACCCTAGAGCAGTGCTTCCCAAAGTTGTGGTCCGCGAACTGGTGCCGGTCCGTGAGCCCTCAGTAGCCGGTCCGCAAAATGAGTTAAGAAACTGGTCAAATTGTCCTGGAATCAAGAAATGGCTATCATATATTTAAAAGTCAGGACAAAAGACACTTATTAGGCTAACATTAACAGGGCAGTAAAGTTATATAATTGGCTAAACATGCGTTTAAAACAATTTTAATAAACTTTCAGGAATTTAGGTGATCGAAAACGAAAAAGAGAAATAATTAAGAAATTTGGCACCGTTCCTCCTGCAACAGACAAATCCCTGCCGGTCCGTCACACTGAAAGTTAATTCCAACCGGTCTGTGACTATGAAAAGTTTTGGGAAGCACTGCCCTAGAGAATAGCTAATCTAGCATAACGTAGTCCTTTGCAGCGAGATTGTAATGCATCCCCGGTCTACAAAAAAATCTGCAAAGGGCCGTGACCTCTATTAAATAATAGAAATATCATTGGTTAAGGGCCCGAGGTTTAAAAGTAACCTTTAGCGGCGTTTGGCCGCAATTCTTGCAAGAGCTTAATATGCCAAAAATAATGTTTGTCGGCGGCAACAGCCTATGTTGTCATAAGCTGCCGCTAAACTGTGGATCCATCCAGACGCAATTCTTCATTCACTTTATGTTCACGTGAATTTTGCTCTTAGTGTTAATATACTCAACCACATGTGTTATTACAGAACTAAGATTTACACAGACAAGTATGATTTAGCTACGCACCTGTGAAAAGTTATCTTTCGGCTACTATAAGGGAATCAACTCGATTTGTGCAGTCAGTTGCACAACACGAATTAACCATTTCGATGCGTAAACTCAGAAGCGAAATTATAGAACACTTTATATTTTAAGATATTTCGATTATTTAATTTTTAGAGCTGCTTTCTAGATTAACTTATTTTAGATAATTAAACAGTTTTTAACGGAACACACGTCAACTTAAACCATCTGGTCCATCGACCTTGACCTAATTTGCCCCAAGGAATCCTGAAATTGCCACACATGGCGATAACGGATAACCTCAACTTTAACTATTAATAGAGATCACTGGATAAATTCAAATATAATGCAATTTTACCACATACATGGCAAGAAATTAGACGCATCTGCACAACTTACAAGTGAAATATATTTAAACAGTCCCTAATTTACCATAGCGATATTAAAGTATTTACTATCAAAATCGCGCGAACGTCTTTTTATAGCGCAAGACTTCAGCACAAAATGGTTGAACTAATGGCTGCCAGGCCAAAGTACCGCATTAATGACACATTCTCAATAATTTTTATTTGTGTTCCCGCTTTAATTATGTGATGCCTCTACCTGAAACATCTTAAAATAGGGTTTTATCTCCAATAAAAAAGTGTGTTGCTTTTATCGACTGTTGAACAATGCACGAATCTATAAAATTAATGGTCCTCACTATAGGCCTAAATTATACTTATTCGCCACAAAGTTACTTATTATCGAATTAGACCTACTTCAACGCTTAGGTTTGTAAGTTGTAGGCCTAACCAGATCCACATTTTAGGTTTTACTGTTCCAATATAGGCCGGTCGAAATGCAATTTAAATTAGTCATGGCAAAGTTATAAAAAACGTGTTTTAGGCATTAAAATGTGTATCTAATTGAAGAATTTCTGCATATTTTCAATTATAATCGATTATCAGATAGTATATGATTCTAATATGCCTTATAAGCGAGGTTTTATAAACATACGGACGAATATACCTCGGTCTGTAACGTAATCCTCTTTTTTCGATGAAGAGGCCTCAAAAATGTGATAAAAGTGGATTTTCCTGAGAAAAATTATATTTCTATTTGAGGGAATCATAAATATTTTTACTATCAGCAGTCATTTTGAGGAAATTTGCAATAATAATGGAAAACAACTGTTTCTGCAATTTCGAATTTTCATGACTTCGATCAAGGACGTATCCTTAACATAAGGTTGATTTTTTTGTCAAAATGAAATTTGTGTGCAACATGGTGGGTGGTTAACCTTTTAATCTATAATGTACTTGTGGGGATACTAAGGATGCCTCGACTGGTAAAAAAATTACGAATTGCCACTCATTTTTTAGGAAATTATAGGCGAAATGTTAAGGAGGTAGGGACGTAGTTTCAAAATCACTTTTTCTGACATTTTCACGGTATTGACGTTATTTTCTAATATAAGTATCATACACGGCGGAAAGTACTATATTTGTGTCATACTTAACAATACTCACTTACTTAAAAATGTTAAACTAAATATGATATTTATGCAAATTAGATTTTCAGAAGGCGACTAATACCTCTCGTAATGGCTAAGAGAGAGAGAGAGAGAGAGAGAGAGGAACCAGTGCAGTTGTTCAAACATTATGGTAGAAATGTGAGAATATGTTGTAGACATGTGAGAATATGTTGTAGACATGCTATGAATCTGGCAGCTGCATTTAGGACCGACTGCAGAGATGAAAGACAATAATTATTGTATGTTTATTACAACCAAGTATAGCGAGCCAGCAAGTAGTCACCGTTCATCAATTTACGTCGGTTTAGGAATTCTAAACGTGTGCCCCGTACACGAATAGTGTCCCGCTGTCGCTAATTGTTGGGTCGCTTGTCCGAAGCAGAGCCGAAAATCTGTACACAACTTTTGGGGACTGATTTTTTCGGGGCCGGATTTTTGGGACAGATTAGCCAAAAAAATGCCAATCGGTCCGAAGCTTTGGAATTAGGTCGAAACTTAGAACACATCTCTTTCAACTGGTTTAAATCCATTAGATCATGGAGACCAGAAGACCTCGCTTCTGGTCTCCATGATCTAATGGATTTCTATCTGGTCTCTACTATAGATTAAGATTTCTTTTTGCGATTTTACTCAAAGCGACCATCGACTGATGTCTTGGACTTTATAATAATGGCGCTATAGAAGTCATTGAGATTTTTCACTGGGTCTGGCCATGGCCGAGGAGACGTCCATTTTGCCCTCTGTGCGTTTCTGGATTGACCACTGTGTCAATTCATTTTAATGTTAAAAGGTCACTTTGACTGAGTTTCAGTGTCTCACCAGTGATGAATGTATTTGGTTAGCACAATCTGATGCGTTCATTTATCCGCAGATTGCAGTCCTCCTGTTTCGACACCTTCACCGCTGGCCACGGTCTCCCACTCTGGCCTCCCTTCCATGCACACCCAACCGATGCTTCAGCCGTTGTCTCTGTGGCTCCATCTGGCGCTTGGTCGAAGTCACCATCTGGAGCGCCATCTTCCGACTCCAGCTGGAGATCGAATGACTCTCTCTGTCATCACTTGCACGATATCTATTGAATACACCAACGACTGCCTTCTCTTCGTTCACTTTCTAGCATCGACCTTGCGTGCACTTCTGTGCCAATTTTAGATACTGTCAAAACAATTGGGATAACCCTGGACAGTAAGCTCACATTTCGACCGCATATATCAAACCTTTGTGAATCATGTTGCTATCACATCAGGGTAATAGGTCACATCAGGTCGGCTCTGACTAAGAATATGTCTCAAACCATAGCCTGTTTCCTTGTCTCCTCTCGCCTTGATTATGCTAATTCGGTTTTTGTGGGTATCTCAGACCTCGAGCTCAACAGGCTGCAACGCATACAAAACTCCTTGGCTCGCGTTGTGCTGTGAATTGCACTACGAACAAGTTCCTCAGTTTTACTCCATCAACGCCATTGGCTTTCAATTCAGAATAAAATTTAAATTTCTGACCTACAAAGCTCTCAGCGCCTCCCTAACTTTATTTTCCTTACATACTTTCTCATTGCCTGCGATCATCAAGTACCAGCCTTTTAGCTGAGCCACGATGCAGAACAGTTATATTGGGCTCTCGTGCATTCCACGTCTCTGCTCCAAAGGAATGGAATCGACTACCACTCTCTTCGTATCTCAAATTCACTACCATCAAAAAGCTGCTAAAAACTCACTATTTCTCTTTGGCTTTTAAGAACTTCTATATATAACTGCATCTTCTGGCCACTCAGATTCACATTTCCGCGTGACCTTACGCGCGTTATAATTTTAATAATAATAATATTATAATAATGACTTCATGATAACCAACATCATGTCTATTATAATATTGTATGACGTCATTGCATAATGGTTTCGACACGCCATTATTCAGTTCAGAGCTGTTTTAACTTTAATATAATTATTTTAAATTTATTTCTTTTGCAGTCTTTAACTTTATAACTATTCTTTAACTTTGTCGGATACGGTTTACTTGTGAAATCGCACTGGAGTTTGTAATTCTGTTTCGACTGGCACAGCATTTACGGACAATGCAATCGATTGGTGTTTCTTGCAATATTTACGTTGAATGTGTCAAGAAGCGACGTTTGCTCTGCTGCAGATCCTACATGTAGCGCTTCCCATAAGCTATGTTGAAGAAACGAACTTCAGCTGAGTCAGACTGTAAGTTCACGCAACGAAATATTTACTAGTCCGCCTCATAATTGACTATTCATTGACTAAATCAGTTTCTTATTGTGAACACTTGGTAATACTATACAGGACTACGAAGAGAATCTATAGTCACACTTGTATGCATATTCAGTAATATACGCACAGAATTGCGACCGGCTCTTTGCGATGCTATAATCTAGTCTCATAATACTGAATAATTACATACGATGATTGAGGCTAATGATTGCATTTTAGATAGTCTTTTGGATACTTTCATTTAATTATTTTTAGCAGTCTTCGGACAAGTCTTCGAAGACATTGTTAAACGTGCAAACTTACCTCATGGAGTGACACAACGGTAAGCTGCATAGTATTAAGATGCAAGTCACGATTATAGTCTTCCTTGGTTTTAAACTTTGTTAATTGCTTGACAAGTGTAGTTTATAGGCTGATATTTCCATGCTTTTTCTCTAGTCAAATAGCCTTATAAGAGTGTTTCACGTTGAATCGAAGGCAGCTATTTGCGTCACGTCCTACGCTATTTTTCGATGGACTTTTCACTCTACAGACGTCGTAGCGATTCTGCGTCCTTCGTTGTTTTCTCTAACCGTCGTACACTGTCATCGGTCTATTAAAATCCGCGTCACGTCCTACGTCAGCTGTGTACATAACCTGACACAACCCTAACCCTAACGCTCTTCGTCCTCGTCCGCATCAATTCTCCCTTCCTCTGAAGGACACTAGAAACTTCATACCACGATTGCTGTACAAGGACATCTACTAACTTATTCATAATTAGAAGGGTTACCACCACCTCTTAACAATCTTAGTCTAACAAACACAACCAATAACGATTCCAAACCAACTAACATAATATGATAATGATGGGAATAACATTTATCCGATCATGTGACTTTAGCCTCAATGAACTGAGTTCTGTAATGTGTTACGTCCTGTCAACGCGTTTGCGGAATAAACGAATATACAACACATTAATTAATTGTAATTTTATTCTCGTCTTTCCTGTCTTTCCGTTACTCCCTGCTCTCCTCTTAACAACCAACCGTTCGTCCTTTCCTTCCTAGACGAAGACAGGCGGCCGAGGCAGCCGAGGATTTGAGAAGGTGAAAGGTCAGCCCAACTGGAGCGTTCTCGTCTCTGAATCCTCGTACGCAGGGTCGTAACTATCGAAGCTGAAGCCCCCAAATATGAATCAAGTCCCCGGCTCCTCTATAGGCTCGGGCTACCGCAGTGGCCATGTTCAAGGCTTAAAACCCCCCAAACGAGAAGTCCTAGTTACGTCACTGCTTGTACGACAATTGAGGCTTCTACCAAGGGTACAAACAACGCAACGATCTATGGACTCTCATTCTCAGAAAAGCATCTATGCAATCTGGGTCATGAACTTCTCCTACACTTGATGACTCTTTCGTAAGATGTCGTTTACAATTATTCTATTCGATTGTGGTCTGGTGTAGTGACTTCGGGCGCGCATCTCGTGAGTTTTCTTGAAGAGGCGCTAAATAAGTGAGTATATTCGATAACAATTAGGCATATATGATAAGTATCATACAAATAATAAAAGTATTAAACGAACAATTAAATTCAAAGATACGAATGGATAAGCTCCATTGGCCGATGTGCATAATAATCTGCACGGGAAGAACTAAGTAATTAGATGCAAAGTGTAGGACGTCACGTTCATTATGTGACGTCACAATAAGTAGCTTCAAGATGACGTCACTGCTCATTATTATAAGAGATTCGCTCTTCGATTGCTTCATAAATTTCAATAAATATTCATTTAACTTATTTCCTGCGATTCCCTTGCAATAACATATTATTATTATGTCGTGGGCGATTTATGCAATCGTAGGCTATTATAAAGTTTGCTATTCTCGTTCGGTCTGTTCGTCATTAACCGACAATCGGTTGGCGTTCTTTGCAATATTTTAGGCCCTATGTTGAATGCGACAGGAGGAGACGTTTCATCTTCTGCTGCTTGAAAGGTCTAAGCTATGTCGAAGAAACGAACATCCGCTGAATCTAATAATGACCAGCAAACGATTATTACGGCTCAGATTGTAAGTAAATGCAAAGAAGTGCTTAATATTACGCTATGACATTGTACTTGTTTGCTATTTCAATCATCCGATCATTTTCATATGAGGAAAACGGTAAAATATCGTTTTAGCGGGTTTAATTATCCGCCATTGCATGGGTTTTAGCGTTGGTCGTAAACAAGTTGGATTGACGAAACGAATTCTCGCTATATAGAAGTCGGATTGACGAAAATAATTTTTTATGAAATAGAAGTGGGTCCGATTAAAAGAATCTTGCTTAAAGAGAAGCTGGATTGATGGAAAATAATTCTTAATCAAATAAAAGTGGTATTGATGAAAAATAATTCCTGCTTAAATGGAAGCTGGACTGATGAAACGAATTTTTGCCTAATGGAAGCTGGATCGATGAAAAGAATTCTCACCAAAGTAGAAGCTGGATTGATGAAAAATAATAATGCTACAAATATCAAATATTTACCAATAATTAAACCCCGCTAAAACGATAGATTACCAGGAAAACTTCGTAGTACTAATCCCAAGCATCATAGTCAAACAGTCTACAGCGTTATGTATATTTTAATAACGTATGTTAAGTCTACGTTACTACATGACAGCCTCATAATATTAAATCATATACAGTGATCGAGATTAATTATTGCATTAAGGAATGATTTTATTTGTTCATGTAGTGGCAGTATTCCAACCAGATGACAATGCGAAGCGTGCAAAACTCGCCTCATTGAGCGACACAACGGTAAGCTACATGCAATGAAAATGAGAGTCACGAGTCTTCGTAGGATCTTAAGTTTATGAATTTCATGAACAGTGTTGTTTATCGTCATTATTCAGTAATTACTGTAGTCAATTAGCATCACTAGCAGTAAATACTGTTTAAATTTGACATCGAGAGAGCAATTTGTATTTATGTGCCTCACGTCCTTCAGTAGTTTCTAAGATAAGGTAAACCTACAATCTAGGGACGTTTTAGCGATCTGGGTTTTTACAGAGTTCAACAGTAGGGAAAGATTTGGGTAGTGAGCCAAAAGCCTTACGAAACAGAGCACTTAGAGAGTCACGTTCTTACTTGCTGGTGAAGCCCCAACGTACTTGGAAACAATAGAGCATGCGGTTAACAGAGGTGGCCCTGACCACACCATAAAGCCTGACCCCCAGGAGCTACGGCTAGACGAAAATCACGAATTCACAGAAATCACGGAAACCGTGATTTTAGGCGTTTGCCATGATTTGGCCGTGATTTTGCATATAATATGCTGCAGTTTTTGTGTCGAAATCCATAAATTTCTGATGTTGGTCATAACAAATTGGACTTCAGACGGCTTCCCTCTTCATGAACGAAGGCATTGGCCGAGAACGAAGGCATTTAAAATCAACTGCCATATGGCGCCAAAAGCAAATTAAACCATTGTATTCTGACTTGGAGCCGTGACATCGTTAATTTTTACTTACTGACTAAGTCACACAGTCAGGGCCGGATTAAGACTTTCGGGGGCCCTAAGCCAAGAGCCGGGTTAATACATCCGGGGGCCCTAACCCCAAAGCCATGGATAAATACGTGTCTTTGAGAACAAAGTTCGATCCGTACATAAGCGATTTTTTCTAATGAAATATTGGCTACAATTATAACACATGCATTTTTAGCACTAGTGATCATCAGGTTATCAGATGGAAATTAGTCATGGAGCAAACCCAGGAAGTCAAAGCGTATGTGAAAAGACCCAACTTCTTTAAGGCGGACTATGAATTAGTGAGGGAAAGACTTAAGGAAAAGGATTTGGAAACTGCAGTAAGGGGTTGGGGAGTGAACGATGCATGGAAGAAGTTTAATGAAGTTATGAAAGAGATTATTGAGGAGAACATACCCAAGCACAAAAGGACCAACAAGAAGAGGCCATGGGTAACACGCGAGGTTCAAAGAAAGAGAAGGGCAAAGAACAAAGCTTGGAAGAATTTTCAGCAGTTGAAGAAGGAAAGAAAGAATGTTCTGGATTGTGACTATGTTGCACGACTTGAGAAATCAAAAGCAAAGTATGTGAATAAAAGAAACATCTGCAATAATGCAAACAGGCAAGCAATAAAAAGCTTTGAGGAGAAGTTATCAAGAAATGTAAAAGAAGACAGCAAGAGTTTCTACAACTATGTTAGAAGCAAGCAGAAAAGGAAAGAAAGGGTAGGGCCATTGAAAAAGGAAGAGCAGAATGGAGAAGTTATTGTGGATGATGTGGAAGCTGCTGAAACGCTTAATAAATATTTCAGCTCAGTGTTTACATTGGAGGAATTAGGAAACATCCCTGAACCCAACCAAGCATTTTTAGACAGTGGTGGTCAAGGACTAACACAGATAATGTTCACGAAGGAAAATGTGGTGGAACAGCTGAAAAGGTTAAAAACTGACAAGAGTCCAGGAATAGATGAACTACATCCTAAATTCTTACATGAAGTGAGGGAAGAAATTGGAGAGGCATTAGCACATATCTTTAATAAATCGATACAGACTGGAGATGTACCACAGGAATGGAGAGATGCTCTTGTAGTGCCATTGTTTAAAAAAGGAAATAGAAGTGAACCATGTAACTACAGACCAGTCAGTTTAACCAGTGTTGTGTGTAAGGCCATGGAGAGAATTGTTAAGGATAATATAGTGGAACACTTGAATGAGCATAATATCATTAAGGGCAGTCAACACGGATTTACTAGAGGTCGCTCGTGTTTGACAAATCTTTTGGAATTCTTTGAGGAAGTCTATGAGAGGATAGATGAGGGAAAGCCTGTAGATGTAATTTACTTAGATTTTGCCAAGGCATTTGACAAAGTCCCTCATAAAAGACTGGCCAAGAAGTTGCAAGCATGTGGGATTAGAGGGCAGGTACTAGCATGGATTCAAAGCTGGCTATCAGGAAGAAGACAAAAGGTGGGCATAGGTGACAAACATTCTAGCTGGACGACAGTGCTAAGTGGAGTGCCACAAGGATCAGTGCTTGGGCCATTGCTGTCCGTACTTTGTATTAATGACATAGATGATGGGATTTTATCTAAAATTTCTAAATTTGCAGATGATACCAAACTATGTAGAGCAGTGGGAAATGAAAAAGAAGCGGAGATACTACGGGAAGATCTAAGAAGAATGTTCAAATGGTCACAGGACTGGCAGATGCTCTTTAATGTGGAAAAGTGCTCAGTGATGCATATGGGGAAGAGAAACAGCGAGTTTTCATATGAAATGGGGGTATGGTGTTGAAAGTGAGTGAGGAAGAAAGGGACTTGGGAGTGATTATGCACAAGAGCGCAAAACCCTCAAGGCAATGTGCTGAAGCATCAAAAAAGGCTAACTCTACTTTAGGCATGATAAGAAGGACAATAGTCACCCGAGATAAGGATACAATATTGAGGCTATACAAATCACTGGTTAGGCCACAGTTGGAATACTGCATCCAGGTGTGGAGTCCTTACCTGAAACAGGACATGGAAAAGCTGGAGAAGGTGCAAAGAAGAGCTACAAAAATGATTCGGGGCTACAAGGATTTGGGATATGAAGAAAGGTTGAAAAGGTGTGGACTAACAACATTGGAGAGAAGGAGGAGCAGAGGAGACCTAATTGAAGCCTACAAGATTATTACTGGAAAGGAGGCAGTGCAGAAGGAGAAGTTTTTGAATTAGCACCAAACAAGGCAAACATAGGTATAAATTATTTAAGAAACCAAAAGGGACATTAGGGCAGAAATGCTTCAGTGCAAGAGTTGTAGATTTGTGGAATAGTTTGGATGATAGTACTGTCTCAGTGGACACTATCACAGCTTTTAAGAAGAAGCTAGGAAAATTGGGCTATTAATCATGTTCCAGGTTAATTACAGTGGTTCTAACACAGACTAAACGTCTTCTGAACCACTTAAAACCCTTGTTATGTTATGTTATGTTATTTACCATTGTTATTTTGTCAATTAGGACCTTGATTTTATATTTCCTGATAGTTGGGGCCCTCAAAACGTTGTGGGGCCCTAAGCCATGGCTTATTTGGCTTATACGTTAATCCGGCCCTGCACACAGTGTCTGCGCTAACGTCGTAGACGGAGTGAAAAGTGTTTGCTGTGCGATGTTTTATGAACACAGTATGACTGTGAATTGGTGCCCTGAATTCACCGTGAATTTGGCAATTTTGTTAAAAGTATGCCGTGATTTCTGCACTTTTTTACCGTGATTTTCGTCCAGCCCTACCCGAGAGCCCATGCTGTTGATAACTCTGATTGGTGTAGCACTGTGAGTGACGCTAGGCCTATATAAATTTACAGATACAATACAATGCAAAGCGTACCCCTAGAATTATAAGGCTCTAGGTCCACTTTTTTTCAAAAATCAACCTAACGCTATATCCGTTATCGTGATGACAGGGGCTATGTCCTGAATAGTCTAGCTTAATATAACTGGAGACGCTTTCTTAAGCTCTATCTGTGAGTGCTATATAGCTCTATGTCCATAAATTTGGACCCGATTTGGACAGTGTCTCAAAGCTACAGAGGAACAAGTTCAGTCATCCAATAGAATCATTAATTTTGTATCACGCGAATTGGAGATATAACCGTGATCAAGTGAGGTTTGAAAAAAGAATACTACGGTGTCATGCCCATAGCCAATACCAGTGGGAGATCGTAAAAAGTGATTTGGACTAGTAACCTACAGCACTCACTTTGTCTGCAATCAATAATGTTATAAAGCTCTATGTCCAAAAATATTCATCCCTGCCAGAACTATAGTCAAATTACTCATAATCGGTTTACATTATGATCGAAATACACATATAATCATGCTAAGGGAAAACATTGTTTTCCAAAAAGTTTAATTTAATTGCCATCAATGAAACAGAGCAAACAAAATTTAATTTCGTCAGCAAATCTTAAAAATCGTTTTTATCCGTTTCGCAAAAAGTGGACATAGAACTTTATAGTTCTAGGGGTACGAAAGGTATTGAAGATAAGTAAAGAAAAGGAACTGTAGTCAAAATACACATTGGAGGAAAACAGATAGAGCAAGTAAATGAATTCTGCTACCTAGGGAGTATGATCACGACAGATGCCAAGTGCCACAGAGAAATTAAAAGAAGGATAGCAATAGGAAAGGAGGCATTCTCAAACAGGAGAGAATTACTGAGAGGAAAACTAAACAGGAATCTGAAGATAAGAATGATAAAGACACTGGTCTGGAGTGTGGTGCTGTATGGATCAGAGACACGGACAATGAGAAAAGCGGATTTAAGAAGACTGGAAGCTTTCGAAATGTGGACAGGGAGAAGAATGGAAAAAATCAGCTGGACAGAACATAATATAAAAAAAATTTGATTTAATGAAGAAGTGATGGGAATAATTGAGAAGAAAGAGCCATGATACGCAGAATGAGAGAGAGAGAGAGAGAGAGAGAGAGAGAGACAGACAGACAGACAGACAGACAGACAGACAGACAGACAGACAGACAGACAGACAGACAGACAGATAGAGACAGAGACAGAGACAGAGACACAGAGACACAGAGACACAGAGACACAGAGACAGACAGACAGACAGACAGAGACAGACAGAGACAGAGACAGGAAATAGATCGGACACACGCTGAGAGACTCACTACTAAGAACGGTCGTTGAAGGAAAAATGGAGGGGAGGAAGATCAAGACAGATGTTGCTGGATTGGATGATGGCAAACGGTTACAGGAAGCTGAAAGAAGAGGCCCAACAACGAGAGGAGTGGCGACGTCGGACATTTGAACCTGCCTAAGAGGCAGAGAACCACAAGAAGAATACAATGCAATACAATCAAGAGTTTTGGCTGAACGAGCAGCAACGTAGTCAGACTTACCTAATGATTGATGACGTCAACAGGTGAAACAAATGAAATAGATGACGTAATGTCTATCGCCATAGCAACGCTCAACGCTTGCAATAATAATTTTCATGTAGACGGCGTCGATTTAAAGATTATTTTGAAATATTTGTTCGAAAACTTTGATTTAAGATGTACTCTCTTCATATTTTTTGCTGAAATGACAAACCTGCAAGTCACAAGTAAGAAGTTCGTCAAGTTGATCGATGTAACAAGATGTTAAATTCTGTCGTTATCGAGATATTCGAAAGAAACGAGTCTGAAGAGCGAGTGAGAAAACGACATCGTGGACTTAAGATCTGGTCAGTCTAACTGTGGCTTATTTCGATGATAATGACATCATTTACTTCCCAACGAATTAATTTATAAAGAATTAAAAAATTATAGATCGTTTAAACATATAAATGATTATTAGCCAAAGCAAATTGAGTAATACTGACAAAGAGCGGTCATAACTGCACAACCCTTTCGGCAGATGGCATGATGAGACAAACTATTATCATTAGGATGATTGTATTGCATTGTACCTGTACATTTATATAGCGCCACTTGCAGTGCTACACCAATCAGAGGCGCTCCCAGTAAGAGAGGTCGGAGAGACTCAGTGACCCCGAGAAAATAAGACCGTCTTTAAGCAGCGAAAGGATGCAGGGATGATATATCCGATTTAGGCTAATAATTATAATTATTATCCTAAATCGGATATAGCTCGATAATTCAACATAGGCCTAAGGCCTATAAAAACCAGGAGTTTGAACTGTATACGTACTTACTTAGTACTTAGTCCTTCCCGTGCAGGTCTGCATATCGGGCAACACATCTCCTCCACTCGTCTCTGTCATCACCAGCTACTCGGTCTTGTCCCACGACATCACCAGGTATCTCAAGCCGTCACTGATGGTTCCCAACCAGTTCTTCCGTGGTCTTCCTCTCTTCCTTTTCCCTCCAGTATTCCAGGACATCACTTGCTTGGCTCTTGTATCTTCATCCAAACGCCACACATGCCCCATCCACTTCAGTCTTCTCTTTCTGATAATGTTTTCCATAGTTTCTTGCCCTGTCTTCTCTCTGATACTTTCGTTTGTTATCTTGTCGCGCCAAGATATATGCAGGATACTTCTCAGCCATTTATGATGTGCAGCTTCCAATCTTCTCCTGTTTGCCACCGTCATTGGCCATGTTTCAGATCCAACAAAGATCTCTGCGTTTATGTGTCCATGAAGACATTATATACTTAGCCTACATGCGTGACTAAAAGCATACATACATACTTAAGTACAATGCATGATGAATTTATATGTAGGTAATTTATATTCATTGTTTCAGAGTTAAACTATGGCTGCAGAGAATAAACGTCCCTGCGCTCACTTGACCGACTTAAACTCTTTGTCTCCTGAGCAAGGACTACCATGACCAAATCTCGTGCTGTTGCTTTTATTAACCCCACTCTATGGAACCAATTTTCTCCCATGACTCCTTCATTGCTTCATCTTTTCGTTCCTGAAAGACAGCTTTATTTTCTCGAGATCTTTCGCACTTGGAGCACATCTGATTGGTGTAGCACTGAGAGTGGCGCTATATAAATTTAAAGATGCAATACAATACAATGACCTTAACCTCCATTACTCCTCTATCTCCACCGACCAAAACTACTCCCCTCCCAATTTCCGATTCACAGCCCCTCCCAAATACCCCTTCATTGAAGAATACCAACTATTCTATCTTCTCGACCATTTGCATCCTACTGCCACTGGATATGACAACCTACCTGCTTGGTTTCTTAGACTCACCCCTCCCATTCTTCTCATTGCCTCTCTCTCACCTTATCAATCTCTCATTCCTATCCCATTTCATCCCTCCCCAATGAAAAATAGCCATCATCTGGCCAAACGCTAAAACCAACTCCCCCTCTCAAAATGCTGCCCAATTTCCATCCTCCCTGTTCTCTCCAGAATAGTCGAAAAGCAAATAGTTCAGAGATTTATATACCATACCCTTACTCAAGCCCCCCATGAATCCCTTGTTTCAGATCAATTTGCTTTCAGGCCCACTGGTTCCACCTCTGCAGCCATAATATCTATCATACATCATACACAACTCCTCCTAAAAACCAATGAATATGTCTCAATAATTTCCCTTGACTTTTCCAAAGCATTTGACTCTGTTAAGCACTCTGCCCTATTTGACAAAATCTCTACTCTTGATATCCCAGACCAAATCTATAACTGGCTAGTTTAATATCATCTTGAACGCTCACATCTCACTATATTCAAAGGCCACTCTTCATCTCTCCTTCCAATCAATGCTAGTATAGTTCAAGGCTCTGTCTTAGAACCTACCAACTTCTCCATTACTGGTTCAGACCTACACCCTGCTCAGCCCCTTAATCTCATGTTCAAATTTGCAGATGACACTTACCTCCTTACTGGATCCTCTCAAGCTCATACTATTTCATCTGAACTGCATTTAATCTCTACCTGGGCTTATTTTTTAGTTGTGCTTAAGTAAAATCATCCAGCCTTTCTGTTTAAAACTAGACATAGGTCCAAAACTGCGAATCAAGTACTTATACTCGAAATGACGAAAATTATTTGTAAAAATCAAAATTTCAAAGACGTTGTGCGAGTCCAAGACATTGTTCGATCCTGATAACTTTTTGGCTACAATACTTTTAAACCAATTGGCATGGAATGCCCCGTTGGCGAAATTAAAAAAATAAAGTTGAAAATTTTCCATTAGAGATGCGACCACCCTACCTATCGTCTGTATGCGATTTGGGTCGGAAGTGCCTCTGAATCCCTGAGTGACGATCTATAAATGTTCAATTACAGTTACAATTTATTTTTGCAGGGCTCGAGCTGTCCATTGAAATGCGATTTTAGAATGAAAAATGCGACCATCGATTGATGACTTATTATATCTTACTTTGATGGCGATGTAAAAGTTCAAGATTAGAATAGATTGAGGACCGGCTTTAACACATTGACCGCCACCACCTTTTTAACCACCATGCCAAGCCAAAGAGGCTTTTTTGTAACACTGGCTACCAAGGGGGGGGTGGTTACCCCCACCCATTGGTAGCCATTGGTGTGAAATTGGTCGGTACGACACAAAAAGCCGGTTTTGCCATGCATGTCTTGCAGAAGTATCGTCACTCTCTTCGTTGACTATGACAACACACGCCTTTGTCGGGCCAACCTTCTTGTCAATTGCTGGTATCAGGTCACAGAAGTTCTGTCCGTTGAGGCGAGACATGTCCGATGTTTTATTGCGAACGAACGGTTGCACTCTGTCAGCGATGACGGCTGCCGGTCGCTCATCATCAGTTACCAGACTTGTTATAAGCTCTAGTCTGAACCGCACTTGTTGCTTGCTGCCACCTAGCCTTTTCTACAGGATAAAGGAATTGACCACGGCTAGGTCGAGTAGATGCAGCACGATCTTTCTGTACCATTTTAGCGATTTCCTCCAGGGGTTGTAGTACGATGTTAATTTATCGATGTCACACATAATATATTGTAGTCCAGAATGCAATCTGGTTTCATCACTTTCTCTCTCTCTTCCTGTTCAGTCTGGGTGTAGGAACCACTTTGCCAGTATGATGCGTACTAAGCATCAGAACCTCTCTCATGTCCTTCCGCTTGTTCACGACAATTCGTCCGTTTCGGAGAATGATCACTTCACCTTTCTTCAAATAATCATAACCCTAACCCTAACCCAATAAAAGAAACAGTATATTTTTTCGACACAGCAAACATCTGGCATTAACTTTGACGCCAGGAGAATTATTAGGCGTGCCCCAGTGTTTGCGTATGGCACTAAATATTGTACTACGAGATAACTCGTAGGTGGCGTGTTCAGGAAACTATTCATTTTGTGGTTAAGGCATAGGCTGTAGTGTAGGCCTACTGAAGTAGTAGTGTGTAGGGCCTGTCAAATTTATCAATATGCTGACATCCTCATTGTATAATTATTATGTCTTCATCCCTCGTCCGCTTTTGTGTGATCTAGCCATTCGCGAATCATTTTATGATCAAACTCGGCTCGATGTAGGCCTATAATTATGCTAGTTTAGTGCTTGAAATTCATGGGGCCTGCATTTCCCATTTGGCCTGGGCCTATTACCAGCTTTGCACGGGCCTGGTATTTAGAGCCTAAGCCTATAATTATGCTTGTGTTTCTTATACAGACGCTACGAAACTTGGCACATTAAATATTTCACATTCACCCTGTTAAAATACGAATACTAACATAATTACAAGCTCAAGATAGATTTTCGCATAGGCCTATGGAAGCCTACTGACTATACTGGCTGTAAACTCGGTTCCCACTTCAACTTAAATTACAATTATATTACGATGTCTTGTAAATTTATTAACGCGAGGCTCCTGAGGCTGTTGAGATATTCGGTTTCCCTAAGTAGAAATTAGTTTTTTTGCGCAAGTACTTAATCGCAAAAGCATGCAACATGCGTTCATTTCCTCCCGAAACATGGACTACAGTAATTCCCTCTTCATCTGTCTTCCTCAAGTCCGTCTTTCTCCTCGTCAATCTGTGTTGAATGCTGCTAGTAGACTAATAGCTAACCTTCCTCTCTCCTCGGATATGTTTATAATATGTTTGACCACCTACTTTGGCTACCTCTTTTTGGCTCGTATTCAACTTAGGATTCTTGTACATATCTACCGATCCTGTACTGGCTTAGCCTCTTAATAGGCTACCTCTGTGATCTCATCCTCCTGCCGACGTCAGCCACCTCACTTCGCCCCTGCGCTCACTTGACTGAATTGAACTCTGTCCCGCTGGCGAGGACTGCCATGACCAAATCTCGTGCTTTTGCTTTAATTGGCCCCACTCTATGGAACCAACTTTCAAGCTGGACGCCTTCCTGCATTCTTTCGCTGCATAAAAACAGTCTTATTTTCTCTCGCACTGTGAGCGCCTCTGATTGGTGTAGCACTGTGCTTGGCGCTATATAAATTTACAGGTACAGTACGATGCAATACAACAAGCATTGTGGCTGAACGAGCGGCAACGTAGTCACACGGAAAACTCGAATTATTGATTGATGACGTCAACAGATAAAACAAATGAAATGGATGACGTAATATCGTTTTCCATAGCAACGCTCAACGCTGGCATAAATTTATTGTAGACGGAGTCGTTTTGAAGATTTCTTCTTAGATATTGTTCGAAAACTGTTAGTTAAGATTCATTTTCTTCGTATTTTTGCTGAAATGACAATCCTGAAGGTCATAGGTAAGAATTTCGTCAAGGTGATCGATGAAGCACGATGTTAAAATCTGTTGCTATCGAGATATTGAAAGGTAACAGCTGATGTTGTTGGAGACCTTGGTGTCCTCCTTGATTTATAACTCACTGTCTATGAAAACTCAATATCCTCTATAACCAAATCCTGTTTTTTCCATCTCAGACGCATACGGCAAGTCAAGAAAAGCCTTAGCGATAAATGTCTCCGTACCCTAGTACAGGCCCTTGTCATTTCTAGAATTGACTACTGCAACTCAGTCCTGTATGGTCATCCTGTATCTACCCTTCAACCTCTTACAACAGTTTACTGTTCTCCATTACGCTGGTAAGCTTATCAAAAACCTAAACCCTCGGGATCACGTCACACTAACCCTCCGTGAACTACACTGGCTTCCCATACAAGCTCGCATCACTTTCTGTCTTCTAATGTACCGAATCGACACAAACTCTTCTCCTGCATACCTTTCTTCACTTCTTATACCGTGTTCCTCTGTATAATCCAGACGAGGGCTACGTTCATCATTGTCTTCTCCTCCACTGCAGCTGTTCTCTCTTCTTGGAAGCCTCTTCAACCTGATGCCATCCGTCAACTCATAATGGACTCTTCTTCGAAGTGTTGCGAACTTGACTTACTTCCTCCATTCTTAGCTAAGGAATTTATAGATGAAATTGTTCCGTTTTTGGTAATTCTATGTAACTCTTCGCTGGCCCAGGGCTACGTACCTGCATTGCATAAAAGGGCTGTGGTTTTCCCTTCCATCAAGCGACAAGGTCTTGACCCTGGCTCCCCCTCAAATTATCGCCCTATCTCAAACTTGTCTTTGCTCTCGAAGCTTCTTGAGAAATGTGTGTCTGTACAACTGGTTCACTACCTTGACCTACACTCTCTAATGCCTCCTCTTCAGTCTGGATTTAGGAAATTTCACTCGACAGAATCTCTTATGGTGAGTCTTCTGGCGGATGTATTTCATGCCGTTGATCATGGCCATGTCACTCTACTTTCCCTCTATAACATTAGTGCCGCTTTCGACACTGTTGATCACACCATCCTTCTTGACCGGCTCTCTAACTCATTTGGGATTACTGATTCTGCTCTTCTCTGGTTCCGCTCATTGCTTTCTGATCGCTCTGTCTCGGTAGTTTTTGGTCCCACCCGCTCTGCTGGGGTCCCCCTCTCTTACGGCTTACCTCAGGGCTCGGTTCTTGCTCCCCTTCTGTTTGTCCTGTATACTTCGGATCTGGCTGGAGTCCTTGGTCCACCGGGTGTCCTATCCCACCAATATGCTGATGACACGCAGGCTTACCTTCGTGGACCTGCAGACATAGTTGCTGTTATGGTTGAGCGTATTCTAGAGGCTTCAGCTGCTCTTGACCGATGGTTATCCTCAAATCGCCTCCGTCTTAACCAAGATAAGACTCAGTACATATGGCTTGGTAGTCGTGCCCAGCTTACCAAGATTAATGCTGACTCCCTTCGTCTTCGGTTTCCAAATATGCACTTCTTTTCCTCTGTCCGTGATCTTGGATTCATTCTTGATCCTGTCCTCTCTCTGTCTGATCACGTCAATAGTGTATCTCGTTCCTGCTTCTACTACCTACGCCAACTCCGTGCCATCCGCCAATCACTACCACTGCACGCTATCACGACTTTGGTCCATGTATTGATCTGTTCCAGGATTGATTATGGGAATGCGGTGTACATTGGTCTCTCCTCTACAAATACATCTACACTTCAGTCCATTCTAAACGCTGCCGTCCGCCTCATAGGGGCATTGCAAAGTTTGACCATATCTCTTATTTTATCCGTGACTCCCTTCACTGGCTCCCCATCCGCCAGCGCATCCAATTCAAGGTCTGTTCTTTCATGCGAAGCTGTCTTGCTGGCTCTGCTCCTCACTATCTTAGGGCCTTTTGTACCCCAGTATCTTCTCTGCACAGTCGTTCCTCCCTTCGGTCCTCGGCCCGTGGTTACTTGGTTGTCCCGCGGGTGCGTACTTCTACGGCCCAGTCTAGGAGTTTCGCTATTGTTGGTCCCAATAGCTGGAACCAGTTACCTCAGGCTCTCAGGACTGACCTTTTTTCTATTTCTTTTGACCAGTTCCTCAAGCGCCTGAAAACCTCTCTTTGCCAGTGAAGAGACTGGCTCGGGTCGGGAGCGCCTTTGTTTTGAGTGGCGCTATATAAATGCATGATTACTATTAAGATTACGATTACGATCGTCTCAAGGCGATTTTGTTGTGAGTTGTGACACGATCATTCAAAAAACTTGGTAACAGGGCATTTGCGCTAGCCGGCCCGGCTGAATGGAACAAACTCCTGGACTTTATCCGCAAATCCTCAAATTTGACCGATTTTCAACTAACCTTAAAACATAGGCCCTATTTGTTTAAGATTTACTATAACTGATTTTTCTGTTACGCGCTTTTGTGCAAGATTCCTATTTTGTTTAGGAGCGCTATAAATGACAGTCTAATAATAATAATAATAATAATAAAAATAGTAATAATAATAATAATAAAACAATAATAATAATAATAATAATAATAATAATAATAATAATAATAATAATAATAATAATAATAACAATAATAATAAAGCCTAAAGGAAACGAATCAGCAGAACGAGTGAGAAAATGACATCATGGGCTTAACTTAACTCAGTCTAACTGTGGTTTATTTGGATAATAATAACATCATTTACTTCCAAACGAATAAATTTATAAAGAATTAAAAATCGTTTAAAGATATAAACTATTCGCCAAAGCACGTTGAGCAATACTGACAAAGAGCGGAATAATGAGATGGCATAATGATAAAAACTTTCATCATTAGGATGATTGTATTGCATTGTATCTGTACATTCATATAGCGTCACTTTCAGTGCTACACTGTGCGAGAGGTCGGAGAGACTCAGAAACCCCGAGAAAAAGCGACTTTAAGCAGCGAAAGGATGCAGGGATGATAAGTATTTATAATTGGGCATATTTCAGCGGTTAAAATATTATAAAACTAGATCTTTGTTGTACAAAGCAATCATTTGACGAAAAGTAGGCCTACAGGTTGAAGCCTGCCCTGCGACGGCTTCTGTGTTTGGCTCTTGAGCAAGTCCATTAACAATAAGCCTCACATTTAGATATCACCGACAGTGCTTGTAGGCCTCTAATATATGCAACAATGATGATGATGATGATGATGATGATGATGATGATGATGATGATGATGATGATGATGATGATGATGATGATGATGATGATGATGATGATGATAACAATTATTTTACTTCACATAGTTGGCCGTGATACATCTCTCAAACTTAATTGCCTCAGGTGGCTTTGGCTAGCGGGACCTTCGCCCACTTTTGGGTCTCCTGTGTGAACCGCCACAACTTGCAAAAACCTGATGTGATTACGATCTGTACTCGGTTGGTTACCAAATAAACATGTTATGTTATGTTATAATGATAATTATAATAAAATGACAAAGATAATAAGAACAAATGTTGTAATTGGAATAATCCTGGAATATATACTTTATGTTCTCATTGTTTTGTGTTTGAGTTAGAATAAGTGAAGCAAGAAGTTGTTACGACCAAGGCCAAAGAGACAGAAAGGCGAAGAGGATCAGCTCCCAGAAAGACAAAGACAGTCAAACAGGTCTTCCGTCTGCAGATTGTCAATCGTTTGCATCAGTGTACATCTTCTGGCATTGAGGCCTTGGCTCTAAAAGGTGTTTTATCGTCAACAAGAATTTGGTCTTTGATAACTTAGTAGGTTAGTGGATCAAGCTTTAATTCTTATCAGGTAGGCCTATGCAATGAAAGATGTCACGAGAAGCAAAAACAGCAGCTAGAGATAGATAGATAGATAGATACATAGTTAGACAGATAGATAGATAAATAGAATACCCTTTATTAGTGAACCATTAATGCAAACCGCATTTTGGTTTACAGACTTGTTAAACTTCAAGCCCCTAAAGTGCATAAATAGCTGAAGTAGCTAACTTTGTGTCTCTATCCCGGATTTCTTTTTAGACTTTTTGTTATCTTATTTAGGTTGTCTTTAAATTGTCTTATCCGCATAGTTAGGTAGCTATATTTTAAAAATCATCCTAATTAGAAACGTTTTCCTTGTGAGCAAGTCAGCTGGGGGTATTTCTCGATCATGAGCACGGAGGCGGAGGTCATGTCCGGTAAGTTTTATGGGGAACATGTCATGTAAGACATGTCCTCAGTTTCTGTGCACTGCTAGGCATAGGCTAGAGTCCGCGTCGTGGCATTGATGGTCTATGGTCTGAGGTGAGGTACATATATTGTCGTCTGATTAGAGGTCACAGCTCCTGACGCTCTTTCTGGTTAGTAAATCCCCACATAAAACATCTGCATTCTCTCTGAACCAACACACCAATCTATTAACAATATCGATTAACGTCTGACAGACAGTGATGGGCAAAGTACTAGGAAAAATGTAATTGAATTACAAATTACTTTGGGGCATGAAGCATAATTTAAAATTACAAAATATATGGAAAATATAAATGAATAACAAAATACAAATTACAAATTAAGAAATATAAAATTAAAGTAATTTCAATTACTTATTTTCAATTACTGCCTAATGCCCATCCCTGCTCACATATTCCACATAGGTATATCCACACCCCTAAACCAATACACGAATGAGAGAACATTGAATCGAGATTCATAAGACCAAATGAGTTATCACAAATACTCTGCTTAAACATCTACCCTGTCTCCCTCTCTCCTCTCGTTCAACCTTCCCTCTTTGTCTCCTCTCACTGTCTGTCTGTCTTTGTCTCACACACATTCCCCTCTCTCAGCCTCTCTCTCTCTTTCTACCAGCACACGAAACTACTCATAAGATAAAGTTCTAACAGACTCCAGTCAACCACATCCAAACCTCCATCTAGATCAAGAATAAACTAAAAAAAGC
This sequence comes from Aporrectodea caliginosa, assembly GCA_020284085.1. NCBI lineage: Eukaryota > Metazoa > Annelida > Clitellata > Crassiclitellata > Lumbricidae > Aporrectodea > Aporrectodea caliginosa. Next base: position 990,036 of record JACEVL010000506.1, read on the forward strand.
GATTAAATTCTCACAGTTACTAGGCGTAGACAATTTTGGCATTACCGAGTATGCACATCTTTGGCTTAAGTCCTTCTACTCTGACCGCTCTCAACTCACTCTGTTGTCTTTGGGCCGACACGCTCCGCTTGTTCCTCTATATTAATTTTGGCCTCCACGATGTTCTGTCCTGGTGCCTCTTCTGTGCATTTTGTACACTGCCGGGTAACTGCTGGGCAGGGACTCTTATTCCTATGGTGTTGCTCTCCATCAGTTCGGGATCTGGGCGTTACCCTGGATCCAGTTCTCTTATTTTCAGACCATGTCAATCGCATCTCTCGAACATGCCTTTATCATCTACGCCAAATTCGCACCATCCTTCACTCACTTTCTCCTCACGGGGTCAACACTCTCATCCATGCATTGATTTGTACTAGGGTTGATTTCGGCAACTCCATCTATGCTTGTCTCTCTTCACTAAAACTCTCCAAGCTTCAGTCCATTGTAAACGCCTCCGCCCGCCTTACCTGTGGTCTCCCGAAGTATTCTCACCTTCATTCGGGAAACTCTACACTGGCTTCCTGTGCCCCAGCGCATTCAGTTCAAAATTCTCACACTTATGCGCAACTCTCTGCTCGGGGTAGCTCCTTCATACCTTCAGGTCTTATGCACATCGGTTTCTACACTCCTTGGTCGCTCTGCTCTGCGCTCGGCTGCCAGCGGCCTTCTGGTTGTCCCTCGCATGCGTGGTGCAACTGCTCAATTCAGAAGCTTCGCTTATGTCGGCCCCTCCAGTTGGAAACATCTTCCGCATAAATCGCGTTTTGAGCTCCTCAGCCTTTCTCTTCCTCTGTTTCGGAAACGCCTGAAGACTGTCTTATTTGTTAGAGCCCTGGGTCGAGAGCGCCTCTGAATCGGTGAGTGGCGCTATACAAATGTTCAATTACATTTGCATTTAGGCCGACGGGGTCCACCGCCGCAGCTGTTATTTCTCTTCTTCAACAAATCTCAACCATGCTGCTAACCAACGACTTCGGCGCAGTAATATCTGTAGCCTATAATTAATATATAGCTTTTAAGCTTAGTCGAACTTGGCTGATAAGGCCTTACGTACGATAAGTGTTGTTGAAAATATTGACACTGGACACATGGTAGTAAATAGATTAAAATAATATTGAAAACATAAGTCAATCCTGTACAACAATTATAGCAAATCCTATCTACCTATAGTGGCGTATTTAATCTACAATAAATAGATTATTATGAGGCTTATCTGATTCCCCATTACAAGTGCACGTGGATCCCATGTAGAAGTTATCGTAGAAGAATTCTTGGATTGGTCTCACGTTGTCGTAGATACTCGAGGTTCAATCGCTGGTCTCGAATACGTACATCACTTCTCCGTCTTTGAAAGTCAAGGTAGCGTAGAAATATCCGAATCCACACGTAGGAAGATAGTCTCACGCTTTAAATTCCTCACAACTAACCGTCCAATTGGCTCGCAGTTGGCTCCGAATGACGATCGCTCCCAAACAACCTCGCAACAGTAATTCCAGTTGAATGTTAGTCTTTCCAAGCTTACGCCGGAATGAATGACTTAGCAATCACACTGTTTTACTCCGTTACACATCCACTTTCTCTCAACAGTAACTACAGCAGAACGACAGTCTTTCCTAACTTTCGCAGGAACGATTGACTTCGAATCTCGCCGTCTTACTTCATCGAATAATGTCGTGGCAACGCTTCACTACCACCGACGCTCGCAAGATTAAAGTTCGCTCGAACTCCACTTCGATCGAAACACTTTAAATCCTGGATTCACCGTGATCGCTCCTAATAAAGTCGATCCACGTATATCTCCGCAACTCAAACGATGCTGCTGCTTCCTTCCTTTCTCAGCAGTCCTTTTCACCACTCCCTTCACTTGAACTTTCAACGTCTCAACTGTCATTACCGGTCTTTAACCGTCCCTGTGTTTCTATTCACCTAGCGTCATTGGTCGCTTAGCAACATAGCACATCACGTGACATTTAAATTACGTTTAAAAGCCTCTTACCTAGTCTAATATTATATTTATGTATCGCAACTACATCTTCTATATATCGCCACTGAAATTGACTAGCTTATACTAGTATTATATTAATTAATTAGTTAAACATGGCATTTGATAAGATTTAATCGCTACAAATAGGCCCCCTCTTAAAAAGACTGTTTACAGGCTTTCTATCTCTAACCTACTTATCAAATGACTTGTCATTCACTAATTTAAACAAGAATAACTATTTAAACATACTTACAAACAAACTATCTCATCTAAACTTAACATACTTCTACTTATTCTATATACATCTATATACCTTACTTTCTTACCTATCTTAATAAATCTTAATTCTAAACTGATCCCCTACTCAAGTAATCAGATATCACATTGTTACATCCTTTGATATAATTGATTTTGAAGCAATAATTCTGTAATGCAAGACTCCACCTCATCACTCTAGCATTCTTCATTCTCCCTTCCTTCATGTATTGCAATCCACAATGATCTGTTTCAATCACAAACTGTTTCCCAAATAGATATCTATCAAACTTCTCAATGCCCCACATTATGGCTAAACATTCTCTTTCTTCCACTGAATATCTTCTTTCTCTATCTAGTAACTTCCTACTTGCGTATGCAATAGGGTGATTTACATCCTCGTATTTCTGCATTAACACACAACCTATTCCTATACCAGATGCATCCGTCTGAATCGTAAATTCCTTACTTAAGTCAGGTAACCTCACTATAGGTTTACTTGCTAACGCCTCCTTCAGCTTTACAAATGATTTCTCCAGTATTGGTGTCCAATCTACTACATTTGGTGACTGTTTCTTAGTCAAGTCAGATAATGGTGCCATTAATTCAGCACAATGAGGAATGAACTTCCTATAATAATTCACTGCGCCTAAGAAACTTCTCACTTGTTTCTTATTCTGTGGCCTCGGCATATCCACTATTTTATCTATCGATTCTACCTTAGGACTTATTTCACTACCTTTGAGTGTGTGCCCCAGAAAATCTACCTTCCCGTACCCTAATGAACACTTCTTTGGTTTCAAAGTAAGTTTAGCCTTCCTTACTCGTTTGAAAAATTCTCTTAACACATTCATATGATCATCCCATTCCACCGTATGCGCTAGTATGTCATCTACATAACTTTCCAGATTCTTTGTTCCATATAGGACCTTTCTTATCATCCTATTATAACTTGAAGCACTGTTTATTAAGCCGAATGGCATGACTTTGAATTTAAACATTCCATTGGCGCAAATAAAAGTCGTATAATCCTGTGAGTTTTCTGCCATTGGTATTTGCCAGTAACCTTTGCAAAAATCGAATTTACTGTATACCTTGCTCCCACTCAATTTATTAAAAACCTCTTCGTTTGACATCATGGGTTCCGGATCAAATACTGTTATCTTGTTTAACTGTTTGTAGTTACAACAGAGTCTATTCGACCCATCTGATTTCTTCACTACTACTAGTGGTGCAGCATATGCTGATTCAGATCTCTCTATTATCCTATTGTTCAACATTAACTCTATCTCTTTATCTATTTCTTTCTGTAAATGATATGGAGTTGGGTATGCTTTTGATCGAGTTGGTTCTGTACTAGTTAACTTAATCTCATGTTCAACAAGATCTGTCTTCCCTGGTACATCAGAAAATATATCGCTATATTCTTCTAATAATCTCATCATATCTCCTTTTTGTTTTTCACTCAAGTCTGGGTTTATATCAACATCCTTATAATTCTCCTTTTGTTTACTGTTATATAACTCTAGGATTTCTTCCTCTCCATCTATTCCTATTTCTCCATCATGTACTACCGCTGACACATAAGCAACTACTTCTGCTTCACCTGTTCTATCTTTTTCAACATTTGCTTTCTCCTCTAACATGTCTCTCCTGTCTATGTATTTCTTTAGCATGTTGATGTGGTATGTCTTAATCCTTCCATTCTTATCTTCAACTCTATAATCATACTCTCCTACTTTGTCTCGTACAATTAATGGACCTTGCCATTGCATAAGTAGTTTGTTGTTGCTGGTCGGCAATAACAATAATACTTTATCTCCAATTTCAAGTTTCCTATTTCTCGACTTCTTGTCATAATACTTCTTGTTCTTCAACTGTGACTGACTGATAGCTTTCTGTGCCAATGCACATGTTTCATCTATTCTCTCCCTCAATTCAAGTACATAAGTGTATGCATCTTTAATCTCCTCTTCTACAGTTCCATTAGTCCACAATTCTTTTAGAATTTTAACCGGACCTCGACATGATCTACCGAATACTAATTCAAATGGTGTGAACCCGTGGCTTTCGTGTACCGTATCTCTCAATGCAAATAAGAGAGGTGTTAAATACCTATCCCACTCTTTTGGTTGTTCACCTATCAGCTTTCTTAGTGTCGCCTTAATTGTACCATTAAGTCTCTCGACACATCCGTTTCCCATTGCGTGGTAAGGGCTAGTCATGGTGTGCTTGATTAGCAACAACCTGTTCACATCTGCCATTAATTCTGATGTGAACTGACTCCCTCTGTCAGTATGGATCTTTTGTGGTATACCCATTCGACAATAAACACTGAATAATGCCTCAACCACTTCTTCTGTACTAATTCCCTTTAAAGGTATGGCTTCTGGATACCTAGTGCTCAAATCTATTATGGTCAACACGTATCTGTATCCCCTGACTGACATTGGATTTACAGGACCTATTATATCAACACAGATATGGTTGAAGGGTACATCCACTATTGGTAAATGTCCCATCGGTGCCCTATAATTCACCTTCTTGTCTACAGCTCTCTGACAAGTATCGCAACTAAGCACGTATCTACGTACATCCTGATTTATTGACGGCCAATAGAAGTCATTAGTAATCTTACTCAATGTCTTCGTTATTCCTAGATGTGCAGATAAAAGAGAACAATGTGCGATCAACATTACCTTATCTCGAAGTGTCTTTGGAACCATTAACTGTAACTTAATTTCGTCTTTTAGGATTTCCTTGTACAGTCTATACAGTAATCCATTTTCTTTGACAAATCTTATCTTGCCTGTCTGCTCTTCTACATCTATTGTCTGATCGGCTATCTCCATGTATTTCTTTAGAGTTTCGTCCTCCATTTGCAATCTTTTAATCTCCTCAGGAGTTACTTTAAGATCGGGTAATTTCGCGTATTTTAGAGGTCTAAACTTTTCGACTTTAGCGCTCGCCTCTCTCGTCTCAACAGCGGCCATCGTCAGTCGATGTTTACATTCTTCGATGACGTCATCCATCGCGGTGACATCACGATCTATGTGTATATCCTCTTCTATACTGCTTTCTGTATGCTTGTGTATCTCCGAGTATTTGTTTTGACCTGTGTCTGTTTCAATGTCAACCTCGTCTCTATTACACATATCACTCTTCAAATTTACTTCTACCGTTTTATCTTTTCCTAATAAATATTGTACTCCATGTATCTTCCCTATTATAACAGGTTTTACAGGGTCTTCCATTACAAGGGCTTCTATTTGTCCGGTGAAATATTCTCCCTCGATTATAACATTTGCTGTGGGAAATAACTTGGTACTTCCATCAATTAGTGTGCATAATGTTTCTTTACCCGTCAATGCTGAATTGTCTATCAGGCTTCTCTTGACAACACAACACGTAGCACCTGAATCGTATAAACACTCTGATTCTATTCCATTCAGTTTGACCCAGTGCTGTGAATTGACATTATTTGACCTATGCAGATCATGACAATCCATATCCATGACAAAAGCACTTGTTACTTTCTCACTTGCTTCACTTGTCCTAATCTGTGGAATCCTCCAATTATCTGATTCTGATCTACACATTACACCACATCTACCTCGACTATTCATTATCTTATGTCTGCTATTCTCAAACACTTGAATAGCTGCAGCCGTATGCTTAACATGACCTTTGAATTTATTTGGGCAGTTGTATGCCTTATGACCAGCTATTTTACAGACATAACAGACAATTCCCTTCTCATTGCTCTGTGTTCCTTCTTTGTGAAAATCTCTGTTATTTACCCTACTCCTATTGGTTTCACCATGCCATTCATTAGCAGCTTTGAACCTATTTGTTGCATTGGTAAACTTATCCTTGGTTCTTTCTTCAAATACTTTACGTTGGTCTCTGTCAAATGTGAACCTTGGTTTTACTCTCATACTGGTATCACCATGTTTGTACCCGTGAGCTTCAATGTATGCCTCCGCATGAGTTAACATGTCCTTGAGTTTAATCTTACCTTTCTCCTTAATAAAGATCTTCAATTCTGGTGAGCAGGTTGTGAAGAATTGTTCCTTCAATATTAAACTCTCTAACCCTTCAAATGTTTCCTCATATCCTGCTAAGGCCATCCACTGTCTAAGGTATCTCCTCAATCTTTCCAAAAATTGAGAACAATTCTCTCCAATTTCAATTCGACTTTCTCTAAATTTTTGTCTGTAACCGCCTTCTGTCAATCTAAACCTCTTGAGCAATTGTTCTTTAAGACATTCATAATTTTGTGCCTCTCTAGAAGATAATCTCTGGTAGACTTCTAAGGATTTCCCTTCTAGATGTCTAGCTAGTGTTAAGGACCAAAGTTTTTGTGGAATCTCGTACGCCTCCACTGTCCTTTCAAATCTTAATAAATATGCGTCTAAGCAATCCTTGTTTTCATTAAAATTTGGAAATTTAATGTCTCTCATTCCCCTTCCATTATTTCCACTATTTCCTTCTTCATTATCATTTACAAACATTACATTACTGCCTCCATTTTGTTGACGATCAGCAGTCGCCCTTGCTTCAATCTCTTTGACCTTAAGCTCTATCTCAAGTTTCTTTAATTCTAATTCCATTTGTCTCTTCGCTCGTTCCTCCTCAGCTTGTCGCTTGGCTTTCTCTTCATCTATTTCCATTTGTCTCTTCGCTCGTTCCTCCTCAGCTTGTCGCTTAGCTCTCTCTTCATCTATTTCCATTTGTCTCTTCGCTCGTTCCTCCTCAGCTTGCCGCTTAGCTCTCTCTTCATCTATTTCCATTTGTCTCTTCGCTCGTTCCTCCTCAGCTTGGCGTTTAGCTCGCTCATCCTCTAATTGTCTCTTAGCTCGCTCATCCTCTAATTGTCTCTTTGCCCTCTCTTCTTCTAATAACTCTCTAGCCTTTTTATCTTCTCTCTCTTTGGCTCTTTCCTCTCTCAGTTCAGCCTGACGCTCCTTTACGAAATTTTTCAGTTCCTCTGCTTTCATCCCCATCTCTTGGCCCATCGTTAACCACTGTTGGTAGTCAGTAACGGACATTTTACTTGCTTACTTTTGTTTCGGCTAAGTAATAAATCAATAGCTTTGTGCTATATAAAATTCTCGAATACTAATGACACTCTATATGTAACCTCTTATTGATATGTACTCTATGGAATTACTACGTCATAAATTTAATATCTAATCGCACCGTTTCAAATGTCCTACAGATGCGTACCGTTATAATTCAAATTAAACTAATCAATCTACTACTATCCTAATGCACATTAACTAACGGTTTACTTAAGCACAATAAAGTCTCTCAAATCCTGGACTATGAGCTCCCAAAGTTGTAGCCTATAATTAATATATAGCTTTTAAGCTTAGTCGAACTTGGCTGATAAGGCCTTACGTACGATAAGTGTTGTTGAAAATATTGACACTGGACACATGGTAGTAAATAGATTAAAATAATATTGAAAACATAATGTGAGGTTTCGGGTTTAGTGGTAACGGTGCATTAGTGTAAGGGGTTGTGGGTAGCGGTGTAGTCGTTGTCCAGTGAGTGGGTGCCCTCCTCTATTTTTCTTGGTTCTTTATCTCTGCATTCTTTGCCTTTGCCTGCCTTTGGCCTCTGCCGCCATTGGCTGCCGCTTCTGCCTCTTTGCTTCTGCTTGGCCGTTGGCCAATTCTTGCTGTCTTTGCCTCTGCCTGCCTTTGGCCTATTCTTGCCTGCCATTGGCTGACGCTTCTTTCTGCCTTTGGCCACTTCTGCCTTTGGCCATTTCTGCCTTAGGCCATTTCTGCTTTAGGCCATTTCTGCCTTAGGCCATTTCTGCTTTAGGCCATTTCTGCCTTAGGCCATTTCTGCTTTAGGCCATTTCTGCCTTAGGCCATTTCTGCTTTAGGCCATTTCTGCCTTAGGCCATTTCTGCTTTAGGCCATTTCTGCCTTTGGCCATTTCTGCCTTTGGCCATTTCTGCCTTTGGCCATTTCTGCCTTTGGCCATTTCTGCCTTCGGCCATTTCTGCCTTTGGCCATTTCTGCCTTTGGCCATTTCTGCCTTTGGCCATTGCGATTGTTGGTTGGTTTCTCCCGCGCTGCGTTGGCTTGGCGATGGTCGGTCGTCTGCTCGGTGGCCTACGACCGCTCTGGAGAACTATAAAAGGACGGACACACACTGCGAAAGAGAACTGTGAAGGACACACTTTGCGAGAGACACTTTAAAAGAGTTCAAGTTAGATTTAGCTTGGGAGATTGATCGATTGGATCCGACATTAAGAGGATTAACGATACAATTGAAAGCTGAACGATTTGAGAGTAGACGTTAATGACATTGGAGAAAGGATTCGATTCGTTTCTTATTCGAATTCTTCTGGATAATCTTTACGTAAACAGTTGGCGATACTTTGCGTGAAAGACTGGATAATCTTTACGTAAACAGTTGGCGATACTTTGCGTGAAAGACTGGATAATCTTTACGTAAACAGTTGGCGATACTTTGCGTAAAAGACTGGATAATCTTTACGTAAACAGTTGGCGATACTTTGCGTGAAATACTGGATATTATTCACGTGTATGAAACTTCCATACATAAGCAGTTAGTCACTTTTCATGAATAAAGAGTTAACGCTGAATGTTCAGATCTATCAACATAAGATCACCTCGCGGATATATTAGTCACTTGGCAAGATAGGACTGGGGATAGCGATCCTGGTAGATAACTAGATCCTCAGGTCCGCAACAAATTGGTACCAGAATCGAGGGTGAACATTCAACGTCGCTGAGAACTAACTTTTGAAATCTGTGGATATGGCAACTGCTGATAGAGATGACACAATCGTCTATTCACTGATAGATATGGCTGAGCCAACTATGCACTCGACGCCCGCCAGCCGGGGAAAAACAACGACATCTGAGAGACCAAATCAGCGCAGTCATTTCGAGGAAACTGATTTTGATGCCTTGGAAAACGCGTCGGAAAATCGCACTAGTAAGAGATGGGAACCCCTCACAGTCGATAGGATGCCAGAATCACGACCGCCTGCAGATTCTCATCCGATCTACGAGCACAAGAGGACATACATGAAACCAGGGAAATTCGATGGAACAGGATCCTTGGAGTCAGTGTTGCCAGGTACTTTCCTTAAATCCCGCCCAAAGGCTTCCCAAAATCCGCCCAAAAGTAGCCCAATATAAATTATAGTGTAAACAAAATGAAAATAGCTGAAAATGATCAAAATTTATGCAATTATTTACTTCTAATTGAACGTTGGTAACTTGTTTCATCGTAAAGTTCAAAAATTGAATGCATCTGAACAGGGTAATTTCTTCCTTAACATCTCCAACATTTCACATGTTAGCAAACTTAGCATCTGAATGTATTTTTCACAGTCTTTGCAATACCGTTTTCCGTATAGCGGACAAGAATGAAAGTAGCCCAAAAAACCGCAACCCGCGGACAGCGATTTTTTCCCGCAACTAAATTTTGAAACCAGCCCAATTGGGCGGGAAAACCGCGGAACTGGCAACACTGCTTGGAGTCCTTCTTGGCTCAGTTTGATGTGTGCGCTCGGTACAACCAATGGTCTGGCAAAGATAAAGTGGACTTCTTGCGGTGCGCACTAGACAAGGCCGCCACGCAGCTCCTGTGGGATTTCGGTGCCAGCGAACACGTGACCTACGACCAACTGGTGAAGCGACTACGACAGAGGTACGGTGCGGAGGGCCAGGCTGAGACATTCCGAGCCCAGCTCTATTATCGTGGCCAACGCTCCGATGAAAGTCTCAGCGACCTCTTACATGACATACGACGTCTTGTGGTGTTAGCCTATCCGGTTCCGTCGAACGCCACCACAGAAATTCTAGCGCGAGACGCTTTCTTGGAATCGATACGGGATCGCGAACTCTCGCTGAAGGTTCGAGAAAGAGAACCTAAGTCGATTGATGAAGCTTATCGGATGGCGCTACGCTTCAGCGCTTATCAAAGCATGGCCGACGTTGACGATCGCCGGAGGGCTCCTAACCGCGTGAGAGGTACTCAAGGGATGGAAACGCACGACCAGCTTCAGAATCAACTGGAAGGATTCCTCGTCGCTCAACGAAGATGGCAACAGGAACTGGAAGACAAAATCGTGCGCCAACTGGGAGAACTGCGCGTTCCTCCTTCTTCTCATCCGCCTCGAGTCACTGGTCCTGAACGAAGCAGCAACGACGCTCGGAATTCTGGACGGGATATGCTCTGCTACAATTGTGGCCGACCGGGCCATATCGCCCGTCGCTGCCCTCAACCACGTCGTCCTCCAGGTCAGCAAAGAGAACCTCGCAGGGCCGAGACGATCGAACCGGAAGGGAATGTGGCTACCAATCACACAACCCGTGAGCAACCCAAGGTATTCTCTAACAACGCTATCTACATCCGCGCAACCATAAACGGATACTCCCGTACTTGTCTCATTGATACTGGCTCGGAGGTAAGCATACTCCCTCTTGATCTTGCACACGAACTAGAACTGCAACCTAGCACTCGCATTCTTCTTGCAGCTAATGGCACTGGAATAAGGGTTTGTGGAGAGGTAACCATACCCCTTAGGTTTTGGAGAAATTTTGTCATAAACACTAAGTTCTTGGTATCCGACCAAATATGTGAGACCATGCTTGGGATGGATTGGCTTAGGGAACATCGCTGTCACATTGGGTTTGGAACGGGAGCCCTTTTCATTGGTAGGAAACAGATCCCATTGGTTAAAGGGAATGGTGCGTCCTGGTGTCGTAGGGTGGTGGTTGCAGAAGAGGTGGTAATATCCCCACGTTCTCAGTGTGATGTCCCATCCAAAACTTTGTATGGTAGTCTTGGGGTCACGGCACCGGCTTGGATGACTGAGGCTTCGGAGCTCTCCCCTGGCGTTCATGTTGCACGAGTTTTACTGCGTGATGAAGCCAATATGGGTCAGGTAAGGATAGTAAACTTGAGTGAACAACCGGTACGATTGTGCAGAGATCAAATGATTGGGGAATTGTATCCGGTCCAGGTAAATGAAAAGGAAATGGAAAGTCCAGAGGTGGTGGATGAACCGGAAAATCCAATGGCTGACGGGCTGATGAAAGATCTTCCCGAAGCAGTACCACCTGAGGCAAGGGAAAGCCTAAGACGATTGTTAGCGGAATACAAAGATGTATTTTCGGTTTCTGAAGGAGATCTTGGGAAAACAATGGTTTGTGAGCATAAAATAGATACGGGCGATGCACGGCCAGTGAGACAACCATTTAGAAGGCAACCGATACCTTATCGGGATGCTATCGATCGACAATTAGAGCAGATGCTAAGTGCAGGAGTCGTGGAACCAGCGTTAAGTGAATGGGCTGCCAATGTAGTACTGGCGAAGAAGAAAGATGGCAGTTTGCGATTCTGCATCGATTACAGACAGTTGAACGAACACACTAGGAAAGATTCATACCCGCTGCCAAGGACTGAGGACTGTCTGGACGCTCTTTCAGGGGCCACTTGGTTTAGTACACTCGACTTAAGGAGTGGGTACCACCAAGTCGCAATGGACCCAAAAGATGCAGACAAAACGGCGTTTATGACTCGCAGAGGTATTTTTCGTTGGAAAGTGATGCCGTTCGGACTCTGCAATGCTCCGGCGACTTTTCAACGCTTGATGGACATCGTTCTATCAGGGCTTAATTTTGAGATATGTCTCGTCTATTTAGACGACATAATAGTTTTTGGTGACTCTTGGGAACAGCACTTAGAGAGGTTAGGATCGGTTTTCCAACGTCTGCGGTCGGCGAATCTTAAGTTAAAACCTAGTAAATGTCACTTGTTGAGGCAGACGGTAGGATTTCTGGGACATGTTGTTTCGAAGGAGGGAGTGGCCGTCGATCCTGCCAAGGTCCTAGAGGTCGCCTCCTGGCCTACGCCATCACGATTGAAGGAAGTGCGTGCTTTCGTAGGGCTATGCGCTTATTATAGGAAGTTTATAACAGGATTTTCGAGTGTGGCCGCACCGCTCTTTGCTTTGACGAAGAAGGAACACGCTTTTGTGTGGGATGAAGCATGTCAGTTAGCTTTTGATCGGTTGAAAGTTGCGTTGACCACTGCACCAATCCTGTGTTTGCCAGTAGAGGGAGCTACATATGTGCTAGACTGCGACGCTTCGGATTACGGAATCGGAGCGGTATTATCTCAACGCATAGGAGGGGAAGAGAAAGTTGTAGCCTATGGAAGTCGCCTCTTCTCCTCGGCGGAGAAGAATTATTGCATAACGCGCAAGGAACTCTTGGCCGTTGTGTATTTTGTTAAGATATTTCGCCAATATCTCTTGGGAGGCCACTTCGTCCTACGCACAGATCATGCCGCACTTAAATGGCTTCAAAAGACGCCGGAGCCAATCGGACAACAGGCGCGATGGTTAGAACAGCTGGCAGAATACGACTTTGAGATTATCCATCGGCCGGGAATTAGACACGGAAACGCTGATGCGCTATCTCGAAAGCCTTGTCAACAATGTGGAGAATTATCTTCAGGGGAGGAAACCATACAAGTGAGGGAAGTAACAGTAGATCCAGTGGTTGAGAGCGCTGACGTCATGGATGATATAGCTACAGCTCAACGGGAAGATCCGGAGATAGCTCTGGTACGATGTTGGTTGGCAGAGGGAGCAGAAATTCCAGCCCTAGTTGAGATTCTCTTTGAGTCGGAAGCAGTTAAGGTCTATTGGAGAGTACGAGAATCTTTATTTATGCGGGACGACGTAGTCTATCGCCGAACACCAGGCGATGTAGAACAAATGCTAGTACCAAAGTCACAGCGACCAAACTTCTTGAAAATGGCTCACACGGGTGTGACCGGAGGTCATTTAGGTGTGCGACGAACGAAGTTTCAAGTGAGAAGGCGGGGCTATTGGGTTGGTTGGTCCAAAGACGTGAAACGTTACTGCAAGCAGTGTTCGGAATGTGGTCAGTACAAGAGGGGACAACCGCCAAGACAGGGACCATTGCAGCCTGTTCCCTGTGGCGAAGCATGGGAAAAATTAGGAATCGATTTGACTGGTCCCCATCCTAGGAGTAGGAGAGGACACATCTACATATTGACAGTGATGGATTATTTTTCCAAATATGTAGAAGCCATACCGTTAGCGAATCAAGAGGCCGCAACGGTCGCGAAAGCTTTAGTCGAGACGGTCATAGTGAGATACGGAGCACCCCTGCAGATTTTAACGGACCAGGGCAGGAACTTCGATGGAATTCTCTTTCGTGAAGTGTGTAAGTTGCTTGAAATTGACAAGGTACGGACGTCCAGCTACCAACCACGTAGCAACGGATTGATAGAGAGGTTTCATCGGACGATGAACGCCATGTTGGGGAAAGTGATTAGTGAACATCAGAAGGATTGGGACGAGGTTCTTCCCTATGTAATGGCAGCGTATAGAGCGTCGTGTCACGAGGTCACGGGCTTCACTCCGAACTACATCATATATGGAAAAGAAAATCGTGCACCGATGGATTTGGTATATGGACGCCCGAGCGAAGCGAATAATGACAGGCCGACCTACTCCGACTATGTGACAGCGCTACAGGAGCGGATGGAAAAAGCGTACGCTCTGGTACGGCAAAACCTTAGACAAGCAGCTGAACGGCGTAAGCACAGGTATGATATGCGGGTAAGACCGATTCAGTTTGAGACAGGGCAATGGGTCTGGTACTTTACGCCTAGACGTTTCGTAGGGCGTAGTCCCAAATGGGCTAGAAACTTTACGGGACCATATATGATACAACGACAATGTGGCGCTGTAAACTTCCTCTTGCAGAAAACGGCGAAGTCTAAACCGTTTGTAGATCATGTAGATAAGCTACGGCCGTGTTATGACCAAACACAGGGCAAATGGGCCGAGCCCAAGGCCCCAACAACGGACGAAGGCAGGGCAGTGTCACCCATTAGAACAGACAGGCCGCGGAGGAACATAAGACGGCCAGCTAGATTCGCATAGACGCGAATACGAAGTTTGGGCAGGCGTACATTGTGTTTCATGACACTGCCGTGTATATAGTTATTAAGGCATCACTGCCGTTGATGCAGTAGTTTTGGTTATTTTATTCTTAATGCTTTACGTTTGAGCCATGTTCGTTACCCTGTTTCTTAAGAAACACAGTATAAGTTAATAGGTTACGCTTGTGGCGATACATAAGGAAAGGCAGAAGCGATACTTAAACAGCTTAGGTTGCTAACCAGTTAAGTATTGCATACGTTAAGCTGCCGGCTACGTTAGTTTATAGCTTAACCATGCGCAAGGGTAAGAGATACGCATGTTAGGCCGTGATTTGGCAAGCGTTGGCCATAGCGCGGTTATGAAGAAAATTTGCATGCGTTAAATTGGCCGTTGCACCGAATGACTGCGGCTATTTGTTTTTATATTTGTTTATTAATAGAAGTATTTTGTTGACAATCGCGCTAAGGTGCACAGTGCACTTGGCCAATTTGGCAAGCGTGGCCGGGAAAATCCCTCGCATCTTCGCTAAGTATAGGGCTGCTGATGACTTGAGTGACGTCACTGTCCAAATAGTAGATCGGCGTGGGCTGCTAAGGCGATGTTAAACAGGGCAGAACAGAAGCGCGTAGGGGCGCAAATTCAACAGCGGACGGTGGCCGTGAGGAGATTAAGAGATGATCGGCAGTATTCACTTAGTCAGAATGGAGGCGACATGTACTGTAAAATGCGCTTTCTGCCCGAAAAAATTTAAAGGAAAGTACGGACGGTCTTCGTGCGTTAGACATTTCAAGAAAAAGCATGATAAAGAACGTTCTCAGGCGAACGAGGAAGCGGGGCCTTCGTCGAGTTATGTCGGTTTAACAGACGATGTGCCGCTATTTGAAGATATTTCTGAAGCAGAAGATGCCTCCGTTGAAAGCCCGATGGCTTTAGCGACCGATGAGGAACTCACGCAGTTTCTAGAGGAATATCCATTTACAGAGTTAATGGAAGGGGAAATCAATGGAATATTGGAGCCAGAAGCTATGACGGAAGCCTCAATTTTCACTCAACTACGACCCTTGGAAGAGAGTGTGTTCGGACTGAGCGGGCGAGATATTTCACGTATGATCCAACACGCAGCAGGAATTGCCTGGAAAACATCATGTGACCGTTTTGTGGAGATTTATGCAGCCAAGCACACCGCTTGTCCGAGATGGTTTGTGGAGGCACTTTACAAGGGGTTCGTGCAAGAACGTCCGAGGAAGGGCTTTGTGGCGAAAGGAGTTCCACAGCCGGTGCCGCCTCCTCCTCCTCCTCCTCCTCCTCCTCCTCTTCCTCCCCTGCATGCGGCTCTTGGGGATGACCCGGTTAATGCAATAGTGGTTGAGGAAGATTAAAGCAATTGTCTGGGGTGAGAATCATTTTTTTTTAAATTTATTTTATTGGCCATTATAAACTGTACGCATGGGAGAGGTCTCCCATTTCATCGTGGTCCCCCAGGGATGTGAGGTTTCGGGTTTAGTGGTAACGGTGCATTAGTGTAAGGGGTTGTGGGTAGCGGTGTAGTCGTTGTCCAGTGAGTGGGTGCCCTCCTCTATTTTTCTTGGTTCTTTATCTCTGCATTCTTTGCCTTTGCCTGCCTTTGGCCTCTGCCGCCATTGGCTGCCGCTTCTGCCTCTTTGCTTCTGCTTGGCCGTTGGCCAATTCTTGCTGTCTTTGCCTCTGCCTGCCTTTGGCCTATTCTTGCCTGCCATTGGCTGACGCTTCTTTCTGCCTTTGGCCACTTCTGCCTTTGGCCATTTCTGCCTTAGGCCATTTCTGCTTTAGGCCATTTCTGCCTTAGGCCATTTCTGCTTTAGGCCATTTCTGCCTTAGGCCATTTCTGCTTTAGGCCATTTCTGCCTTTGGCCATTTCTGCCTTTGGCCATTTCTGCCTTTGGCCATTTCTGCCTTTGGCCATTTCTGCCTTTGGCCATTTCTGCCTTCGGCCATTTCTGCCTTTGGCCATTTCTGCCTTTGGCCATTTCTGCCTTTGGCCATTTCTGCCTTTGGCCATTGCGATTGTTGGCTGGTTTCTCCCGCGCTGCGTTGGCTTGGCGATGGTCGGTCGTCTGCTCGGTGGCCTACGACCGCTCTGGAGAACTATAAAAGGACGGACACACACTGCGAAAGAGAACTGTGAAGGACACACTTTGCGAGAGACACTTTAAAAGAGTTCAAGTTAGATTTAGCTTGGGAGAATGATCGATTGGATCCGACATTAAGAGGATTAACGATACAATTGAAAGCTGAACGATTTGAGAGTAGACGTTAATGACATTGGAGAAAGGATTCGATTCGTTTCTTATTCGAATTCTTCTGGATAATCTTTACGTAAACAGTTGGCGATACTTTGCGTGAAAGACTGGATAATCTTTACGTAAACAGTTGGCGATACTTTGCGTGAAAGACTGGATTATCTTTACGTAAACAGTTGGCGATACTTTGCGTAAAAGACTGGATAATCTTTACGTAAACAGTTGGCGATACTTTGCGTGAAATACTGGATATTATTCACGTGTATGAAACTTCCATACATAAGCAGTTAGTCACTTTTCATGAATAAAGAGTTAACGCTGAATGTTCAGATCTATCAACATAAGATCACCTCGCGGATATATTAGTCACTTGGCAAGATAGGACTGGGGATAGCGATCCTGGTAGATAACTAGATCCTCAGGTCCGCA
Source organism: Aporrectodea caliginosa (assembly GCA_020284085.1). Taxonomy (NCBI): domain Eukaryota; kingdom Metazoa; phylum Annelida; class Clitellata; order Crassiclitellata; family Lumbricidae; genus Aporrectodea; species Aporrectodea caliginosa. The sequence goes on from JACEVL010000506.1 coordinate 1,007,005, forward strand.
ACAAAAAGTCAATCCTGTACAACAATTATAGCAAATTCTATCTACCTATAGTGGCGTATTTAATCTACAATGAATAGATTATTATGAGGCTTATCTGATTCCCCATTACAAGTGCACGTGGATCCCATGTAGAAGTTATCGTAGAAGAATTCTTGGATTGGTCTCACGTAGTCGTAGATACTCGAGGTTCAATCGCTGGTCTCGAATACGTACATCACTTCTCCGTCTTTGAAAGTCAAGGTAGCGTAGAAATATCCGAATCCACACGTAGGAAGATAGTCTCACGCTTTAAATTCCTCACAACTAACCGTCCAATTGGCTCGCAGTTGGCTCCGAATGACGATCGCTCCCAAACAACCTCGCAACAGTAATTCCAGTTGAATGTTAGTCTTTCCAAGCTTACGCCGGAATGAATGACTTAGCAATCACACTGTTTTACTCCGTTACACATCCACTTTCTCTCAACAGTAACTACAGCAGAACGACAGTCTTTCCTAACTTTCGCAGGAACGATTGACTTCGAATCTCGCCGTCTTACTTCATCGAATAATGTCGTGGCAACGCTTCACTACCACCGACGCTCGCAAGATTAAAGTTCGCTCGAACTCCACTTCGATCGAAACACTTTAAATCCTGGATTCACCGTGATCGCTCCTAATAAAGTCGATCCACGTATATCTCCGCAACTCAAACGATGCTGCTGCTTCCTTCCTTTCTCAGCAGTCCTTTTCACCACTCCCTTCACTTGAACTTTCAACGTCTCAACTGTCATTACCGGTCTTTAACCGTCCCTGTGTTTCTATTCACCTAGCGTCATTGGTCGCTTAGCAACATAGCACATCACGTGACATTTAAATTACGCTTAAAAGCCTCTTACCTAGTCTAATATTATATTTATGTATCGCAACTACATCTTCTATATATCGCCACTGAAATTGACTAGCTTATACTAGTATTATATTAATTAATTAGTTAAACATGGCATTTGATAAGATTTAATCGCTACAATATCAATGGATTACTCCAAGGCCTTTCACACGGTACGTCATCGCACACTGATGCTCAAAATGGGAGCGCTTGGTCAAAAATTGAGATGACAGCATTACAAAGATTATCGAGAAAGTGTTGTCAATTGAAATTTTCTATCGATTAAGGATTTCTTTTTGGGCAGTAGATAGCTCTCATTGAGGCCTACCTCGTCACCAGAAATCTAGTGAAAATGTGGTCAAAAATTGAGATGATAGCATTATAAAGATTATCGAGAAAGTGTTGTCATTCGAATTTGTCTATCGATTAAAGATTTCTTTCTGGACCGTAGATAGCTGTCATTGAGGCCTACCTTGTCTCCAAATATCTAGTGAAAATGTCGAAAGAAATTAAAATGAGAGCCTTTTAAAAATATGTTGTTAATTCGACAAGAGTGGGGGTACAATCCCGTAATGCGTCCTTTCCACGAGATTTTATGAAAAGTGTTGTCATCTGAATTTATCCGTCGATTAAGGATTTCTTTTGGGGCCTTAGATAGCTGCCATCGAGGGCTACCTTGTGACCAAAAATCTAGTGAAAATGTGGACAAACATTTAAACGACAGCATTATAAAGATAACGAGAAGTGTTCGAGAAAGTGTTGTCATTTGAATTTGTCTATCGATTAAGGATTTCTTTTCGAGCCGTGGATAGCTGTCACTAGGGAATGCAAACCCGGGGTCTTTTTTCGAAACCCGGGTTTCGGGTTTGACCGCCGTGAAAACCCGGGTAACCCGGGTTTGGACGGGTTAACAAATTTTACATGATAAATATTATTACTGCACTATTTCTTGCGTAAGAACAACGTCGTCGTATGCAGCTATAGGTCCAACGTTCTCCAACAGTCAAGAATTTTGCATAAAAAGAAAACTTTATGATAATCGCGATAGTTTTTTATATAAGCAGTGTTTTTCAATAAAAAATGTTCAGGAACTGAACAATTCCAGAACAGTTATAGAAGACACTGTAAGGGCTCCGAAGGCCTAAACCTGAGCCTCTAATTTTATAGCATCCTGAATACCAATAAACACTGAAAACGCTGAAATTAAATTAAATTAACTAAATAATTTTTTATTAAAAATGTAAGTAAATAAAATAATTTTTAGGAGCTTGAAAAATTCACGGAATGCCGTTCCGAAGCGTTCTGTCTGAAAGAAACATTGCATAGGCCTATAAAAATAATTGTCAAATGACAGCTTAATCGTCTACATCTCAGCTTTAGGCCATTCCAGTGCCTGCCAATTTGCTTTCAGAAGATAATTTAGTCATCGTTACTCTGCAACCCAATTTGGCAGAGCCAGAACTTACTAAAGTAGATGCTGCTTTGGAGACATATCGCTGCCTGTGATTGTGCTTGGACTAAGAGGCCTACCGTCATTGGCTTCGTCAGAACGACAAGGGTCACCAACGTCCTTGTGTTTCAGCAGGTTTATCTTATGCTTGGACCCGAATGAATAGCCTATTCATATTTCTTGTTGCACCGCTGGCAATTTTGCTGCGAGTTACATAACTGACATTGAGCCGTCTGGCCCTCAGAATCGTGAACGAAATGATCCCAAACACCACCCTTTACATTTGCTGATTTAGACATTGTTTGGATTTGTGTCTGAAATCACTAAATTCAAATAAAAACAGTTTACTGCTATTATTTACGGGATAGCCCTTCCAGTTACACTAGTTTTTGATATAATAATAGTAATAGTAATAATAATAATAATAATAATAATAATATAATAATAATAATAATAATAATAATAATAATAATAATAATAATAATAATAATAATAATAATAATCTTCGTTTAATTTTTCAAACTGACAAGTACACCAGGATGATCACAATTCATAGTAGGCTATTAACGGATGATCACAAGTTATTACAGGAGTCGATGTTTAACTGTTTTGACAGCCATGCAAGGCGCCTGTCACGTCCTACTGCTCATTTTTTCAACGCCACCTAGCGAATGAAAAAGGCTGAGTCGACCTTAGGGAGGGTACCGGGAAGCGATCCCGGGTCCATTGCCTCTACGCGCCATTGTTACCATGGCACTACCCTAAAACCCCTCCCCAACGTCATGCTCCTTTTTTTTCTTTGCCAGTTCTTAGCTCGGCATTTTTGTGAATAATTGCGATTTTTAAAAGGCATTTCATAATTATTTCATCACAACTTTTACCTTATCAGTGACTTGGGATTTTTTGGTACACTGTTGGCCAAGCTTGGGATTTTTTCTGGGAAGATCTTGGGATTTAAGAAAATGGAGAGTGGTCGCGCTGACAAGCATCAATCATAGACATCAGAATAGTAAATGTAAGACGTCTATGAGTCTATGGCATCAATGAGCTTGTAATCTGAGTCGCAATCTCGAGATTTCTACAGCGCCGAAAGTCACGTCTTTCTCTTGCGGCCACTAAGCTCTTTTCCCAACTTTGTCTACAAGCGGAAAAGCATTTTTGGTTTGTCGTTGAAATATATTAATAATATTTATACGGAGAAATTAATTTTGAAAATATATTGAGGCTATAAATACCACGATATTAATGTGTTTTAAATGGAGATTAATTTTAAATATAAAAATTATTGTATTATTGAGGCTATAAATACCACGATAGGTCTATTCTGTTTGCGTGTGTTAGGACTATTATTAAATTATGCGCCAATTTACAGTCTGCATGATTTATGTAATTTAGTCAATATTTAGCCTAGTTTGCCTCTTCCTCAAACAACGCAGAGGTGCAAAAACCAAACTTTGTTCAAAATGAAAAGTTGGTTCTTTGGTTTTTGGTTTTATTTGGTTTTTTGGTTTTGTTTTGGAGATTTTCATATTTCGGATCATAAAGCTCATAAAATGGCATAATACCGTTCAAATTAATCAGATGCATATAAATGAAATTAATTAGAATAGTAGACCTGTAGAATGTCATAAGACAGAAGTTAACAAAGACCATACAACAATTGCCAAGAGAGTTGAAGAGACGACATTTTTGGCATTTATAATTTTGAAATTTGTAAAAAACCAAAAACACAAAATTTGGAGATTTTTTTTTTTTTTTTTAAACCAAAAAAAAAACCAAAAACCAAAAAACCAAGCCTTTAACAGCCCTGAAACAACGGTCGTAGGACTCATCGTGATCTCGGACATTTTCTAAAGCACTTCGTAAACGCTCAGCGCAGGGCACCACCAGCGCTGCGTCAAGTTAATTAAGGCGTTTTCCTGAGATACCAAGTGAGAGGGGTAGGGGAGGGAGTGGAGGGAGAGGAAGGAGGAGAGACTAATGGAGAGGCAGAGGAAGGGGTAGTGGGAGAATGAGACGGAATACAATATACAATACAATACAACTGTAATTTGATAATGCCCTCCTTACAAAGTTCAGAAGTGCACATTGAAGCTGGGCAACTATTAAGAGCCATAAATAGACTGAAAGAGGTAAGTTTTAAGTTTAGAGCGAAAAACAGTCTCGCTAAGAGAGTTGCGGACATGAGGAGGTAGAGTTCCAGATGGAAGGACCGGGATGGGAGACGGAGGGAGGAGGAAGAAGAGGAGGAGGGGAGGGAGTGGAGAGGGAGGAGAGGTGTGGAGGAGGAGAGATGGACTACACTCATTTTATGGTAAGTAGCTAGCGATCTATCGTATACGTCCCTAGAGCAATGTCTTGATGAAAGGGGAAACTCACCTGTCATACTTGGACCAGTCACAAGACAGTATTTCACCCGAGTGGCCGCTTATGACAATTGCAGACATGCAGGGCTTTCGAACATCCTCGACATGAAGCGTTCGATCTCCTGCAGGCAAAGTACATTGTGATAACGTCAAAAACTAAACTAGATGTTACGCACACTATGAAGCAGTCCGTGTAATTAAGAATGTATCTACTCTAAAACATATTTTTGAAGACTCGGAGGAGAAGCCTGAATGTAAATGAGATACAAAGAATATTATACCACAAGTTTGCAAATTAACAGTCATTTGGGCCAAAAAATGTATACTATGCCCAGTGCCCACCTCTCATCTGATTGAAGAATCTAAATTCTCCAGAGATGTCTGCTGGATAAATCCAAGATTGAGACAGATTTGTGTTTAGCTATTGGCTGTCTGCCAGTGAGCCAGCGCATATTCTACCTACTTCAGCATTTTTCCTACAGAAAATGTTAATTCTGTTGTAAACTAACCCTACAAGCAGCAGCAGTTATATTTTAAATTTAGAAGGTAATGTAATTAGTAATTTATGTAGCGCCACTCACAGCCGAGGCCATTCAGTAGCGCTGAATGCATAGAGTCACGAAGCTTCAATTTGCCCACTAGTATTCTAAGGTTTCTATCCTGCCCAAATTTCAATATAGCATGTTTTCACGCAATAAACCTCCTGGAATCAGCTGGCTGTGCAATGTGCATAGCCGCTGGTCTAATTGTAAGTAGTCAGAATCGCTGAGTGAGTAGGCCTACGTTAAATAAGTTTACATTAAAACTATACCATCTGTATCATGACTTTCCAGGCTAAAATTTAAATTTTGTCTGTTGGTCGTAAAAATTGACGAAACGAATTCTTGCTAAATAGAAGTCGGATTGATGAAAATAATTTTTCATGAAATAGAAGTGGGCGTTATGAAAAGAATCTTTCTTAAATAGAAGCTGGATTGATGGAAAATAAATCTTAATTAAATAAAACGGCAAGCATTTAGTATCGGGGTGCGTGTATTTTCTCCCGTAATTTTAGTCGTTCTGAGAGTCGGTTAGGGTAAGGTTACGCGTCGTGAGGGTCGGTTAGGATCAGGGTTAGGGTCGTCTTTAGAAAACATCGCACCTTCTTCGCAGCATGCCAAAAGATACCGTCCGACGCCCGTAAACCCCGATACTAAATGCTTGCAAATAAAAGTTGGATTGATGAAAAATAATGCTACAATGGACTAATAATTTACGACGCTAAACTATACGTTCCCCAGTACCGTCCCTATTTTAGTCAGACCGCAAAGTTAGCGTAAAGTTTTACGAGTTACTATAAAACTTACATAAGTACTTTAAGTGAAACTAAATAATGCAACAAATATATATCTGTAATACTTTCATTAAGACAAAGACAAATGCCATTATTATATTAACAGTAGCAATAAAAAACAAGTGATTATAACAAAATACCTGTTGGAATCGAATCGAATCGAGAAAATGTTTTCGACAGGTTCATTATCGGCGGGCAGTGGCGGAGTCACATGCGTGTGTCACGTGATCTCATTTGCGTATCTTTAACGGGGTAGATTCGAATCGAGGAGGTCGATTCGAGGAGGTCGATTCGAGCTGGGAGGTAGGAAAGAGACACGAAACCGGCTTATACCCCGCATGCTGATAGCAAGACGGCTTATACCCCCGATTCTAACGGAAAACCTGTCGATTTCACTGCTCGCTCGAGGTAGATTCGACCTTAAAGACGGCTCTCTCTCGCACGAAGTACGCCTATCCATTGTGGGTTTGTAGTACTTGGTCAAAACATCATACCATAAAGTCGTCTCCATTATCTGAAACATGATTTTATATCCAACGATCTCCATCTATCGAGTAGCGTACGACTCCTATCTCTCTCTCTCTCTCTCTCTCTCTCTCTCTCTCTCTCTCTCTCTCTCTCTCTCTCTCTCTCTCTCTCTCTCTCTCTCTCTCTCTCTCTCTCTCTCTCTCTCTCTCTCTGCACGCATTAAATTCAAAATCCTTATTCTGGTCTTCAAGGCACAACGGGGTCTTGCCTCGAAATATCTAGCTGACGTAGGGTCCTGTTACTCCGGCCTCTTTCAGCCTCCTCGCATAGTCCACTCAGCCCTTCAAACAGACCTTAGCCTGAAACAGAGTGCATGAGATAGAGATAGAGTAAATCGTGATTTTGGCCGGCTGAAGTGGATGTAGCCTATCAGGGCAATATTTCTTGAAAAGGTGGCACTCTGAATAGTTTTTAATGGAAATCCTGAAAAGTACACAGGTAGAGCAGCTTCCGATGAGCGTACAGTGAATCGTGCATGATTTACGTTTCAGATAACTGAAGGTCCCCATTTGAATTATTAAATTGAACAGAGAATTCATGTACAGCAACATATCTGTTGGGTATAAGACAATGCATGCCATAGATGTTAAATTACTTCCTTACACTGCGAATCAAAGTAATAGCATGAATGTCATCAATACTGATGACGTAAATTTAGTAAAGACGTCATCTTGCTATTATTTTCTCCGATGACGTCAATTTTCAATGATTGCTTGGTTGCTTGGAAACGAGTTCGGAAATCGACTTTTAAGAGATCAGACGTAATGGCGAGACATTTCCAAAAGAAAATTATCGAAATTTGTCTACCAGCAGAAGTAGAAACATGAAATTCTGCCATTTGAAGACTCATATTGACCAGCAGTTGAAAGACTGACAAGAAATGTTACTTCAAACAGAAAATCATCAAACATTTCAATCGGAAAAAGAAATTCGAAGGTAGGTCCTACTATTCCATTTGATGACACAAATCGAACAGTAGGCCTTAGAATACCATTAAGGCGCTTACGTTCCCCTACAGTGGCAAATCCCCATCAAACAGGGGAGGCATAAAGTAGCCGTGCGAGGGTAGTATATAGCTCTAACAACGTCAAAGAGACGTTGACTGTGGAGACCGTGGGCGACCAAAACACGTAGCTACACAACTCTGCATCTAATCAGACACCCGCGCTAGGTTGCTAATGACTGAAATACCTTCCGCCAGAATTAAACCCCGCGAAGGTTTTCGCGCCTTATGACGTACACGAATAGGCTACTTATAGAGTCCGCTAAATTCTACCCACTAGAAAAATTATATCGCGCTACTTCAGGTTTGTCACATTGCTACGTTGTCTAGTGTGAAATGAGCTAACCACTTATATTAATGCGTGTTTCCGTGGGTGCGTTTCATGCTCGACTCAAAGACTGTAGGAGCTAGATTTACCATGGACACCCCGAATATTTTAAAACCCACGGAGAATGTAAGTTCCACATCGGAATAGACAGTGACCGAATGTGACCGAAGGTGTCCAACATGGAGAGACACACAGACACAACATTAGGTTAGGCCTATAATGTAATGTAATGTAATGTAATGTAATGTAATTAGCAACTTCTATTGCGCCGGTGTCTAATGCACAAGGCATCAACCGATGGCGCATCAAAACAATCCGTAATCAGGTCAACATCCAGAAGATCAGTCCGTTAGAGTGACAGCCTACGGTGGATAAGCAATTTGAAAAAGGTCAGCTTTCAGCCGAGAACGAAATTACCCAAGCGACTAAGCACAGCGTACAGACACAGGAAGAGAGTTCCAAAAAGTAGGTCCAGATACTGGAAAAGCTCGTTTGCCAAGAACAGTTCTTGATTTTGGTATGACCAGACAAAGACAATCAGATGACCTCATTGAATATTGATAAGTCAGAGGAATAAGAACTGATTTTAAATATTGTGGTTGGCCAGAATTTACAGTTTTATATACTATGAGCCCCAGTTTGAAACGAATTCTTTGCCGAACAGGAAGCCAATGCAGAGATTTAAGCACAGGGTTTATATGTTCATATTTGGATGTATTAGTTATGGCTCTAGCCAAAGAGTTCTGAACTCTCTGCAGTTTAAGCATGCTAGACTTATTGATACCAGTAAGAAGTGAATTACACTAATCTAGGCGACTGGAAACCAATGCATTTGCCAGAGATATTCTTGCAGACATGGTTCTGTTGAATGGTTCTGTTGAGCATCCAGCTTGGAAACACGCGTTGCCAATAAAGGATATAATGGCTTGGTGAGAGTCCAGCATCGAAATTAACATTAACATTTCGGGAATATACAGCCTCCGTGGGAGTCCAGTAAAGAAACACACATTAACACAGCATGATCAACAGACAGATTTTGTAGACTTACACACATTCATTCATTCATTCATTCGGGAATTTATATAGCGCCTCTTCAAGAAAACTACTTAGAGGCGCTCCCGACACTCCAGCACGGTCAAAAAGAACAGTTTTGAGTTTAGTAAGGAAAGTTTTAGGCAGACTCCCAGGGTGTAGACGCAGCTCTAGAGGAATAACATTCCAGATCATTGGACCTGCCACAGAAAAAAGCTCGGTTCTGCATTGTTGCAATACGAGCAAAAGAAACCAGAAGAACTCCTTTTTCTGCGGAGCGTAGGAGGCGACGCCCTGGGACAACCGAAATCAAACAGCAGAGCTCACGCAGGTAAGTTGGGGCAAGGCCCTGGAAACAGCGCAAAACCAAGGCAGCTACTCTGTACTCGATGCGCTGGCAGATAGGGAGCCAGTGGAGAACCTCTAGCATGTAGCTGGAGACGTGTCCATACTTTGGTATTTGCCCAATGAGTCGCGCTGCAGAGCGCAAAACTAGGCCCAAGCATGCTATGCGACTAGATGGGAGGCCAGAGTAGACGATGAGCAATTATAGTCAAGGCGAGCTGCGACGAAGGAATGCACTAGAGTAAGTTTGGCAGCAGACGTAAGCGAGCGGGTAACAGTGCGAATCTGGCAAATACCAAATTTACTTCCCATCGAAGCTGGCAAATACCAAATTTACTTCCCATCAAAGTTTTTATTAAATTATTTCAAAGGTTCGACTCTAAGCTGCGTGAAGGTTTGCCACTGGTCAGGGGCGCCGTTAGGCGTACGCACTTACGCAAATGCGTACAGCGCTGAAAAGGCTAAGAAGTGAAAAATTGCAAATGAAAAAAGTGAAATCTCTATTGTTGGTATTGGCGCCCAAATACCTAGCCACGCCGCTCAATATAATGTCAAGAATGATTTTACCCACCATATAGGTCTGTACTTGGCTGAGTAACTGTAATATGTAACTGTTCTTATGCATATTTTTGGCAATGATTTAAAAAAAATTAATCCCGGATGTTGAAGAATTAAAAAAACTAAAAAATTAATATTCTTAATATTCGTTGGCCAGTTTTAATATTCGTCAATATTAGTCAATTTCTAAAAATCTTAATATTCGTAATATTCGCATACTCGTTCTATGCCTCACTCCCTTCCAGGTGCACTAAATCACTTACTCAACATCATCACTCAGATTTCAGCCTGGATGACCGCTAACCTGCTATATCTTAACCGTTCAAAAACAGAATTCCTCATTATTGGCCTCCGCGAGCAATTAAACAAACTAGCCTATCCTCCGACCTTTGTCCAACAGATCTCACTTCTCTCCGTACCTTAGGCTACTGTTCTCTAGTAGGCCTATGAGAATTGTAGAAAAAAGACTGGGGGTCAGTCATTGATCCACTTGGAGTTGGGGTGTGCAATGAAGACTTAATAATGGGGTATTAAGAAAGACTAAGGGTTTTGTGGGCGCTGAGAAATTTTCGAAGATTGCATTTAGTGAATTAGTTGTAGTAGGCTAAGAAAACTATACTAACTTACTAAGCATAGTAGTGCAAACAACGTCAGTAACGTCATTATTTACAGCAGGTCGTTTCCGATAATTTTTCAAAAAGGCCTATGAAAATCTATCGACTTAGATTATTTTCTAAGTCGACTTAGAAAATAATTAGAAAATAGTCTATCGACTTAGAAAAAAGGCTATTTAGAAAATAGTCTATCGACTTCGACTTAGAAAAAGTCTATCGACTTAGAAAATAATTAGAAAATATGACTTAGAAAATAATTAGAAAATATGACTTAGAAAATAATTAGAAAATATGACTTAGAAAATAATTAGAAAATATGACTTAGAAAATAATTAGAAAATATCACTTAGAAAATAATTAGAAAATAAGACTTAGAAAATAATTAGAAAATATGACTTAGAAAATAATTAGAAAATATGACTTAGAAAATAATTAGAAAATATGACTTAGAAAATAATTAGAAAATAAGACTTAGAAAATAATTAGAAAATATGACTTAGAAAATAATTAGAAAATAAGTCTATCGACTTAGAAAATAAGTCTATCGACTTAGAAAATAATCTATCGACTTAGAAAATAATCTATCGACTTAGAAAATAGTCTATCGACTTAGAAAATAATTAGAAAATATGACTTAGAAAATAATTAGAAAATATGACTTAGAAAATAATTAGAAAATATGACTTAGAAAATAATTAGAAAATATGACTTAGAAAATAATTAGAAAATATCACTTAGAAAATAATTAGAAAATAAGACTTAGAAAATAATTAGAAAATATGACTTAGAAAATAATTAGAAAATATGACTTAGAAAATAATTAGAAAATATGATTTAGAAAATAATTAGAAAATAAGTCTATCGACTTAGAAAATAAGTCTATCGACTTAGAAAATTAGTCTATCGACTTGGAAAATAAGTCTATCGACTTAGAAAATAGTCTATCGACTTAGAAAATAGTCTATCGACTGAGAAAATAATTAGAAAATATGACTTAGAAAATAATTAGAAAATATGACTTAGAAAATAATTAGAAAATGTGACTTAGAAAATAATTAGAAAATATCACTTAGAAAATAATGAGAAAATATCACTTAGAAATAATTAGAAATAAGACTTAGAAAATAATTTGGAAAATATCACTTAGAAAATAATTAGAAAATATCACTTAGAAAATAATTAGAAAATATGACTTAGAAAATAATTAGAAAATATGACTTAGAAAATAAGTCTATCGACTTAGAAAATAAGTCTATCGAATTAGAAAATAATCTATCGACTTAGAAAATAATCTATCGACTTAGAAAATAATCTATCGACTTAGAAAATAGTCTATCGACTTAGAAAATAAGTAGAAAATATGACTTAGAAAATAATTAGAAAATATGACTTAGAAAATAATTAGAAAATAAGTCTATCGACTTAGAAAATAAGTCTATCGACTTAGAAAATTAGTCTATCGACTAAGAAAATAATTAGAAAAATGACTTAGAAAATAATTAGAAAATATGACTTCGAAAATAATTAGAAAATATCACTTAGAAAATAATTAGAAAATATCACTTAGAAAATAATGAGAAAATATCACTTAGAAAATAAATAGAAATAAGACTTAGGAAATAATTTGGAAAATATGACTTAGAAAATAATTAGAAAATATGACTTAGAAAATAATGAGAAAATATGACTTAGAAAATATGACTTAGAAAATATGACTTAGAAAATAAGTCTATCGACTTAGAAAATTAGTCTATCGACTTAGAAAATAAGTCTATCGACTTAGAAAATAATCTGTCGACTTAGAAAATAATCTATCGACTTAGAAAATAATTAGAAAATATGACTTAGAAAATAATTAGAAAATATCACTTAGAAAATAATTAGAAAATATGACTTAGAAAATTATTAGAAAATATCACTTAGAAAATAATTAGAAAATAGGGCCTATCACTTAGAAAATAATTAGAAAATAAGACTTAGAAAATAATTAGAAAATATGACTTAGAAAATAATTAGAAAATATGACTTAGAAAATAATGAGAAAATATGACTTAGAAAATAATGAGAAAATATGACTTAGAAAATAAGTCTATCGACTTAGAAAATAAGTCTATCGACTTAGAAAATAATCTATCGACTTAGAAAATAATCTATCGACTTAGAAAATGATCTATCGAATTAGAAAATAATCTATCGACTTAGAAAATAATCTATCGACTTATAAAATAATCTATCGATTTAGAAAATAATCTATCGACTTAAAAAATAATCTATTGATATTATATGGTATAATGACATTATTTACTATTATAAAATATGATACTATCATATAATAATGAGTATAATCTACTGTTGAAATGATATGTGTACAAATATTATATTTGTACACCTAAATGGCTTCTCTCGAGTGCTATCTGTCAAATTTCAAGATATCAAATTTCAAAATGTTGTGTTCCTTGAACATTAATTTTAGTAAAACTACATCATTAGGCCCTACCTCAATGTACCTCATGGCTTCACGATTCGTTTGGATTGTGTACCATTTATAAACTATTTATGCTAATTATGTCTGGTCAGTAATATGTTTACCCTAAGGCTTATAGCGCTCTTAGAAATTGAACGTATTTTCTAGTTTTTATATTAAATTCAATAAGTGTCTGGTTTGCTAGTATTGTCTGCAGTCAAACGCGACTCAAACTACATCTTAGCAACGAGTGACATCTGGTTCCAACAAGCATTGAAGTGATGAAGCAATTTTTTTCAGATGACTGCTTAAATTTACAGTGTGGAAATTCAAAAAAAGTTTTAAGTGAGGAGAGGCACATCCCCCTCCCCAAAGCCCTCCCCTGCTCGGCGCTGCAGGCTACAGCGATCGTCCTTCGGACGCCCGTTCATCGTATCCCTCCACTGACCTTCGTCCCCCGGCCTACGTGTCCTCTCCGGGTTGTTGTGCGTACACAGTTAAAATCCTGGCGGCGCCGCTGCCACTGGTTATTTGGGAGTGGTTGAGAAAGGCTTAGAACATTTCATGATTTATGGCCACAATGTCAAAATTCTGCTTTATGTTGTAGTTTCGGGATGGTGAGTATAGAATTCTAATCCAGGTAATCCCAAATAAACTTTATTTCTGATCAAAATTTGTATTATGTTATTTTAAAGTTTCCGTCTAAGCTTTGCAGTGGTTTAAATCATAAGTTTGAAGTGGTTGTGAGAGGCTTCTGACATTTTATGATTTTTGTGGCCAGAACAATAAAATTCTGTTTTGTTGTTGTTGTAGATTCGGGATGCTGAGAACAGATTGCTATCTCATGTAATCCGAAATTTACTTCAAATCAAATTTTTTATTTAATTAGTTTAAAAGTTCGTCTCTACGGTGTGCAGTGTGCCAATCGTCGCCTAATTTACATTTCATACGAAATTAGATTGCTATCTCAGGTACATAATCCCAAATTTATTTCTCATCGAATTTAGTGTTACATTATTTCAAAAGTTATTCTCTAACTCGGGGAAGGTTTGCCAATCGTAATTTGGGAGTGATTGAGAGAGGCACTATTAAAGTTCCACTTTTGTTGTTGTAGATTCGGGATGTTGAGTATAAATTTCTATCTCGGGTTGTTCCAAGTTATTTTCTCTTGAAATGTGTTTATGAAATTAGTTTAAAAGTTCATCTGTAACCCGGGGAAGGTTTGCCAATCGTTTGTCGGGAGTGAATGAGAGAGGCTGGGGACATTAAATTCTCATGATTTGTGGCCACAAAACTTTTACTTTCTGTTGTAGGTTTGGGATGTTGGGTCTATAGAGTAGGCCTACGGTAGTGGTAACATCACTGGCGTGAAGAGCAGTAGGAAGAGAGATCGCTTCCCGGAACCCTCCCAAAGGTCCACTCAGCCTATCATTCGCGAGATGGCGCGTTGGTAAAATGACATGTTGGACGTGATGAGCGCCTTGCAAGGCTGCCGTATAAAGCTAAATTCTATTACTGCAATAACTTGTGATCATCCGTTCATACTGAATTGTAGTAACACTTTTTCGGGTTGAAGTAATAAAGAACATAAGTATGCATAATAATATGAGATTTCTATCCCAGGTAGGCCTATAATCCAACATTAATTTCTCATCATATTTTGTAAGAAACTATTTTAAAAGTTCGTCGCTAAGCCGGGGAGGTTTTCACAATCGTGATTTGGGAGTGGTTGATAGAGACTGGGACATTTCACGATCTGTGGCCATAATTTTAAAATTCTACTTTGTGTTTGTAGATTCGGGATGTTGAGTGTAGATTTCTATCCCAGGTAATCCAAAATTTATTTCTTACCAAATTTGTGGTCTCAAAGACAGAACTCATCTGGTTCAACCGCCACCTGACGCCCACCATTGACATACACCACGACCTTAATAATTGGTCCAAAGTGCTCCATTAAACCGGTTGATGTCCGAAGCCTTGGTGTTCTGTTTGATAATTATACTCTCTCTATGAAAAGTCAATATTATTATGCTGCATAACTAAATCCTGTTTATTCCATCTGAGACGCATACGGGCAAGTCAAGAAAAGTCTAAACGAAAAATGTCTCCGCACACTAGTACGGGCCTTAGTCATCTCAAGAATAAACAGTTACACAGAATAAAAAGTTAAATTCGACTCCTGTAACAACTTGTGATCATCCGTTCATACAATGACTTGTAATCATACTGCGAACTTGTCAGTTTGAAAATTAAACGAAGATTATTATTATTATTATATTTATGAAAGCTACTGTGATGAATATTCGTCAAGCATTAGTCTACGTCAGAAGTGTAGGCTATGATAATCGATGCTTTGCTCTACGTAAATTCATTACGTCATAATCTATCGCGGACATTGTGATTGACGTGATGATTTTGTTTCGAAAACATCAAGCAGTAGATGACGCCTTCATTTCGACTCATTTTTGTCATGAACAGCGTTATAGTGTTCTTCGTTCTGTGATAACCAGGTCGGTCGTTTGCCTGTCCTACGCGTATCCGAAACCCTAGATTTTGGCGCCATAGGCAACTGCCTGCTCTGCCTGTAATACTACTGAAGACTGGTTAGTGACACAGGGAACATAGGAACTTCCTTCAAAACTAAATCAAGTGTCACATAAACTACTGCAAAAGGATTATATAATAATTAAACTATGACAAAGTCGCATTTCAAAGCTGAATTATATCCGCTGTTATATCAGGATTCGTGGTTTAGTGAAGTGTTAAAGAGGTTCTAATGTAGCACCGAAATCTGATTAGTCATTGCTAAATCATGAATTAATTAAACACTGTTACTGTGCTAAACATTGTAAATTCTGCCGCAGAAAATAATAGAACTTTGAGAGATAATCATATCTTTGACTCCGCCACTACCCTGCCTGTGGTAGTGCCAGTTCCAAGCCTGGAGAAAAGAGGAGGGCGACGTTAATCATCTTTGTTATGATAAAGTGTCGTTAAACAGAATCAAACCAACTATTTCTTCTTCTTCTTAGACCCTTGAAACTTGAACATTTGGCGAGTGTGAAGTCGGCCTTGCCCTTGACTTTCAAGGTTCTGCTTACACCAAATGTTATGTAATCTTGATGGCACATGCAGAACTAAAAGTAATGTTCAAGCGCTTTATGGCGAATAATATTTGACATCATGATGCAAAGTCAATGACGTTACGCATGAAAGCTTAACGTTAAGTTTCAACGACTGTGGTTCTAAAATTTTATATGTATATTCAGGCGTTTCTATTCCTGTAGTCGGTGAGGTATGTGAAGGAGTAATTAAGAAAACGCAAGATAATGAAAAAAGAATGAGTTAGATTTAGGTGAATGCTACAATAAAATATTCGTTTAATGACTAATCAAGGTTGACACAAACGCAACTTTGTTACAATATGAGGCTGTAAATGGACAGCTTAAGACTGTAGCTTTTTGCTTTCTACGATAATCTTTCCCAAATTTGAACAAATACGACCGAAGATGCAAAGCACAAAAAACAAGGAAGTTTTAAACTAAAGTCACTTTGCAAATGAATAAAACATACAAAAACTGCAATAGTAGAATAGTTATCAGTGACGCTGTTTCATGGCTGCTCTTACAGGCGAGCATAGTGGGGACCACAGTGGTTGTTGTTGTTGTTGTTGTATCGAGTTGCTCCTTATAGACAACTGGAAATGACGCATGAAAACCGATTCCGCACATCAGTTTGTTTCTGGCGACGAGTGCATAGCCATCCATTCCCCAAGTGGTTCCCCAGCTGCAACGTATAACACAGAGATACAATAATGGATGTCTTCTTGATTTCCTGTTTCGTGTCTGGTATTGGGCTTCCGAGCATTCTCTGTGCTTAAGATTTTAAATTCACTTCTGAATTGTGTGCGCAGTGGAAGTAGGTTAATTTTTTTGATTGATTGATTGACTGATTGATTGACTGATTGATTTATTCGCTGATTGATACACATATATTGTACTGTATTGTATTTGAAATTTATAAAGTGCCTCATACAGTGAAAGCTATTCAGAGGCGCTTTGAGCGTCACAGCCCCAAGGGAATAGAAAAGTCTTCAAGCAAATGAGAGATTGACCTCTGAAAAATTTTAGAGCGTAAAAATGAGGAAGATTATTCGAAGAGGAAGGACCCACAATAGCAAAGGCATTGGCCCATAGCAGTCCTTGCCCGAGCGACAAAGAGATCTATAGAGCGGAGAGGACGAAGAGACACAACAGCGGTGGGCTAGCACATCATTTCACAAAGGTAATTAGGAAACAGTCCTTGCTGAGTTCTGAAAACCATGAGCAAGATTTTGTACCAGAATCTAGAAGCAACATGAATATAATTATATATATTATATGTTATAATATAACATATAACATAACATATAACATATATTATGTTATAATATAACATATAATAATTATATATAATTCTTAGCGATAGCTTCGTGACAAAGCTTCGAAGACAGCGGAATACAACCTTAATCATTTTGCCCTTAACATAAGGCTACATGATTCCTAAGAAGACATGAGTTATATTATAGTTATGAAGACGCGCTTAGGAAAATGCATTCATTGGCTATTTTCTGCAAATTAAACGAGTAATAAGGAAGTAACAAAATTAAAACATTGTCAGTCTAAAACATTTAAAACGTAATTCTAACACTAGGCGCTATTGTAAGCCTTTAGAGACAAACAACCACACAATTATCTTTGTTTTATAATAGTCACCTGTTTTTGATAATCCAGTAGTCTTCTCCAGTTGAGGAATTCGTTCCGTATCCGACAATTAACACTGCGTGGTTTAACATTCCGTGACAATCAGTTACATTGTCGTAAATGCCTATTAAAAGAAAACAGGATTGTTGTAAATGCAGCTGTCTTTGGCGACTTGGCTAATAATACATTTGCTTCTCCAAATATACCAGAAGCAGTATAATATCTCATTCATTTTCAACGTCTTTCTGTTCGCCACTGCATCGCTTTCATGGACCTGACATCATTTTAGACTTTCCGTCGCTGATCAATGAAACATTAGTAGAATAGTTTTTCATTAATCTTGTTTGATTAAGCAAGACATGTTTCATAACTGTTTATAATTATGGAGTTTCACTCAAATAACTTCGACATGGTTATTGCGGTCGTTAGGATTTTAATAACAGTCCTCTCCAACTAGCAAATTTGCTGTTGATCCTTAATCAACGATAAATGTCTTGAAGGCTGCGAGAGCTGCCAGACAACTTGCCATACGTATTCAGAGCATTCTATTTTTACAATTGACGCTGAAGGAACTTGAGATCCAGCTTAACGTTCTGCTATGCAACTGTCTTATCAGAGCGAACAGCTTGGCAATTTCAAGATCTCATGTCATGGGTTTACATAGAGGCGGCGCCAAACCTTTTTAACCAGGACATAGATAGGGCAGTCATACCTATAAGCAGTGCAGGGGGCGATAAATTCTCGGGAGGGCAAACATTCCGGCAGCCTCGCGGCAGGGCAACGAGTAGAGCAAAGGCTTTTTACCAGGGAATCTGCCCTGGCTTGCAGCCGCTGGGTTTACACGATTGATGTGCAACCTTTACTCTGGATTCAACAATGGCTCGTAAACAGTTTCGCCTTAAATATCATTTGGACAATGTTGAATTATGCTGGCTGCTAACAAGGAATCACCGATTCACTTATGCATTGGACAGGAGCCGAAAGCGTTTGGGGATACATCGATTGTCCAATAATGGAGAGAACTACACTATTTAGCAGCCTTCACTCGCTCGTCACAGAGCCTCAATCGCTTTTCCGGAGCATCTCTGGCTGGCTGAGTCTTCGTTCGCACGCCGTCGAGCCTCGCTGGAGCTTCGATTGGATGTAATCTTTCACTGGCCGTGAACATAATTTTAACAGGTAAGTCGTGGGTAACTTAAGCCATGCAGGCGTCCGGACCAACCGAAAATAAAAATCTAGTGGCAACGTTCCCAGTTCGTGTCAGTGAACGAGTATAGTGGGGCTTTCGAACCCCAAATGCAGTTGAGTCACAAACGACAAATTGAGTCATTTGTAATTGCCACTTGTTACACTTATCACGTCGGTGCATAATACAAGAGGCATCAACCGATGGCACTCCGAAACGAAGCTGTAATAACATGCAAACTAAGACAAAGAGGCAGCTTGTTGAAAATTAGCATTTTTAAAAAGGTAAGTTTTAAGCTGCGCGTAAGATGACATACTTGACCGATCAGACAGGACACGAAAACATAAAGAAAGAGAAGACTTGTGGCCACAGATCAAAATTACAAATGTCAGCAATAGTGTTTTTCTATGCATTAAAATAGGATATATTATATCGTAAAATTGGGTTTAAAAGCAGTAAATCGGGATGTAGGTTCAAACAGAAGCAGAAAGAAATTATTGGTTTCAACTAACCATCCTTGTAGTTCTTGAAAGAAGTAGATGCGACCATGCCCACTGCCACAGGTCCAGCTGTTGAAACAACGGCTTGGATATTACTTTCGCCAAATATGGCGAAGAAATAATCGCAGGTGCTTGCAACGTCGTTTGGTTGATATCGACAGGTCGATATCTTAGAATCACAATCATGCAACGGTAAGGATCTAGGCCTCTTACGATTTATGATTATCTTTTAAGAGTGACAGCTATTGACAAGAAAGAGCAATAATTTTAAGGCATTAATTTGACTCTAAAACTCGATCGACCAAACGATTCAGTCTATCAAAGGGTCTACCAAGACAACTCAGGCTTCACCTATGTTTCGACCCATCAGCTGGAATCGCCTTTCTTGACAGACGAGGCCAGAGCTCTTCAGTTTGTCCCTCCCATCCACAGTTTTGCAAGCGCCTTTAAGTTAAGTCCATTATTAGGTTACTTGACAGTGATTTCACTGGTTTATGTCGGGAGCGCCACTGATGAGTTATTTTATTTAAATGGCGCTTTATAAATGTCAGCTGTCTGTACGTTCTGTCCGTCGGTCGGCCAGTCATTCAATCAATCAGTGTAGGGCTCTAAGTAATAATGAGATCCTAACATTTCCTTCATAAGGATAAGATGCTTCGGTATTGATTCCATCATTGTTCAACACGTAAGCGAATGCTTTTCCCGGAGTTCCACCATTGCAACCATTGTTCGCAATCGAACAATCGACCAAGTTCTGTTCACTCAGTGATACAGGTGTCCCAGTTGTACGGGCCATCAGACTCTCAAGAGCGCCAGTCTAACAATAGAAACAATTCCATAAGCAACACTCGGCTGTGTTAGTACTTGTATGGGTTGTTTTAGTTGTCGGGTGCTGAGGAGTTCAACACAATACATCACAATACAATACTCGTTTATTGAAAATACAATAGTTGACACAGACGCAACTTCTACAAACTACATGGTTAGAGATTACTGAACAGATGTTAAGGTTGGTCAGGTCTTCGCATTGTTCTAAATATTTTTGTAAACTAACGCGTAAACAAACGAGTTCTGTTAATCATGTTTTCTGGTTTTTTCCATACTCATAATTAAGATGTGGGCTATGATGATTTTAACTCATGATTCGTCATTTGTTTCGTTTGTACCATATTAACAACATTGGATTTTGATCCCTGTTCGTGTGCATTAATATTCTCAGAAATGTTCAACCCCCAGCAATGACTTCGACAACTGACACGCTGGTCTACCGTATACGACTAACACTTTGCGCCCACACATCTCTACGTCCTTTTTGAGCAAAAAATTAGATTGATCGCAGTGGAATGGACGTGTATTGTATTGTATTGTATTGTATTTGAACACTTGCTATAGCGCCCCTACCAGATTGCCTATTCAGAGGCGCTCCCGACTACTGCGCAGACGCTGAATCGGAGTTTCACGCCGAAGCGCATGAGCAATTGCGAGTGAAGGACTTGCCCAGAGTCCCTACAAGGCGGCTTGAGGTGGATTCGAACCCGCAACCCTCCAGCTGCAAGGCACCGAACATACCCCTATACCACCGCGCCCCAGTTGTATTGTGTTGTGTTGTATTGTATTGTACTCCACGTTTATATTGCGACCGAGCCACCCGCAGTAAAGATTCGAGAAATTAATCTCTGATAAACCGACCGACCTGGAATCGAACCCGGGCCGCCGGCGTGACGAACGGGCTACCAACCCACTCGGCCACTCAGGATCTCTGTGTATGGGTCTTAGTCCAATGACCCTTCGACCTCAGGGGAGGAGGATGCCTATTATTTACTTTATTTATACAGCGCCACTCAAAATTTCACAGTGCGCAAGAGATGTAAATATCAAAATGAACACTTTATTCTATTCTATTCTATTCTATTCTATTCTATTCTATTCTATTCTATTCTATTCTATTCTATTCTATTCTATTCTATTATATTTACGGACGTATAAGGCGCTTCTCAGAGTACAATCAGAGGCGCGTTCAGTGCGAAGGGCCCTCGACAAAAGAAAAGTCGTCAGAGAGCGAGCAGAAACTGCAGTGCCCCCAGATAACATCACAGCACGAAGGTCATTCCACAGCAAAGGGCCAGCAAGGGCCAGCAAAGGCATAGGCACGATGCTGTGCTGTGGCAGTCCGAGACCAAGGCACTAGGAGGTCATTACAGTCTAAAGAGCGGAGCGGACGTCCAGAGGTAGCTGAGATAATATTACAGAGGTAGCCTGGAGATTGACCCAAAACGTTTTACACGTATAGAAGAAAATTTTAGACCGAGCAGTTAAGGGAAGCCAATGAAGGTGTTCAGTGATGAAAGTCGAAATATGGAAGAAACTAGGAAGGCGGGCGATCAAACGAGCAGCTGCATTAAGTAGTGATTGGAGTGGAGCTAGGCTGGGTTATGGTAGCCTGGTAGGCCGATAAGTAACGAGTTACAGTAGTCAATGCGTGAACAGAATGAGATGAAAGCACTTTATAACTATTGCATGCGTCTGCAGCCGGCCGCCTCTTCACAGCTGTTATCAACAACCCCGTGCGCGTATTGTACGGGTTATTACCCCGATTAAAGAGACTCCGTACTCACTGCGTCCAAAGTCCACAATCGAATAATACCGCATGCTGACAGTTTGGCTCGGAAAACATTCATAATGCGGATGATTTATGATGTAATTTAATGCTGGAGATGTCGACTTATTTCTACTTTTATGGTATGTTAGGCTTCCCTAAACCACAAAAGTGACTGCTTTGTAAACCGAAATGCGGTTAGCAATTGAAGCCTTCATCGGAAGAACCACTAAGGTCCATTTTAAGGATTGTGAGATACGGTATTCACAAAACAAACTTTGAAAGTCTACAAGTATTTTATTTATCAAAATATCGAAATGAAATTTGACATTCTTCTGGATGTGTTATGTCTCCATAACATCGTTTAAAAGATTTAAGTTTAGCAGGTAGGTGGCGCCATATTATAAAGGTTTAAATGTTGCTACGTATGGCAATTTCTTTATTTTCGTCGTGCATTGATAGTAGTCCAAAATTTGCTTTGGATAATTGCAAAGTTGTTTAACAGTAGCAAAATAATTATAATAGCTGCTTCTATTAAACTGAAAATAGTATTAAATTTTAAAGGAAAAATTTTCTGTGGTGTGCTTATGCAACTCAGTATTCATGGAAGAAACACTAGAGTCCCAGGACTCTAGTGGTTTTTACCGGAACGCTATATCTTATTTTCGTTGTAACTCTGGACTTACGTGGGTTTTCCAAAAAAATTCACTTGGCAATACATGCTCTATAACATTAGGCATCAAAGGACACACTTAACTCAAAATTGTCAAAAATGGACTCTAGTGGTTCTTCCGATGAAGGCTTCAATTGGTATAATAAAGGATACACTTACTTACTTCACATTTATATTGTTCATGTAAATTATATTTTCAATTTCATGTTAAACAATTCATTCACTGAAAGCTAATAATTATTTATTCTGCCTTAATCGTAACAAGATAAGTGTAGACCAAGCAAAAATTGCAAAAATTGTGAACCAGCCAGCTAACTAAAACACGTAGGCGATAGACTTACAGCCGCGAATGCCCAGCATGAACCACAAGTAAGCTGCAAAAAATAAAATAAATGTTTATTAAAAATAATTAAAGCTATTAAATGTGTTGAGACTAAAAGCAAAATTGGTTTGTGACCTAAATATGTAAATAGCCCGATTATTGCCGCATCTTAAGCACAGCGACACACATACGACCAAACTGTAGAGTGACGAACAGAGACAGTGATATAGAGACAGAGAGGATAGGAATAGATAGAGATAAACGTGTACTGTATATGTGGATACAATGATAGATAGGGAGATAGAGACAGTCAGAGATACAGAGAGGCAGAGCGACAAAGAGAAAGACAGAAAGAAAGACAGAGAAAGAAAAACAGAATGAATGAATGTTGAAGGTGAATGGGACAGTGATGCTGTACTGCGATTGAATTTCTTTCCATTGGATTTTCAGAACCTGAATCCAAGTGACTATTCGCGGTTATTAGATTTTTCCTTGCATTTGCAAAAAACTAATCTCACCTGATCTTTTACTGGTGTAACGTAGCCTTTGGTTCTCCAGTCGATCTCTGCTGGGAGATTCTTTGTTATCGGATCGACTGTTGATGAGCTTGATGAATTAGCGACGATATCA
Source organism: Aporrectodea caliginosa (assembly GCA_020284085.1). NCBI lineage: Eukaryota > Metazoa > Annelida > Clitellata > Crassiclitellata > Lumbricidae > Aporrectodea > Aporrectodea caliginosa. Next base: position 1,030,542 of record JACEVL010000506.1, read on the forward strand.
TTTACGTCTAGGCAACTCATCTTCTCAGTAAACTCCAGTTCTTCCTGCAATCGAATGCGCATGTATAAAGAGAAGACTAACAGCAAAACCTTTATAAAACGTATAAATTGCTGATTTTTAAGTTTGCAATTAACATTTATATTTTATATTGCGATTTGTCTGGTTCTCAATGAAAGATTGCTACGACGATGCCTTCAAACAGATCGAGAGTACGCACATGTGGTCTGCTGAATAATTGAGCCTGTAGGATGTTTTTGTCTCAAATATTATTGTCTCGGATATTAACATTCTCTAATAAGTGGCCTCCTGACTAGCCTTCCATTCTACTGGTCTGGTGTTGTAAGGTGTATTAAAACGTGGCGAATATTACCGTAAACTAAGTAAGTGCGAGATCGTGCAACCGCACGCCTCTAACACGTCACTCGGATTTCAACATTCTGAGGCTTTAGGCTTTATAAGAGGTGCGGGATAGTGGTTAGCATGCTGGACATGTGCTTCGAGATTTCGCCAAGTGCGCCTCTGATTGACCTATTCAACTCAGGCTACAATGAGTACACTGAGTGATCACTGTCATCTGGAAGATCGAACCATGGGGAAGAGGACCTACCACCCACCTTCATATATGCCGAGGCTAAGAAATGGAAACCGCTAATACATTATGCCTATGGCTGCCCCAGTGCTATCTTAAGGGACTGCTTCTGTTCATTTATTTAATAGGTCAGGTGTGAATACAATGCGACAGTTTGCCACTGACAATTCGTGATATTAGAACATATTTCGTCTGAAATTGATGTCGGAGAGCGCCATATAAATGTGAAGATAAATATTCACAGTACACACATTAACTACTTGGCACACATCATATTGATAATCATGACTGCAAAGACTTCTAAACCTCTATGAAAGTCTTGTTGGAATCCGATATGAGAGAGAAACCAAGAGTCCCACTAAGGTGGATAAGTAAGTTTAAACATAGTAGATAGAATAATTTGCAGTGTTCTATGCTACAAGACCCTATACCATGTCATGAAACTGGTTTATCGCAGTGGTGTAGCTCGTCAGGCCTTCAGAGAAGAGTTCATTGTGAGCCTCGATTTCTTTCAGGTTGTCGACAAAGATTTTCTTCCGGAATATTTCCTCCGATGCACTTTCATAAGACTTCCCTGAAATCATGGTAGTGTAGGCAGTTGTAATAATGGATGGGATGGAAAACTTAATATGATATGACTGAATAAATGATATTAGAAGAGGCCATGATGACAACTCGAGATAAGTTGACGAAGTTGTTGTGTGTGTGTGCAAATTATATAAATATATATGTACATATATACAACAGATAAAGAGCAAATAAACTTGAGAGCTTCAATGCATGTATCTTTTGCATGGCATGTTAAGACTAGAGCGCTTGTTGTAACCAACACTTCACGAATGACAATGCTATCTTAAGTATCGCCACACACTTTAAATGTAATTTATGGTATGCGGTCATGGATGTTTGCAAGCATAAAATATGATGCACATTTTTGACCATTTGCATAACTTGAAACACTTGCTCCAAGATTTCTTAGTTAAACGTTAAACGTAAAGATCATAATTATGTCTAACGAGTACCATCTCTAATCACTTGTCGGAGAAAATATATTTAATGACGGCAGTTGTAATCAACTTATGACATTGACGAAATTTCGACATCGCTTTATCAAGTCCACTTCAGGGCCGTCATTTTCCAATGTACTCAAAAGGCTGCTTGAAATTATTCATTGTCTCTTGTTCGGTTCATATCTTGTGAGTCTTTAACCTGACGATTAGAATAGGCGGACATTTTCTCTAGGCAGAGTAGCCTATAGTATTGTGTGTACACTCCAATGCCAGTATTTTTCATGTGAACTAATATTGTAGTTTCATCCGACAGTCTTGCTGCCCACCACACAATTGTGAATGCTTTGAAAATCGAAAATCTCTTACTGCCTTTAGATGTCAATCAAATCGCAAAATATTATTGAAACAGCAAAAATTAAATGCCAGCATCATCACAAATTCTATGTATTTTGTATGCATGCACATAAATGTATGCATTATTTATGTATGTGCGTTTTTGAGTGTATGTGAGTACGTGCTTATCTATATATATATGTTTTTACGTATGTATGTAGCCAAGTTTTTAAATGCATATGATTGCCTAACAATTCATTTGTCAACCTACAGAAAAAGCTCGATCATTGAATTGACGCATTTGTCCATTCCATTGTGCATGTAACATCAAATAACTTTAATGAAAATGTTTTCAACGGAATTTGAACAAAATGTCATCAGCAGCACTCCCGAAACTATTATCAGCCGTTGAATAGGAAATAATAATTATATGATTTAATTGTTGAATAAATATAGTTTTAACGTATAGAAAACAACCGAAATCTTTCGTAAAATGTGGAGGAAGTAATTATGTTGACATGCGAAGGTTTGGCTCCTGGTCTCAATTAGTTTAATTTTTTCATGTTTCGCCATCAGTTTTCCAATGATTAGGCCTAAAATGTTTTGTGTAGCTTGAACTTTTCCCGGAGAATCACCGAGGCTAAGACCGGCCCCAGCCTATTCGAAGGAAACGGTAGTAGAGGAGAAGTAAATCCTCTGGACCATTTACAAATGCGCTACATAAAAATCTGTGATTCTCCCATAGCCTAGGTTATTAATGATCACACGTTCACGCGTTTCTTTTAAAAGAAACTGTTGGGAAATTCCCAAGGTATCGATCGATGAGTCATCGCGCGCGAAAGTTCCCAACAGTTTCGATCAGTCGTCAGTCTCGATGATGAGCCGTCACACGGTCGTTAACTGTTATCTCATTTTGACTTAAAGAAAAATCTTCTGTATATAAAATGGAATACAAAACGAAAACAGTAAAACAATTACGAAGCATTGCTAAAGAGAATGGTTTGGTTAGATATTCGGGACTGCGAAAAGCGGATCTCGTAGCATTAGTATCATCGAGACTTTTGCAAAGCGTTAAGACTGTACATGAAAGCAATCTGCTAGACGCTCCAGTTCCAGACATCAAAGTTCCAACGCTTGTTCCAGGTAAGTATACGCCTCCT